>CAJRST010039999.1:19047141-19058806 GCA_907169785.1 Menidia menidia | reverse complement strand
ATCTGGTCGAATAGACCTGATTTGAGGTAGAATCTTGTCGAATAGACTTGATTTGAGGTAGCGAATCCCCCGTTGTGGGGGGTCGTGAGTAATTTCTGATACGTCTATCCCCGCCGTGGGAGTTCACGTGGTACAGAAGCATAAATAAAGACTTATGGTGAATCGGGAAGAATAAAATAGCCTGTAGAATTTCTGGCTGACACAGACGTGAGTAATGGGGTTTGTTTTTTGTTGTTTTTGTTTTTTTGAAGGTTCAAAAGTTCAATAAATAATTGGAATGGTAGAAGGTCACTCGTGGTATTACTAAGATTGGTTCTGAAGTGGTGATAAGAAATTTGAACTAACAAAGCCGAGGTATAAGGTTGAATTTTACCCTGCAAGTCCGTGACCACACCCTAAAAGTCCGTCGAAGATCATTGTGGAAAGAAAAAACCGAATTAATTTGAAATATCTGGAAAGGAAAAGAATTATAAATCGGGCTGCGAAGTGTAGTAGCAAATAGAAGTTAAAGCTGATATGCTGTCAGCCGGAGAGCGCCGGCTGTGAGAAAGCGTGTGTGTGTCTGTGTGTGTGTGTGCGCCGGCTGTGAGAAAGCGTATGTGTGTCTGTGTGTGTGTGTGTGTATCCGTTTCCACAATGTATAAGCAATAAGTTTAAGCCCCGGGATAATATGTGTTGAGATAAAATTTAACTAAAAGTTTTAAATCACACTGTTTGATTGCCAACCACCACGCGGAGACGTGACAAACACAAGAAGAGAAGAGAGAGTAAAAAAAGGGTTCAGAGTAAAAGGGAAGAGAGATTGACATAAAGATGGGAAACGCTCAGAGAAAAGAGTTAATGGAGTCTGAGGATGTTAGATTTATGCAACAACAACATCCCGGATCGATTTCTAGACTTGAACTTTGGGTGAAGAAATACGGTTTTAGAGCCCGACTCCTCGAACGAGAGGACATTTTAAGAATGGAAAAAGAATTAACTGAAAAAAGGAAAGAGATGTTGTTCAGAGGAAAACAAAACAAAGCGCTTTTAAAATAACTCCATTCTGGAGACTAAATTTCAGTACCCGGGTACATGTATTTTAATGTAAATACACTGTCTCTACAAGGAGAAGAGAAGTTTGACAGAAACCAAGACTAAACTACTGGATCCACAATGTGCACATTTAAAAATTCTGCAGAAAGACCCATGACTGAGGTTCCGACTGACTAAAAAACCTCACTGTCACTGACTAAGACTGGAAACTTTACCACCGATTGGACAGAGCATGAGACTCCTGCGGCAAGAGTGAGACAAAGACCGGAAACGCCGGCGGCCAGAGGCAGAGAGGAGGAGCCGGCTGATGGGAGTGACAACGGAATCCCGTCAGTGCCCCCACCCCCTGCTAGCGCGCGCACACCCATTAGTGCTCGTAGTGGAGTGCAAAGAAAACAGGGAGAACAAGAATATCAAACGAGCACCCCTTCCCATGGATCAAACAGCCCATTTATAAACTCAATCGTAACTCCTCCACCTCCCTCACTATTATACCCGAATTTGAGTGAAATTAAAACACCTGAACCATACTGCGCTGGACGAGACACTCGGCCAGAAAACAGCTTCACGATGCCAATGTTCGCAGTGGCCCACCCCAGAGCTGGAGAATAAAACGAACAAAACGTGCCTTTTCCAAGTGACATGCTAGTCTACCGACCATGGACCGAGACCGAGTGCATAGAAGCCTGTAGGGGACTAGGATCAGTAGAGGACAACGCAGCAACCTGGTGTGACAATTTCATGGGCCTACAAGGTGCCTGGCACTTGGACGGAATGGAGGTTGACAAAGTCCTGAAGCTGTGTCTCGGAGCGCGCCTACCCAGAGTCAGGGGAGACTGGAACCCCAGAAACAATGAGGGGCAACCCTTGCCACATAATGACAATGCGCTCCGAGGAAGGATGGATGCCCTCTGCCACAGAATTAGAGAAGCTTACACTAAAGCACCTGACTATGGAAAAATTAGGCAATGCCAACAATCCCAAGGCGAATCCCCAAGAGATTACTTCACAAGACTGGAGAAAGTCTTCAACGACAATAGCGGACCTCAACCACAACAAGATGTAAATGGGGCCTACCAATCCCAACTGAAACAGGCCCTTTTGGATGGACTTGATAATGCCACTTCTGGATACATTAGGAAGCACTGCGTAGCTCACCGCACACTGACAGCAGAAGCCCTCCTGGACTGGGCAACCCATGCCAATAATTGGCAGTCCCAGAAGAAAGACAAAAAGGAAAACAGGCAGATGAACACCTTGGTGGCCGCTATGTCCTCAATCATGGTGGCCCAACCCCAGAGGGCCCAACCCCAGAGGGGACGCGGAAAAGGAGTCTTCCGGGGAGGCCAAAGGAGACCAGGACCCCCAGAAGAAACAGATCAGTCCAGACGCGACAGAGAGAACGGAACCTGCTATATATGCCACCAACCAGGACACATAGCCCGGAATTGCCCTCGGAAAAGGGAAACTCAAGGTCATCACCCCAGAGGGGGAGGAAGGGGAAGACCACAAGACCCGCTTCGACGAGAGCCTAGAAGAATGACGCCAAATGGGAGTGGAGGATGGAATATACAGACCCCCTCCATTCAGCCCGAGACCTGAACATAATGACAGCGATGATGACCCTGATGAATATCCAGTCATAACCATAAACTTGAGTGCCTGTGCAGCCATTACTAATCCAGAAAAACATTACCCATCAAGAACCTTACTAGTGGGACCGAATAAAATTCCAGTAGAATTCTTGTGTGACTCAGGAGCCGACGCGACCCTCATCTCCACCAAAGTACCTGGAGTTATCCCCAGCACAAGGAAACTCTGCATAATCGGAGCCAGTGGGATGCCGACAACAGCAAGATGGTCAAAGAAAGTTAACCTGCCAGATGAAGATGGAACGGTAATATCCGCAGCCGTAATCCTGAGCCCAGAATGCCCTATCAACCTAATGGAAAGAGATCTGCTTCAAAAGCTAAGACTAAGCCTGGTGTCGACCTCTGCTGGAATGCAGGCCATGAAACTTCCAGAAGAAGAAATAAAGGAAGCCCGGGTCCTGCAATCAAAGGCACCCCCCGGGACCTTCTATTCATTCGATCTCACAAAAGAAGGACCCAGCTCAGTGTCTGCCGAACTCAGAAGAAAAGCAGAGGAACTCCACGTTAGATCTGCAGGATCCGAACCCCAAGAACGGTATCCCCTCCATGTTACAGTCAATTACAGACGAGGAGAAGATCCACCACCACCATCAGATTGGTTAAGGTGGTTCGAAAAACATGATCCAGTCAGAATTAGAGTGAAGGACCTCCTAGCCACTGAAGGCGGATGGGTCGTTGCAAGACCTGACCTCCCAGACGAAGTCCAGGAAAGGACCAGAGTATGCTGTCTGCACATATCACTCTGGAAACCAGTGAGGGAAAAATGGCACCAAGCAAAAGCAGTATGCCACGACCTGAGCCAACGTGACCTTCCTTGGAGAACAGATGCCCAGGGAATATGCCACTTAGTAACGCAAAAACATGGAAAGTGCCGCAAATACCGACTCAACTGGTCGACATGGGCCACACCTCAGACACATCTGACTGAATGACTAGAGCAACAAGTCCTGGCTACCATAAAAGCCGAGGACTTCCCAGGAGTGCCAACCTCACTCTGGGCTCAGAGTAAAACGGATGTGGGGCTCTTGAAGACAGCCTCTCCAGTAGTAATTGACGGAAGAACTACATTTCGACCAAGAATAAGACAATACCCACTCAAGGAAGATGCACGGGAAGGAATTAAACCTGTTATCGAGGACATGCTGAAGGCTGGAATTCTCATCAAAAGTGATAAAGCCGACTGTAACACCCCAATATTTCCAGTAAAGAAGGCCAATGGCCAATGGAGAATGGTCCAAGACCTGACCTCCAAGACCAACCACTACGGACAGGAACAACAGTGTTCGTGGATGGATCGTCCTCCCACGGACCTGATGGGAAGAACCACACCGGATATGCTGTCGTGGACCAAAACCGAACTCTAAAATCAGGCAAACTGGCAGGAAATCAATCAGCACAAGCTGCAGAAATTGTTGCTCTCACTGAAGCATGCAAACTGTTCAAAGGAAAAGTCGTCACGATATACACAGACAGCCAATACGCCTATGCGACCACACACACATTTGCCAAGCTGTGGTCAAGAAGGGGAATGAAGACATCAAGCGGGAGGCCTGTACAGCATGCCCAATTACTAACAGAACTATTGTCCGCAGTTATGTTGCCAAAAGCACTGGCCATTTGCAAATGTAAAGCCCATACCAACGAAACAGACTCAATATCACTTGGAAATGCCAAAGCAGATGCAGCAGCAAGGGCAGCAGCAGGACACACAGCCTCCAAGATCTACGTCACCAAAGAATCCCCAAAGGAAATCATCCCGTATGAAGTCTTAAAAGACATGCAAGAAAATGCTTCCCCGCCTGAAGTAGCCCGCTGGCTAACAGACGGGGCACAAATGGACACAGAAGGACTCTATAGAGTAGCAGATAAAATATGCTTACCAAGAGCACTGTTTCCGGTTGTAGCAAAATTGAGTCATGGGCAGAGCCATGTCTCAACAGGAGGGATGGTATCTATAGTAGGAGAGACATTTCATATAACCTATGGACTAACTACCTATTTTAAAATTTTTTGTAGGAGCTGTATAATATGCTGTAGACACAATGCACAGGGAAATGTCAGACCCAAGAGAGGAAAGAATCCTGAGGGTACATATCCTTTTGAAGTCATGCATATGGATTTCATTGAACTAAACAGAAGCGGGACATACAAGTACTGTTTAGTGCTAATTGACTCATTCTCAAAGTGGGTGGAAATAGTTCCTTCAAAAACGAACGACGCGCTCACAGTAGCCAAAGCCATTTGCAAGAGCATCATACCATCACATGGCATTCCTAGACTGATCTGGAGTGACAACGGGAGTCATTTCACGAACAATGTAGTGAAAAACATGTCGCAACACCTAGGCATCGAACTTAAGTTTCACTGTGCGTATCACCCACAGAGCGCAGGCTTAGTGGAAAGAACCAATGGCACCATCAAAGCCCGACTTAGAAAGACCATGGAAGAAACAGGGAAGCCATGGCCCGAATGTCTAAGTCTTGTTAAAACATACATGCACATCACGCCAAACAGTACAGGCTGTACGCCTTTTGAAGTAGTGACGGGCAGACCCTTCCACCTGCCACTTGTAGTGGACCCCCTGGTGCAGGACCAGGAGGGCGAGACTGACCCGATCACCAAATGGCTATGCAAACTATTTTCAGAGAAAGAGGTCAAAAGTGCAAATGATCTGCCGAGTGTTCCTTTGTCTCCCCCACAGGTTTTGCTGAGACCGGGAGACTGGGTCCTGCTCAAGGTGATCGAGAGGAAGCATTGGCATAGCCCTAGGTGGGACGGCCCGTTCCAAGTCCAACTAACCACCCCCACAGCTGTTAAGGTAGCAGAGCGTGACACTTGGATTCACCAGTCGCACGTTAAAAAGGTACAGCCCACAGATTAGGCCACCATGGTTGGACGCGCCATTCCAGCAGCAGTCGCAGCCTCATCTGTGGCTGTGTCATCCCCTGTGTCCGCGCCATGATACAGAAGGTAGTCATAGGTGCAGTCAGGATTCATTATCAACAACTGCGGATGCAAGATGAAGACATTCCCGACCTTTACCCCACCCCCAACTACGACTACGGCGAGGACGTCAGCCGGCAGTAGTAAAGGCCCTTTTAAATGTTCCCTCCTTTCCCCTTTTTTCCACCCTTTCTCCAAACTTTCCCCCATGTACGCGACGCTGAGGGTCCGTACCACCGGTGAGGGCACGTGCTAGTAACCTTTGCCCTCCACTATCCTCTCCTTTCACCTCTACCCTTTCCTACTCTCCCCGAAAGTATTCCAAAAGACTGATCCGGATCGTGGACTGGCCAAGAGGCGATCGTTTCCGTGCGGAAAGGTCGAGTGGGAATTTTTCCCTTCACATAGAAAAGAAGGGTTTTCGCCCACTCCTGTCCTCGATCACTGTTGTGTTGTTTATTGTGACGAGTAGCTAAATTCTCTGTTAGAGACTGTTTCTACTCTGATGTACGGTGCCCTATGTTAGTTTAACAGAAGGTTACCAAAACTCACAACAGGAGGGATATGTAGAAGCTATTTTTCGTATTTACATTAGTATGAAGCTGAAATCCCTGAGCAAGCTTCTATGCGATGTGTGTTTTGTCTTCCATCTGTCTACCATCTGTGTCTTCCAAGGTCTGGCCTTCAACAACAGCCAACTACCGGGAAAAACCTTATAAGGGCATGACAGAAATTGACCTCGAGTGTCCAATACTTTCATATCCCATAATATGTACACTGCTTAGCAACTATCAGTCTAATAAAAATCAACGGCTAGAGAAATGTGGGTGAGATTCGATGTGGGGCATTCTCTGGCCACACCGTCTCTCCCTCTTCTGCAGTTGAGAAAAACTTATCCTCTGTGTCAAGCCTTTTTATTCTGATGCCTCTTCCTGGGTCTATTGATTAATAACTAAACTCTTGATAGTGAGGAACTAGGAGTCGTATTTAGACCCAACAGTTGTATTTAACTGCAAGTTGTAAAAAAGATGAGAAAACATTGTCTGTGTACAGATCGCCAACAGACTTGAGCCCATTGTTGTGCCACAAATGCTGGGTCTGTTCTGGAGGGTTCAAAAGTACAATTCCTATAGATCGATGTCAAAACTGAAGGACCTGAAAGACAAAAATGCTTTCGAATCTGATTCCAAATCCTCAGTGATAAACAAACTAGGGGGCAGCCAGACTAACGTGAAAGCTGAAGTGGAAGTTGGGAACATAGTGCCGAACGCAATGAAAATGGAGCAGAGTCCTGTTCACGGTGTACCCAGGCAGGTAGGGAATCATGCTCAACTAACCAGAAAAAAAGCTTCTGTATGTTTGCTGCCCAATAGTAGAACCTAAACACAGGGAGGGCGAACCCCCCCTTTTCTTTAGGCGCTTGAAGGATTGACCGGCGAATCCCTCGCAGGCTTACCATCCCACAAGAAGTCTGACACCAGTTTGTCTAATCTGTCAAAAAAATGATTTGGATAAAAAAATCGGAACATGTTGAAATAAATAAAGAAATCTAGGAAGAACTACCATCATGACCAAATTGATACGACCAACAAGAGAAAGAGGCAGCGTAGACCAGCCGACAAAATCCCTCTCTGTCTTCTCGACCAGTGGGGCAAAGTTACAGTTTTATATTCAATTTTCATGATTGCTTACAATGTTAGCCATGGAACCTTTTCCCCTATGATCCCTGCATCCCAAACTAACCCTATGACTGAACTATAGTTGATGCTACATAAAGTTGATAGTTGATTTAACTCTTTCTTTGTTACATTTTGGTTATTTTTCTGTGTTACAGGTAATATGAGTGCTTAAGGTTGATTAATATAATATACATCATCATGATCAAAAGAGAAGAGATTTTCCAATAATAACATCAAAATTGTTCAATTACATTTATGTCATATCTGTACTCTTAACCCTAAAATGCCATGTGTATCATATTTGATACGTACCGTTTCTGAAATGTTTTGCATGTGAGACCTTTTGCATAATTAAATGGTCAAATTTTGCTCAAAATCCTGTTGTACACTATCAGATATACCTGATAACAGCAGGCCCAACAACAATAACACAACAATAATTCTGATTTAGCGCATAGAAATAAATGATGAATATTAAAAAGTGATATCATTTGTTTTTCATATTTTGTTACAGGGCCAAAAAACAACTGTATCCATTTATCTTTATCTATATCCATCCTAAAAAAATATCCATCCATCATCCACCGCTTATACGGGACGGGTTGCGGGGGGCAGCTGCCGAATGAGGGAAACCAAGACTTCCCTCTCCCCTGCGGCTTCTGCTAGTTGATGAAAGGAGGTTCCCACCTGATGACCCCAATGACATGATGGTCAGCACGCTCACAGGTCCATTCAGGGAAAACAGGATTATGTAGGGAATTATTCACCGAGTCTGGTCCATTTTTTTTTTGTTGCACAAGTTTCATGTGTTTACTTTAAATTTATCTCAAGCAGGGCCCGAATCCGTGGCCTCACTTCACATTTATACAAAAACCAGTGCAAAATTAACATATCTTGGGGAGGCATGCTTGCGGTTGTACCAGATGTAAAGTAGTAGAGAGAGGGAGAGAGAGAGGAGTTGAAAAGGGCACATGAGGTGAGTAGTTAGGCTCTTTAACTGGCTATCATGCTTCCAAAAATAACAAAGGAAAACTATAAGAAAAAAACTTTTAAAGTCTGAATGTGTTTTAGGGGAAGAAGCAAAGGAGTGCTTTTATGTTAGGCAAAAGGCAGGAGTATCCGTTCTTCCTGTTCTTGTTCATGTCTGTGTTCATGGAAGTCTCTCTGCTGGTTTGAAAAAATATCCGTAGCCCAGGTAAATGGCATGCTCCTCTGTACATGCCCACTGGCTTTCTCTTTCTGTTCACAAAGAAGAGTTCAGAAGGCCAGTTAGTACTGTACACCGTGTTCCCTGAGGCTTTGCTCATACTAAAACAATAACAAAGAGACATACTGTATTTCAAACAAGATTTCTCAAAGCACAGACAACATACAAACACACTGAAGTGCTTATAGTTTAGAAAAAGCATGCAGCTGTCCATGCATATACACACACATGGAAGCACACATATCTGCACAGCTGGCCCATGGCGATTGTTCAAATAGGCATGATATTAAAATCCAGCATCGGGGAAACAGTGGATTTTGCTTTAATCCACAATAGATTATTAATCAAAGTTAGTTTACTATGAAAACCATGCCTGTGGCAAAGGATCATTTACACTAGAGGTGAGTTTGATTGTAAATGCACCAAGGCAATTCTTTGTAGAATGGATCAAGGCAATTTTTTGTTTCAGTGTAGATAATGGCAAAAGGAAGTAAAATTTTGTGCTCTGGTTTTAAAACAAATGAAATGTTTTTTTTATATTTTTTATATTTTTTTTATATTTTGTTTTGTTAAACATAAATGGCATGTTCATGGATGAACAATCATTTATTTCTCCACAGCTGGGAACATACTGAGATTCACTGTTTCATTGTCAAGTGGTGGTTGTGGAAAAATGTGCATGTGCCAGTAAAACAATCATTACTAAAGATTTCTCCACAGGGGAAAAATAAAGGGATATGTTTTGAAACATGATGAAGCAAAAATAGTAAAAATACTTGGAGAATAATGTCACTGGACAATCCTCATAATTGGTGATATTTGAATTGCATCTTCCACTATTCAGCTCCTGGTCATTTAAAAATTCTGCCTGTTCTGTACAAAGTTGAAACAAGCTACTATCCAAGCAGGCAAGAACAACAGGCAAGAGGCGGGTGCACCATGGCCAGGTCGCCACTCCATATTCACAGTGGGAATTTTGAGTGTCCAATTAATCTAACAAGCATGTTTTTAGATGGTGGAAGTAGCCAATAGGACTCTGGAGTACCCAGAGAGAACCAACACAGACACAGAAAGAACATGCAAACTCCACACAGAAAGGTCCCAGTCCCAGTGCCAGTCCCCGAACTGGGAACCCGCTTGCTGCGACAGTACAACTATATATATATTGATCTTTAATCAATATATATCTTTAATCTAAGTAATTACAGGTGTGAGAGACGCGTTAATGATCCTGTCAGACAACTCCAGAATTTTTATTTGCGTTTGTATGCAGTATGGGAGTATTCTTCCTTGTTCTGAAAAACTATTAGACTCAACATATTTCCATTTCATACACATTGCAGAGATTCTCTGCATCATGCAGACTATCCCGCACTTTTTTTAATTTTTATTAATTTTTATCAGCAAATCCCCCAGTGCCCCAGAGAAATATTTGAATCTGACACTTTCTCACACCAAACGGGTCACTTCAGCACATCAAGTGACTAATGCTTTACAGCATAGTATTGTTCATGAGCAATTTAGCCAAAAGATTGAGCTAATAAGTGGGGTGATGAGAATATTTTCTGATCAATATTTCATTGAAAAAAACACGAGGCACACCACCAACCAAAAATGTTAAACAAATTATAGTCTGTAGCCTCCTATAGTAACACTATAGTTATTCTTATCAAAGTGTCTTGAATAGGAATCAAACAAACACAAAAAACTATTTTTAGCATATCTTATATATCTTCTTATATATCTTATATATCAAATTGCACTTAACATGTCCACTTCAATGAACAAAATTATCTACGAAATACACCTGGAATAGTGCCACAACAATGTGTTCTTAAATTTAAAGAGGTTGTAAAAAAGTGTTTTACAATTCTAATTCTGTCCAAAAGCATTGTGTTAGCAGGAATACATAAAATGCTTATTCTAAGAGAAGCAATACGATTTGGGAAAGATTTCACTGTTACAATATGAAGAGTTGCATGTAAAAAATGTCACTCTCAGTATATTTTACTCAGTGTGAAACCTGTGCATGTTTGGATGAACTAATATACTGGCAGGAATTGAAGAAAGACACACACGAAGCTGTTGCTCAACAGCTCTGTTTTTAGTTTTGCCATCTTCAGGTCCAAGCATCTCATTTACAATGGCTTTGCAGGTGGGTAATGTCTCTGCCACAGTGGGGGATCCTTAGATTTAGCTATAAGTTCAGCTATGTGGTAGCTAGCTTTAAGGGCTCTCTCATTTACCTTTGTGGTTTTTCTCACAAAAGTTGCATGTTTGTCCATGTGTTTACGCAGGAGAAAAAAATGGTCTGCATTCTTGGTCTGCACAATGCTCTCACCGCTACCTGTCACATTCATGCATCACGTACAATGCAATTCGCTACCTGCTGCCATCTAGTCATAAGGAATTACGCCTCCAGTCACTATTACAGCACAGACACTACTACAGAACAGACACTAAAAACTAGCATATTATTTGCAGATAATTAATTCATTAACAAAAAATATTTTTAGATCAATTAGGTGAAAGAGGATGATTTTCTACGGCACACCTGATGATCACTCGTGTAACACTAGTGTGCCAAGGCACAGTGGTTACAAAACACTGCGATAATGGATGGCTGGATGGACTTCACTCAGAACCACTAGGAGCATCCTTGATGGCCACAGGAAGGAGCAGCTCAACAAATAGAAACTATAAGAACCCCACAGACATACAGTGTTTGTCTTGAGGATAGACAAACTCATCCCCAATGACTGAATACCTGAAGACCTCAATACCCTCTACTTCTCCAAAAGCATCCATATAGAAAGGAGAGAGTTCGCACTTGAGCTTTGGCACTGTCATAAGAAGGCCAGTCCGTTCCAGAGCATGCTCTCTACACATGGATAAAACAGTAAGTTGCTGGGTTGGATCATAAGCCAGAGATCATGCTTGACAACAGCACAGCCAAAGTAGTGCAAAAAACATAACCTACACAAAATGTAGGAAGAGATGAATGCTAGACTGGCAACTGGTGATGCTTGAAAATATGATGGATTTCACAGCCTATAATGTGTATACAACATGGATGAAAATCAACCAAGACTAGAACAAAAGTAGGTCCAAGAGAAGATTGCTCTTCCTTGAGGAATTATGTAAGGACT
>CAJRST010039999.1:19030991-19042141 GCA_907169785.1 Menidia menidia | reverse complement strand
GCTGAAAATGAATTGAAATGGATACATAAGATGTTGCCTGTGATACTTATAATCCAGTATAATCTTATTGATTAGAACTAACAATTAGAACAATTCATTTGAATTATCCATCCATCCATTATCATTACCGCTTATTCCCTGATGGGGTCGCAGGGGGAACTGGATCCTATCCCAGTGGTCAACGGGCGAGAGGCAGGGTACACCCTGGACAGTCCGCCAGTCCATCGCAGGGCTACACACAAGACATTTAAGGACAAACAACCACACACACTCACATTCACTCATAAGGGAAATTTGGAATGTCCAATCAACCTAACATGCAGGTTTTCTGGAGGAAAAACCTGTGGGAGTGAGCAAGAGAGAACCCACGCAGACACAGGGAGAACATGCAAACTCCACCCAGAAAGGTCCTGGGACTTGAACCCAGAACCTTCTTGCTGGGAGGCAATGGTGCTAACCACCACACCACCATGCTGCCCCTTAATTTGAATTATTTTAGAAGGATTGGAGGTGGCGGCACGGTGGTGTGGTGGTTAGCACTGTCGCCTCCCAGCAAGAGGGTTCTGGGTTCGAATCCCGGGGGAACCAGGACCTTTCTGGGTGGAGTTTGCATGTTCTCCCTGTGTCTCTCCGGGTTCTCCGGCTTCCTCCCACAGTCCAAAAACCTGCATGTTAGGTTGATTGGAGATTGGGGAGATTGCCCTTAGGAGTGAATGGTGTGAGTGGTTGTTTGTCCTTGTATGTCCTGTGTGTGGCCCTGCGATGGACTGGCGGACTGTCCAGGGTGTACCCTGCCTCTCGCCGTTGACCACTGGGAAAGGCTCCAGTTCCCCCCGCGACCCCATGAGGGAATAAGCGGTATTGATAATGGATGGATGGATGGATTGGAGGTGCACTACAAATACCATAATTCCTTATTATCTCAAATCCTAAAAAAAAAAAAAAATCATTTATATGCTGATGCTGCACTGTGTACCATACACATGAGAAAGGGGTTGAAAAGCTCTGCAATTTACCACCTTGATGTTTTTGTAAAACAAGATTTGTTTTATTTGGCTTCTCTGCACTGGCTTCCTGTCAAATCCAGAATAGAATTTAAAATCCTTCTCCTTACCTACAAAGCTCTTCATGGTCAGGCCCCATTTTATCTTAAAGAGCTCATAGTACCTTACTTCCCTACCAGAGAACTGCGCTCCCAGAATGCAGGGTTATTTGCAGTTCCTAGAGTCTTGAAAATTAGAATGGGAGCCAGAGCGTTCAGCTATCAGAGTCCTCTTTTGTGGAACCAGGTTACAGTTTTGGTCCGGGAGGCAGACCCTCTCTATATTTAAGAGTAGGCTTGAGACTTTCCTTTATGATAGACCTTATAGTTAGGCTAAGTCCAACCCTAGTTATACTGCTACAGGCCTAGACTGCCGGGGGATTTCCCATGATGCACCGAGCTCCCCTCTCCTTTCTTTCTCTCCCTCCCAGTGCAACCTCATTCCATTAACGATGTTACTAACTAGAATCTCTCCCTTTCCCGTAGTCGTGTGCTTTCTCGTCCCCCTCCTCTCTTCTCCTATCACTTTCTGCAGATGTTCCTGGCTCTGGAGCTGTGAGGTCTGGATCTGTGGTTGGGAGTGTCCTCCCATCACTTCCTGCAGGTGTTCCTAAAGCTGTGGTAGCTGGACCTCTGATTGGGAGTTTCCTGCTTTCCCCGTGTTCCTACTCTGCTACAATTACAGCCACTGCTATCATTACTGCTATCACTTTCACTGCAATCATTATAATTAGTATCAATATCATTGCCATTTTTCATCCAGTATATGTGTTACAGCGTTGGCTGCCTCTCTTTGCTCCCTCTGTCCTTCTCTTGCTGTCTCTCTCTTCCGACAGAGTGGGGCCCTGGTGGCACATTTTGCTTGTGTGTTTTTTAATACTTTATAAATGTTTTTGCATTTTCCATTTAATGGTTGGGTAGTAGTAGATCATGTTGAATACATAGACCTGTTTTGATTTATTTTATATCCTGTTATCTCGTTTGACAATTTTTAGGCTGATTATTATCTCTTTTATTGACTTTATTTTTTTTACAAGAAAAAAGTTTTACAAGTTAAACTTTACCATATGCATTTTTTGGTTTTGATCAAACTTTGTTGGCATGGCATTGTGCACAATATGTTCTCTATTAAAGCACAAGGGTTTTTGGGAGTGAAACAAGTTGCAGTTTATAGAAGATAAAATCAATCAATAATTTTTATTTTGGATCATGAAAAAGGATCTAAACTTCTGAACAGTTAAAAATGAATAAAGAAACTTAGGGTAAAGTGGTAATGCTTAACACAAATGTACTACCTACTTGAACTGAAAGTGCTCAAAGAACTCTAACTGGCTAAACGACAGCCTGTGAACATCAGGTATTTTAATTCGACCAGTCTGAGCTTGTTAAACATGGCTGATCAGGCCAAACTGCCCTTGGCTACACACTAATATTTGTATGTCTCAGTATGAGCCAAATGCATTCCCCCAACATCCAGGTAAAAGTTGTGAACTCGAAGTGGACATTTGCCAGTGAACATGGAGTACTTAACCTGCCAAATACAGTAAGTCTGTGGTACAGATAGTGTGTGCTCAGGGTTAAAAAACAGCCAAGTGGCAGCCAGTAAGGAATAATCTGTTTTAGTGTGGGCCAAACAATGCCTTCAGGCAAGATGGCCTGATTTAGTGCAAGTGGTGTGTATGTGTGCAGGCTGTGTGAATGGGTCTTCCCAGTTTTTGTTATAGGTGGATAATAAAAGGTGTAGGTTAGATGATATCCCAACCTCGGATTGTTTTTACATTTTGCCTTTAACAATTAACTTATTTTTAAGAAGTCTATTAAACACAGCTAATTATGAATCTTATTCATTTTTTTTTATTTTTTTTTTTATATTAGTAACTTTTGCTTTTCTAATATATTCCATACAATATACATAATATTGGGCTTTTAGGCCTTTTTTGTGAGGAGTTTGTATGCTTTTCTAGTGATACATGGGACCTCAGTTGCTATTATGGCTTCCTTCCACCATCTAAAAAATGCATGTTAGGTTTATTAGTACCAAGTGCGCTTGGTTGTCTTACTCTTATGTCACTATTTGGCCCAGTTATGGATGGGTTACCTGTTCAAAGAGAAATAGAAGGACTTGAACTTTACACCCAATAAATGAGCACAGTAACAAAGGCTCAGGATCACCAGAGCTAACCTTGTAGCCAGTTTCATGAAATGTACATATATGCAACGTGCTAAGACACATGCTAAAACCAACAACCCCCATCCACCCATCCATTTTCTGTAGACGCTTATTCCCAAATGCCAATGACCACCAGCCAGGGCCAAATAATTTGCTGCCCAGTTCAGCTCAGCAGGAAATCCTCGCAATTGGTTCTCGATCTCTTTGGGAAACTCTGTCAGAGAGGGAGAGAAATAAAGCAGGGATGTTGAAGAGGATGGCTTTGGCATAAAAATGGACAATCAAGTATTACAGTTTATTTGACACTTCATTCGCATTCTCTAACTATTTCAATCAGTTTTCATTATCGTTGTGGTACCTGCCAACAGTGGCTCTTTATGAAATTAATTCTAGTTTGAAGCATATGGACAAGGAACTGCAATAAGGAACGTTAATTACTAGTGGAAGGGTTTCATTACATTCAAGTTTGCTAATTGCTTTGTTCTTTCCTTTGTCCTACGTTATCAGGGCTCGTGCTGTCGTTCATATAACTTGCAGTAATAAGTAACATCTTGCAGTGTTGCTGCTGCAGATGATTGAACCAATAAGTTCCTACCTTACAGAAATATATCTCTACAGGATCGGTTTATAGGGCTCTTTAAATTGCAGTTCTTTTAATTGTTTTTCTCGTTTCAAGAGACTGCGTAGGAGAGTTATTCATCAGTTCATCAGTGGAATTAATTTTCAAGAGCAAAACCGAATAAAATCTGCAAGTTTCTTTCATTCAGTTCCTATTCAAGGAGATGTTCAAGGGGCCTTGTCTGGTCAAGGTCCTATCCAGTCCAGGGGGTGTTGCCTCCTTTCCAACCCTCCGGATGTGTCCTCATCCGCTTACTTACCCTTCAATATACGTCCAATTGTCTTCTTGTGACAGGAATGTCTTGGTCCTCAGGTTTTTTTTTCTTGGTCTTGGTTCCTTTGTTTTTGTTTTCTCAAAATGTTACTGTTTGTCAGCAGGGTGTATTAAATATTTCAAAATATGTTGAGTTCAGTGTTAATGGTGAGGAGGATTCCATGAATATTTGTGCATTATAAACAAATTAGTTGGTGAAGAATCTTATAAAATCATCCCTTGTGCTTTTAAAAGCAATAAGTGGCTCAACATTGCTTTGATTACTTTCCAGCTTGACAGAAATACTGAAAAGTAACCTGGGATTTGGCTTATTCTCTTTTGAACAGTTATGAATAACAAGCAATTCCAGCTTTATTGTATGTTTTCAGAGTATTTCTCTAGACTAGTTGAAATGTTTGTAAATTAGAAACACGCCATATTTATCAGTCTTCTTTTAGATTGATTTGGGTGTGAATTTCTTTCAGGACTCATGTGAAAAATCTGACTCAGAAGCAGGCTTCAAGTGGGAGCAGGAGAGATATAGAAAGTGAGAACATTGAATAAGGTTCAAGACAAGCTATCACTGACGTGTCAGATGTTACAGAAACACCAAAACCTGCATTTCTAAAATAAAGTAAAATGCTATCCAACAGAGCTTATGATTAGTTTAGTTAAAATCTCGTTATTTACAGCTGAATAAAAGACAAACCATGGCTAATTATTTTACTTATACACACACACAGATATACAGTGAGTCCAAGAAGTATTTGATCCCTTGCTGATTTTCTTCGTTTGCCCACTAATAAAGATGTGATCATTTTGCACGTTTAATGGTACATGTATTCTAACATGGAGAGACAGAATATCACAAAGAAAATCCTGAAAAAAAATATAAGGAATATATATTAATTAATTTGTATTTCATTGAGGGAAATAAGTATTTGATCCCCCAGTTTTCATTAGGAGTTCTGCCTTTCACAGAGCAGTTAGACACTCCCAATCAGCTTGTTACCTGAACTGAAGCCTGTTCTCACTAGTCACTTGTGTGAAAAACAACTGTTCACAGAATCAGACAATCTGACAGATTTCAAGTCTCCAACATGGGTAAGACCAAAGAGCTGTCTCAGGACCTCAGAGTCAGGATTGTTGACCTCCACAAAGCTGGAATGGGCTACAAAAAGATTAGCAAGGTGTTGGATGTGAAAGTAACAACTATTGGTGCAATTGTTAGAAAATTTAACGAGTATAACATGACCATCAACAGACCTCGGCCTGGTGCTCCAAAGAAGATTTCACCTCGTGGGGTGACAATGCTCCTGAGAACGGTCAGAAATAATCCTGCAACCACTCGTCAGGAGTTGGTAAATGACCTGAAGGCAGCTGGGACCACAGTGTGCAAGGAAACAATTGGCAACACTTTGTGCAACAATGGACTAACATCCTGCAGTGCCCGAAAGGTACCCCTGCTCAAGAAGGCACATCTGGAGGCGCGCCTTAAGTATGCCAATGATCACCTGAAAGATGAACCAAGTTATTGGGAGCAGGTTCTGTGGTCAGACGAGACCTAAATTGAACTTTTTGGCCTCAACTTTACCCGCCATGTGTGGAGGAAGAAAAATGCTGGCTATGACCCCAAGAACACTGTGCCCACCGTCAAGCATGGAGGTGGAGGCATAATGTTTTGGGAGTGTTTCTCTGCCAAGGGTACAGGGCTACTTCATCGCATCACTGGGAAGATGGATGGAGCCATGTACCGTACAATCCTGAGGGACAACCTCCTCCGCTCTGCCAGGAAGCTGAAAATGGGACGTGGTTGGGTCTTCCAACATGATAACTACCTGAAACACACAGCAAAGGCAACAAAGGATTGGCTCAAGAAACATCACATGAAGGTCATGGAGTGGCCTAGCCAGTCTCTGGACCTCAGTCCGATTGAGAATCTATGGAGGGAGCTGAAGGTCAGAGTTGCCAAGCGACAGCCCACCAACCTTCCTGATTTAGAGAGGATCTGCAAAGAGTGAGCCAAAATTCCCCCTGGTGTGTGTGCTAAACTTGTGGTTAACTACAACAAATGTCTCACTGCTGTACTTGCTAACAAAGGCTTTGCCATTAAGTATTGACTGTGTTTGGCTAGAGGGATCAAATACTTATTTCCCTCAATGAAATACAAATTAATTAATATATATTCCTTAGATTTTTTTACAGGATTTTCTTTGTGATATTCTGTCTCTCCATGTTAGAATAAATCTACCATTAAACATGCAGAATGATCACATCTTTATTAGTGGGCAAACAAAGAAAATCAGCAAGGGATCAAATACTTCTTGGACTCACTGTATATATATACTGTTACAGCAGCTCTCTACATGTCTACATGTATACTTTTGTAACTTTTTATTTTGCCATTTTGACACTTTAAGCGTATGTGCAGCTATGACTGTATATATTGTTACTGTAGTAGTATGCTCCCTACTGTTTTGGGCACTTTTCAGTGTTGCTGTCGGTAACACACTTAACCACAGAGCTTTTGTTTAAAACCAGGATCAGCTGTCAGCCCTGCACCGGCGTGGTGAGACAACTACAGCGATCAGGAGTAAAGTGCATAGAGCGGAAGAGACGCTATAAGCCATGTTTACCGTCTTTCATATTTGGGAACGTAAGAACTTTCCTCAACAAGATGGAAGAGCTAACAGCACTGATTTGAATACAGAGGGAGTACCGGCAATGCAGCCTTATATGCTTCATGGAGACGGGGCTTAGTGAACTTTCTCTGGACTCTCACCTCACATTGGAGTGTTTCCAACGCGTACAATCGGATAGGAAAATAACAGAACCAGTCTCACTATGGAAAGTAAGAAGAAGGGAGGAGGAATCGCTCTGTTTGTGAACGAGAGATGGTGCCACTCGGTACTTATCAATGTGAAGAACAAACTCTGTATTAGAGACTTGGAGCTGTTAACGGTAAGTATGCAGCCGTATTACCTCCTGAGGGAGTTTTCACATGTTATTGCTGTGACAGTGTACATCCCCCCACTCAGCTGTCGCTTCTGCAGCTACAGATCTGATCCACACCACTGTCTCTAGACTGCTAAACCATCACCTCCAATCCTTCCTCTCTCTGGTATCTCTGGTATTTCAATCAGACTTAGACTTAGACTTAGACTTAGACAGTACTTTATTGATCCCTTGGGAAGACTCCCTCAGGAAATTAAGGTTACCAGCAGCTTAAAGGGCAAACAGTGTCAAGTTAAAATCAGTTTAAGCAAAAATATACAAATAAATAAATAAAAATACAAAAAATACAGATTAAGTACAGTGTTTGTGTATGTGATCTCTCTTCCCCCTGTCCTGTGTCACCTCCTCGACCCCAGTGAGGCGTTGTACAGTTTGATGGCGTGGGGGACAAAAGAGTTCTTAAGTCTATTGGTCCGGCACTTGGGGAGCAGCAGTCTGTCACTGAACAGGCTCCTCTGGCTGCTGATGACGGTGTGCAGAGGGTGGCTGCTGTCGGCCATGATGTCCATCAGTTTGTTCAGTGTCCTGGCCTCTGCCACCGTCACCAGAGAGTCCAGCTTCATGCCGACCACGGAGCCAGCCCGCCTGATCAGTTTGTCCAGTCTGGACGTGTCCTTCTTGGATGTGCTACTTCCCCAGCACACCACGGTGTAGAAGAGGACACTGGCTATCACAGACTGGTAAAACATACACAGTAGTTTGCTGCAGATGTTAAAAGACCACAGTCTCCTGAGGAAGTACATCCTGCTCTGTACCTTCCCGTAGAGGTTGCTGGTGTGTTTTGACCAGTCCAGTTTGCTGTCCAACCACACCCCGAGGTACTTGTAGGAGTCCACGGCCTCCACCTCAGTTCCCTCTAGTACGACTGGTCTCGGCTTTGGTCTGGACCTCCCAAAGTCTATAACCAGCTCCTTTGTCTTAGAGGTGTTGAGCTCCAGGTGGTTTGTGTGGCACCAAAGGGCAAAGTCCCCCACCAGATGTCGGTACTCCTCCTCTCTGTCATCCCTGATGCATCCGACTATGGCTGTGTCATCAGCATACTTCTGTATGTGACACAGCTCTGAGTTTTAGTGGAAGTCAGAGGAGTACAGGGTGAAGAGAAGAGGGGCCAGCACTGTGCCCTGGGGGGCTCCTGTGCTGCTTCCCTGGCCTCGGTTCTTCCCACCTTCACCCAGTAAGTGGAATGTCACACCAGATACAATAAGACTTTGGACCTTCTGTATGCAAACATCAAGGAAGCATACACCTCATCCCCCCTCCAACCCGCTGGGATGCTCTGATCGGTAGGGAATAAACAACCCCCTGTGATGAGGTTTATGAAGCAGTGGTCTGACGAGAGCAGTGCTAGGCTCAGAGACTGCTTCCAAACAACACACTGGGAGTCACTCTGCAGTCTCCATGGCAGTGACATTGACAGCATGACCCACTGCATCATGGATTATATCAACTTCTTTGTCGAGAAAACTGTGCCCTCCAAGTGGGTGTGGTGTTTCCCCAACAACAAATCCTGGGTGACCACGGAAATTGTTGCCCTGCTAAATTAACCCTTGTGTGGTGTTCATATTGTTGTTACTCAGCCAGTGTTCGTGGGTCTGACGGACCCGTTGCATTTTGTGGCTTTTAATGCCTCAAAATCACTTTTATATTAAAACACTTTTACATTAAAATACTGAACAGATGTTTACCTTATCTTAACTTCTCTCTCTCTCATCCAAAATCAATTCCAGGGCCCTCTGGGCAGAGAACCTTTTGGCCCTCTTGATCGGTTATAAGAAACCACTCTGGCAAAGCTGTGCCAGTGTGGTCCCGCCCCCAATTTTAGCAGATAGACAGAGGGTGAAATGTGTGAGAAAATTAGAGCAGACAAACAATGTATGGGAACTGTTTCTTTTGTGTTTGTGCACCTGGGGTTCCCACACAAGGTTGCAACATTGTGAGTGAGTTTGGGTGTCTGTGTGTGGTTCACAGAACATCAATTTCCACACTTCTATTAGCCCCGGGTCCAGTGGACCCGAACATCTTGTATGTAATAGAAATGTGTAGGGGGGGTGTACGGTGTGTGGGCATTAAATACGAATTCTGATATATGTTCTTCACAGAAAATGAGCCAAAGCCAGTGAGTCTCAGTTTGAAAAATTAATTCATTGTATAATTTTTCTTTTAGTAAAAAATGAAAACGGGTCCCACAGACCCGAACACCACACAAGGGTTAAAAGAGGAGGGTCTTCAGCTCAGGGTACAGGGATGAATTACATAGAGTCCAGAAAGAACTCAGCCATATGATCGGGAAGGGGAAGGAAGAAACTGGAGAGACGGCTGGAGTAGAACAATGCCGGGGATTTGGAGAGGGCTGCACACCATCGCAGGCCAAGGTATAGAAGTTAAGGGTGACCACTCCAGTGGGAGCAAAGACTGGGTAGATGAACTCAATCTATTTTTCAGTAGATTTTGTTATTAAAGAATTTATTCTTCCTCTTCTCCCTCCCTCACCCCCTCTTGCCCATTTTGACACTTCTCCCGGCAAGCTCCGCCCCCCAGCCAGTCAATCGCCTGACCCCATCAGTTCATCTCCTCCCCCATCACCAGTTCACCTTCCCCGTCTCAATCAATTTTGGGACTATCATCATTCATCCCAAGTCCATTCATCCTCCACCCCCTTCTCCATAACAAGTGATCAGGAGTGAGGAGTCAACTTAGCAATTTTAAGATATGGAAAGGCCCCGGGACCCGGTGGCATCAGCCCAAAATCTTCATGGACTGTGCTTATCTGCGGTATGGTTAGTCACCTGTTCAATCTGAGTCTATGTCTGGAGAATGTCCCAGCCCTGCGGAAGACCTCCTGTGTGGTTCCTGTACGGAAAACATGGCACCCCAAGGAGCTTACCACTTCAGGCCTGTTGCCTTGACTTAAAATCTGATTATGACTATGGAAAGGATCATCCTGCAACACTTAGGTCCCCTGGTGAGCTCTCAGTTGGACCCTCTGCATTTTGCTTTCTGTTGGGATTGGGTTAGACGATGCAGTGATCTACCTGCTGCACAGGCCACTGTTACATCTTGAGGACAGTGGAAATAATGTGAGTCATGTTTTTCAACTTCTACAGCGCTTTTAACACCATCCAGCCTCCACTGCTCAGAGTGAAATTAGAAAGTGTGGGAATTGATGAATGGATTATTGACTACCTCACCAACAGGCCACAGTACCTGAGGCTCTGACACTTTGTGTCTGATGTGGTGCTCTGCAGCATGGGTGCCCCTCAGGGTACGGTGCTCTCCCCTTTCCTCTTAACTCTCTTCACGTCCGACTTGACCCACAGCACCCACATCCGTAAGTTCTCTGATGACATAGCCGTTGTTGGTTGTGTCTCTGAAGGGAATGACCTGGAACGTAGGAGTCTGAGACTTTGTCAGCTGGTGTGAGCGCAACCAGCTTTAGCGCAACACTAAAAGGCAAAAGAGATTATCGTGAACTTCAGGAGGAAGACACCCGATTTTATATAGGTGAACATTCAGGGATCAAACATAGCTACAGATTCCTGGACAACTACAGATCTGTGGACAGATACAGATTCCTGGGTGTTCACCCGAACAAAAAACTGGACTGGACTGTAAATACTGACACCATCTATAAGAAGGGCCAAAGATGCCTCCACCTGCTGAGGAGATTGAGGGGATTCGGAGTGTATAGGACTCTTCTGAAGACATATCATGACTCTGTTGTGGCCTCTGTCATTTTTTATGCTGTGGTCTGCTGGGCAGGGGGCTGCATGGACAGGGACAAGAACAGGCTCAATAGACAGAATAGGAGAGCGAGCTCAGTCCTGGACTGTCCACTGGACTCAGCAGAAGTAGTGGGGGAGAGAAGGATGTTGGCTAAGCTGACATCCATCATGGACAACACCTGTGACCCCCTACATGACATTGTGGGATCACTGAGCATCTTCTTCAGTGGCAGGCTGCTACACCCACGGTATAAGGAGAGATACCACAGGTCCTTCTTCCCTATATTCTATTCTATTCTATTCTATTCTATTCTATTCTATTCTATTCTA
>CAJRST010039999.1:19015630-19027720 GCA_907169785.1 Menidia menidia | reverse complement strand
TCATTTTCACTAGCCACTGACAAAACCTTTTAACAAATCATGAACTATGTTGCACCATGTTTCAAAAAGTTATTAATTATCTAATATTAAAGAAAAATCAACTCACATATTTAAAAGAAATCTTGTCACATTTTGAACTCATGACCAAATCTGTAACAGATTGGCATTGCATGCTGTTCACCAGTGCATTGTAATCTGGTGTTGACACTGCACCTGTGAGTGCATATTTCAGATGTGCTTTTTCAGCCCGTAGTGCGCTTCCCGGTGGGTAGTTAGCATGGTAGTACGAAGTAAAGTGTCTCTCCACATTGTGCCGCTTTACCCTAACCCCGCAAATCAGACACACGCAGGTTTCTTTTAGTCGTAAAAAAGAACTCCTCCTCCCATTTGTTGTGAAAGTGATAAGTTTTCTTTCGTTTTTTTCCCATGTTTTTGGGGTAAGAAACTGCACCCATCTCTGCTGCGCCCGCTAGCTTACTCTCTACTGGCACTGGTTTTGTTTTGTCACGTGCACAATACTGACCTTTGAACTAAAGAAAACTTAAACTTAATATATAATTAACATATTTTTAAGATATTGTCATTTTAAATCAAATCTATATGAATGCAAGTGTGATTAAAAAAGAATAGTAACGGAACAAAATTACATTTTAGACGCAGCTCACTATTGAGTTGTGCTATTTTTAGAACAGGCCTGCGGGCGACTCGTGTGGTCTGTGCGGGCGACCTGGTGCCCACGGGCACTGTGTTGGTGACCCCTGCTTTAGATATTAGTATTTGTAGTTTTTGCTTTGTTTCTATATCTATTTGGGCAAACATTTATACTTTCCTTGTACTTGCAGCATGGCCCGTTTTTGTCCAATGGACAAGGAAAATCTTTCTATTCTGTTCTCTGGCCAGAGAACAGGTACAAGTTTTTCACTCGTACCAACGCAGCACAGCTCGACCCTACACTTTCAGCCATTTACTACGTTGCTTATTCCTCTGTTGAAATATCATATGTATTAACTCTATTTTTATACCAAGACGGTCTTCGCAAAGTTTGTAAAGGCAGATAAATATTTATATATCAATATTTTGGGGAGTAAAACCAAGAAAGACTCCTGGGGATGAATTGTTTGAGTTCTTGCTTCAGGGTGAAAAGGAGAACTATATTGAAATCCATGTTTGCAAAAGTGATTAACTTAATTCTAAAATTATAAACTGAGAAATTCTGTCAAGAGTATAGCAATAATGTAGAATAGCACTAAATCAATCTCCTGCAAAACATATGATTTTAAAGTGAATAAGAAAAAAAAAAGATGTCTTGTTTCATAGCTTTGTTACATTATGTTAACTTGCTTTGGAATAAGAATGTTTCACAAACTGATAGAACATTTGCTTTGGACTTGAGGAATATCAGAAATATAGTTGATTAAGACTTAAATGATAAATATGGATATACAATTGAATAGATATTCAGTTCAATCAGACTTAAAAAAAAAACGCCCTTAATTTCAACAGCTAATTGAATGGTATGAACAATTATAGCGGCTGAAAAACACTTTCCAGCAACGACCCTGTGTTAATAAATAAAACGTTTAATGTTACAATTTAGAAGTTGTTTTTCAGTATAAAAATGATTTAACTTTCAAATACTTAAGAACAGGAACTCCTCAGTTCTTGTCCTATTAAAGACAAACCTCACCTCCATTTTTTTTTTTAACATGGCATTTCTTTTTTGGTTCAATTTTCTTTCTTGACAAAGTCTACAGGTTTTTCTATATTCATCACACTTTTGTTAATAACTTCTCAGAAAGTTAATGAAAATAGTACTCAGGCGAATCCAAAATAATTGTGTTCTTTGTCATGTGAATAAAGTGAAAGATGTTTGCCTTTCAATGGATGAATGAATGCACATTACCAACAACTTCTTATCATGTGTGCGTCTGCTGCATATCTTTCCCCTCCCCTCATTCTGTCTTTGTTGTCCATGATTCTCTTTTGTCTGCACAAAAATGTGCAAACCTGTTTAACTCAAATTTTGTTTGAGTGAATTGAATAGGTTCTTGAAGCAGACATTAATATTGCTCTAAACTGCTTGTAGGAAGATGAAAACAGATGAATGTCTCTAACAATTTTTCGTGTTCACCTTTTCTCTCCATTTACCATTTACCTCAGCTAGACTCTACAGTCAATTTCCTCCAAAAACATGCATTATACATTGATTAAATATTCTAAATTGCTCCTCGAAGTGAATGTGAGTGTGTTTGGTTGATCATCCAACCACCTGTCCAGGATGTGGTTGCCTCCTGTCCCATTCAGCTGGTTTATACTCTAGTTCCCCCAGCCACCTTGCTAGGAAGAAGCAGTATTAACAGTGTATGAATTAATGTTTAACATAACAAATGCTCATATCAAGAGGACCTTAAAAGGATTCAGGTTGCAGTTACATTTACGCAACTTTGGGTTCAGTGTCTTGCTCAAAGACACTTCAAAATGTAGGCCATGTACTGCCCTTTCCTTAGTCATGTGACTCTTCCCTCTGAACTACAGTTGCCTTGACACATTAAATAATTGCTAAGTTGGCTCTAATGTGATTTCCTGTCAATATCCTAAAATATGATGACAAACAACGTATTCCACAATATCAATCAATCTTTATTATTAAATATTACCATCTATATCCTGAGATATTCCAGATAAAAATTTTAACGTTTAGAGGCGATAAAAATAACCACAATGTGTGCATTTGTTATTTAGGGAGGGTGTAGCTTTGGGGTAAGAGTGGTTGCTAGCAAATTGATGAGGTTGGTGGTTTGGTCCTGGGCTTTCTTTCTGATATGCTAGGGCCAGGCACCACTGCCTATGATATATCATTTTTGCTAGGTATGTTGTATTAGGTACATACCTTCAATACAACACCCATTCACTTTTTGTAGTACATTCCAATGTGATCGCTCTTACAGGACACTGGCTCATTCACTTCAGAGGTAACTGGTCAATGAGACTCAGTTGCGAAGTCCAGCCCATTGTAAAGGACGTTATCAGCCTAAGAAAAGATCTGTGAATTATTTTGTGTCTGAAGTCCTGCATGATCTGTCACTCTAACCCGGTGCTGCCATTATAATGATAGAACATATTGAGTAGCTTTCCAATGCACAATGTGTCCTCACGAATATTCATGTCCAAAGTTGAAGGAAAGTGGAAAAGGGTGGGGAATAAGATGTACTTGTAATTAGTGGAGGACTTGGTGTTGCCAATTCTTGAGGGACAATCTGTGTTGCCTGCTGTTTGCATTAGTGTGTGTGTGTGTTTGTGTGTAAGCATCTGTCCTCCTTGGCTTACCATACCTGGACACACCAGGGAGTATGAAGAACTCTCTTGGCTTAACTATGAGACATACCTGTCTGCTTTCTCCCGGCTGAAGTGGCTAGTTAGCATATGCACTGCCATGGGCACATGTTTTCACATGTGTGTGTTTGTGTGCACGAGAGGGAGGCCTCATCTCAAGTCTCACTGGAGTCTGTTGTCTAAGATTAATGAAGGTCACTGGAATCCTCCAAAGTATTCTGATAATTAAGGCTTTGTTTATCAAAAACAAGTTATATTAAGAGCAAAAATATTCATGGTAATTATTCATAATCCTAACAATTCAAGTGTAGCCACCTCATTTGTGCCTTTAATTCTTCTTGTTAATCTTTTGCATAAATCTGCATAATTACTTGAGATGCCTGTTGTATTTTTGACAGCTTCTCAGTTCGTGTGCATTAAAGGGTATCAAATATGCTGCGCACTGCATATTTAAAAAGTGCTTATATGGTTGGGTCATCAAAGTATATTTCAGCCATCTACAGTGGGATGAAATGTATTTAGAAAATGTTTTCTGATGTTTTCCATCAGATAGAGCATATGAATGCTTTGACATCTAGTAGTTTGATTGAAGACATGCATGCAATCTCTAAAACCATATAGTAGTGTATTTTTAAAAAATCCTATTTTTAAACAAGCAGCCTACAGAGAGGTGCCATTGTAAGTTTGCTTGCAGAAATTTCTGGCATAATTCAATCCTTGTATGTGAATATGTAAGGGAGAGTATATGTGAAAAGCTTCTCAGACATACAATGCAACATGTTTAATAAAATTAAAAGGCTCTTCCTTTAATCACATGATCTTTCAATGACCTTCTAACATACACATTGGTAAATATATATGTATAGTCTATATGGAGAAAGAGAGAGATGAGAAGAAAAACAGAGCAATACAACAAAGTGATGTTTAAAAAGCATAAAGCAATAACTTTCTTTAATTATGTTTGACCAACAGTCTTTGCTTTTTCATTTCAAACATCTGGCCATGGAGTATCACAAGCACTTTAGCAGTGTTCAAGCAAATCTTGTGGAAAATAATGAAATTAGATCCCTTGTGCTGTGGCAGTGGAAGGGCAGAAGACATCCGGTCCATGTTAATAAAACTGCCACGAATGACTGAATACAATTAGGAAATTGTCAGTGGCGCCAGTGAACTTTTGTAACTCACCAATGTTTGCATCATATGATTAAGGCAGCAATTTGGACTTGGTTATTTGCGGCTGTTGTAGCTCTAATTAATTGTGAACCAGTCATTGACCTGTGATTAAACCAGTCACATATGATGTAGCTGAAGGTGAAAGATAAATTGGTGAACAGACTGATAAAGGATGGTCTTTTTTAATAGGTGTTTTTAAATCACTGTGGCCACATATCTGTTATTTCTATGGCTGAACCAATATGTGTTCATGCAGGCTATGTATATATTGATGCATGTGTGGCAGTCCATTAGAATAAATACCTGAAAGTCTTCTTTCCTGGGGACTTGTGTTTGCTGTTTTGGGTTCCCTCTGAAACTTTTGAATTGTGTGTATCCACCATCCATGTGCTTTCTACAGAGGACTGCATTTACTTTCACACAGGGATGGGATCCCATTTGTGGGAATGAGTTGTCATTTTAGAAGGTGAAAATATATTCTGATCTGAGAGCTTGACAATTGCAATACAGGAGAATATATTATTTGAATTGTAGTAGCTACTGTGTACAAAGATTGACATTCCATATACACTTACTCAGGCAAATGCACAGTTACCATTTGACCGGAAAACTGTTTAAATGGAGAGAGCATTTGGATTCTGCTTAGTGGGATGAGTGTTTTAATTTCAAACCTCATGTCCAATTGGAGGTAATGATATTAATATCTATTTTTCTGAGAACTTTCATCCTTTCAACACCACTTTATTTAATTTAAAACATGTTTAATCTTTTTTCCTGACTGTCTTTATGGTGTTTTTTATTGACTAGAAATGTTATTTTAGTTTTGGCTGTTGTCTGGGATTCTCGATTTTACCCTTCTTCCTACAAACTATGGCATCTGGACTGAGCAGAGGTATACATTATGAAGTCCATCCTCTTCACATTGGCTTTCTTTTTCCATCCTATATGTGCAATTCTTCTCCTCACATTCAAGCTCTATTATATCTGAAAGATCTCACAGTGAAATGTATTCTAAAAAGAGTTTCCAAATGTAGGATGAAAGGAAGAGCCCTCAGTTACTATTTCTGTCCCTTATGGAACAATCTTCTTGTATAAAGTCAGAAGCTGACATCCTCTTTGCAACTGAATTTAAACTTAAAGGTTTTCTTAACGATTTAAAAAACATTCAGTTAGGTTCACCTAACTGCCACATGAGACACACAAACATGAATAACCATGCACACTCACATTCACTCCTTAGGGCAATTTGGAATGTCCAATCAATCTAACATGCATGTTTTTGGACTGTGGGAGGAAGCCATGCATATCCATGCAGACACGGGGAGAACATTCAAACTCCACATAGAAAGGTTCGGGTTCCTCCAAGGAACTAAATTCTCTATATTAAATTTTTGCTTTGAACAGTTAGAGCACTGATGACACATGATGAGTTGGTTAAGACACTTATTTTTATGCTTGATTGTTCAGGTTACTCACAGTGCTACATTAGAAATGCACTGTATTTGATTACGGTTAAGATCAGCTGCAACATATTGTTTTGTTATTCATATAGTGCTGGTGAGACTCAGTCTCAAGAGGTAAGATTTGTTATGTTGTGCAATAGTACATACTTAGGAGTATGCAGCCTTTCACTTGGGGAGAGGCCAGCAATGGCATGTGGTAAGGGACGTGTTTGATTGTGTGTTTTTGTATTTTCTATGGTTTTTATGTTTTTTATTATTGATATAAACAGTAACATGTCTAAACAGAGATCTGTCATATATAAAAAGGCTTAATGATGAGGTTGTTTCTAAGCAGGCTGCTGTAAAGTAATTTCAGATTCCAGAATATGGCGACCCCTAATATTAGAAGTGAAGGTGGGCTAAATATTACATTTACAAACTGGAACACCAAAGGGCTTAACCACAGAGTAAAGCATAGTAAGGTTTTTCTCATGTTGACCCGATTCTTTAGTTGGAAACCTGAGAATACACCGGGGTAGATCAAGAGTACAAAAATGACATTTATCGGACACAGTTAAAGTAATCGTCACTGGGCTCTCACTCCCTGAGTGTCTCAGTCGGCCACGAGCCCCGGACTCCGGGTGTGATGGATAATGTCTTCTGGGCTGGTTCCCCCCTTTCAAAGGAGAACTGGAAACAACCGAGTGCTTATTGGCCAGTTACTCTGACATGAACAGGCCAGCTCCTAATTCATGCAGATGACTTTGGAATGTGGTAACAAAGTGTGTGCATGTGTTGACCTAAAGAGTGTGTCTGCTGCAACAGCGAGAGAAAGAGAAGTTGTGGGCACAACCAGAAAGTTAACACAAAAGTATTGTTCTAAAAGTCTTTCTTTCCAGTGCTCTTCTCTCTTCCCTGTCTCTCTGTCAGGTTCGGTATAATTGGACACATGCAAAGTTTGTTAACAAAAATGAATAAATAAAGCAGTTTTGGGTAATCAAGGGGGGGTTTCTCACCAACAAAGCCTCCGTTGGCAAAGAAAATTTGTTCAGCATAGCATGATACTCAGATTTCAGTTCTGATGCCATAATGCTGAACAGGACAAAAAAGAAATACTAAACCACAAATTAGCTGTAGATGCATCATCACAGCGGGGTCAAGTTAACTATTGGAAAGATACAAAAATTTTGCATGTGTATTTGTAGGACACAAAGAAGAGCAATTAAAATGTGTATTAGGTTTTTGGTGTAGCTGCGATGGTGATGATAGTGACCCTGGCAGATGGTGTCTCTCACTATTCTCCCATCCTGGATAGCTGGCAGGTGGATGGAGTCATTAGGGTCTTAGGGTCGGTTCGGATGGTAGGGTGTTCTCCTATAATAGTAGCGATATTGTGAAGAACAACACATGCCAAAATTATATCACAGGCCCCCTCAGGGGTCATTCTGAGGTGACACAGGCATCCATTTAAGTTGGGAAAACCTTAATGGAAATAGAATGACTAATCCAAGTCTGAGGTTGCAGCAAAATGTCATGAAGAATATAATTGAACTTAAATAAACCAATGCTGTTGAACTCCTGCTTGATGGCTTGGATGGATTTATTCCCTTGGAAATTAACAAGGCAGGGTAAAAACCCTTTCAAGGCCAGGCACACCCTACTTACTGCTCTGGACTCTATTGCCTTACTCAGACGTTCATCATCTCCCAAGTGTATATAAAAAACTACCGTTCTCAAATAACCCACAACGCTAAACACAAAAGTTGCTTGATTGTGAGATGTGCATGACTCTAACGTGTGATGCTGCAAATGTGAGGACAGATAAGGTTGTGGATGTATGTGAGGGATTGTTGAGGTTAAAAAGATAACTGTCTGGAAACAAAAGAGTGTCTACAGGCAGTCTGATAACCCTCTGCCGATGCATATTTAATTCTCAAATTAATGTTGCACCTTTCATCAGTGGAATCCGTGTCATATATAGAACACGCCGTATTCGCATGGAACTACGATAAAACTCTCCTGACTGAAGGAGGCAATTAAACGGCATGAGGGGGGCAGGGACTGAGGAAACTGAGTTTATTGAGGAAAACCTGCTCCTGACCAGGTTAGTTCTGCGCAATATGTTAATAGAGCAACAGACACAGAGGTTGAGTAACCTCTCTTTGTGAGATGGAAAACTCAAGAGAATCAGTTTTCATTAAACCTTTTTCGTGAAACAAACCCCAGGTTTGGGATACATATGAAGGTATGATCAGTGTAACATTTTGTTTTGGCTTGACAGATTTATCGAAGTGAGCTTTTAAAACCTTAAAAAGTCATTTCCTCTTGTTGCTGAGCTGTAACCGTTCATTAGCGTGCCTATGAACCAACAAGAAAACCCCTTATTATTTGGATAACCCATTGGTGACCCACCCCCTACATTTGCTCTCACTTCTAAACATAAAAGTTGGCAAATATTAGCCCCAAAAAACTATATATATACTATATTATATATATATATATATATATATATATATTATATATTATGTATTCTTATTATTATGTATTTGTATACTGTGAAACAACAGGGCCTTCTTTGGAGCCATAACTAAAAACCACAAACAGGCTTTTGTCTGACAGCTAAATTCTTTATTGGAAAATTATTACATGATGACATCTTTAAGATATCATCATTAAATCTTTTCAAAAATGTTTTATGTGAAGAGAGCCAGTAACTAAATCAGAAACTAAATTTGGGATATTATCCCACCTTCGAGTTTTCATCAGAATATGGCTGCAGAATTTTGGATCAGAAGCAAGGTTTTTCCACTATCCAATCCTATCCAATCCTATTTTTTTTTTTACAAAACTATGCCAGGATTTTCATGATTTTCTAATTTCATAATGGTTAAAGCAGGCACTCCAACAAACTTGTTTTATATGTCATTTCAAAACATAGATTCTGGTCAGAAATTACTAGCATCCTCAACAAAAGGAAATGCCATGTGGCATGCATTTATCCGATAAATAAATAAATAATCAAATTGACATGGCCTTCTTTAATGTAAATATACGTAGTTCTAACTTGGTCCATACTGTGCCAGTATGTCAGTAGTTTGCTACTTTGGGAAAATAATTCTGACTCCCATATAACGAGCATTAACTCTTGTTGCAAGGGGTATCCCATTCCTTTTTTACCCCATCACATTTCCCTCTATAAATAGAAAAACTAAACTTGTACATATTTCTAAAATCCATTGTGGCCCACTTAGCAAGAAGGAAACATGCCTTTTCGACTGGTTGTGCCTTTGTATGTGGGTCAGCTTCATTCAAATTCTCTTTCATTCCAACTCCTCTTCCATTACTTTGGCCCATTATTAGCCATAATATAGGTCACACAAGGCTTTGTGAGAATCAAGCTATATTTGCAGTCTTGATTCAGATGTAGTAGTCACACAATCACTTTCGGTATGAAGGTGAAATGTTTCAGGCAGTGGTGGTGGTAGTTTTGAAGTAAAGCCAGATTTTCTACTTTAGATGATAGGATGGAGTCGGTCTAGATACATGGTTAAAACGATAATTGGATTCAGGTTGAAATGTGAATTTACTCATCCCTTCTTCGAGGTGGAAAAATAGAACAACTAATTAAATTTAACATCTAAGATTGATCAAATCTGGAAAGACAGACAAGAGGAAATCACGTACTAGGCTTTGTGAGGGTAATTACCACTCTTCTCCTGTATGTATTTCCAATCAAGTTGAGATTTAATTCGTTGGAGATCCGTGTTTACTTAGACCATACACTATCTTCTTTAAACAATGATGCATGTTTTGTCTCCCTGTGAAATATAGAAAGAGGGCTGTGACAATATATTCTGAAGTTGGTCAGAGATTGTTGGGGCCACTGGATGGCCTGCTACAACTTTGAGTGCATCCTACCTCTCTCCTGCTCAGGGTGTGTTCAGGCAGGGCGAAACCTCCAGTTGGTACCAATTGCTGCAATCGGGAAGCAGTCTTAAGAGGGACAGGTACCCCAGGGTGACGCAAGTTGGTTAATTTCCATCCAGTTGGTAACTTACCTGTTAGCTCCGCAATTCCAGTGAATGCCTGTTGGTCAGAGCGTTAACTTTTTGTCCTCCTTTGATCCTCAGCCTTCCCTCTTAGTCCCCCTTGCAGCTCCTGGATTCCCCCCTGGATCATTCACCTGCCCGTCCACCCTCCATCATTCTGTCTGGATCAGGACCATTAGGAAACTATCGTCCTCGTGCCACTCTCTCCCTCTCAGGCTCCAGTCCTATGTACTAACCCCTGTCTTTCCTCTCTACTAATCTGTCTGAGAACTCCCTCCATTCTCTTACCTCCACCTTGCTCTGAAAAAGGGAAAATAAAACGTTCATCTTAACTCCGTCTGGATATTGATTTTTGCCTGCACCAGAGTCAGTCCTTGGATCATGACAGAGATTAAGAGTAGTCTAATTTCTATATAAACAAAAAGTTACTTTTTGTTAGTTGGAAAAAATAATGGTCATTATAACAAAGTTTAATCTTAAATTAGATAATTGTTCTAGTTCATGTTCACAGTCATGGATAGAATATTAGACTACTTTTGTTCCCATTTAATTGTAAATTCTAATTGCTACATTTTTAGGGCACATTTCTTTGAACAAATACAATAACAACAAACTTACCCCAAAGGAGTTTTTTGTGATCATTCTCTGGAGTATATACCGTCTTTAAGATCAGCAAATGCCCCTTACAAAAACAGTTCACAAGAATACTCATACATATACCTATATTATATATGAATTTAAACAAAGAACTGAGATCTAGCTAATTTTCCATGGTTTCCTTAATCCATCCATCCATTATCAATACCGCTTATTCCCTGATGGGGTCGCGGGGGGAACTGGAGCCTATCCCAGTGGTCAACGGGCTAGAGGCAGGGTACACCCTGGCCAGTCCGCCAGTCCATCGCAGGGCCACACACAGGACATACAAGGACAAACAACCACTCACACTCACATTCTCTCCTAAGGGCAATTTCCCCAATCTCCAATCAACCTAACATGCAAGTTTTTGGACTGTGGGAGGAAGCCAGAGAACCCGCAGAGAACCCACACAGAAACAGGGAGAACATGCAAACTCCACCCAGAAGGGTCCTGGTTCCCCCGGGATTCGAACCCAGAACCCTCTTGCTGGGAGGCGACAGTGCTAACCACCACACCACAGTGCCGCCCGCTTTCCTTAATAATAACCCAAATTGCGTTTGTCCTCTCATCAGCTGTGTTATAGTGCTGCTTAAACAGCTTTTTTGCATTTTATGGTCTAATAATGAACACGTCCCTCTAAATACTGCCTCCTGATTGCAGCAATTGGTAACCGCTGGAGGTTAGCCCTGCCCAAACACACCCAGGGAAGGAGAAAGGTAAGAGGCACTCAAGGTTAACACAGGCCACCCAGTGGCCCCAATGGCACAACTTTGGTCACAGCTTGGCTGTTGGCATGTTTTAAAGGAAAACGTCAACCCATTTGCTAAACATGTCCAACATAACAAGGGCTTATCTTTTCCATTTAGGTGGTGTTAGTTTGGTGAAATCCATCATAAAATGTATGGAATGTCTTGTAATGTGCAAGTTGCCTCTTTTTTTTTAGTACGACAAATCATACAGGCCTGACACATTTGTACATTTAAAATTAGTTTCAAATGCTATATTTTTGACACATGGTCCAGCATATCTGTCCAACGTAGCACAATATTGAATGAAACTAGAACATTTCAAAAGAAATTTTGAATGGGGCAAACCTACTGCCCTTTCCAGGAACCAGTGTCTGAATTACAGAGATATGTCAGACAAATCTTATGTTAAGTGCAAAACTGTTCCAGAACTGCAGCACAGTCATTTGATGCACCATCGTTAGGTGTGGGGAGAAGAGTTAAGAACATTACTATGTTCAACTGTGGCATTTGGCATGTCAAGAAGCACAGAAGTGTTTGTCTCAGCCAGTGTGCAGCAGGAAGGTTTGAAGATTTCTATGGAAGTAAATATGTGCCATCAGAATTTGAATAAAAAATACCTCTGAAATTTGAATGTTGTATATTAGTGCTTACTTTTTCAGTATTAAAATAAATTCAGAATATATTTTTAACCTAAAAAAAATTCAA
>CAJRST010039999.1:18984271-19005630 GCA_907169785.1 Menidia menidia | reverse complement strand
CTCTTCCACCCCTCCCCCCTGCAGCTGAGCGCCACGCCCCCTCCACACAAGGCTTTTAAATGAGTCATGATTTAGTTTAGGCTCAGAGCTGACTACTAGACTGGTGTCAAAGATAGCTGCAACTCTACCTCCTAGGCCTTTGCTTTGAGGAACTTGATTATTCATATGACCTTCGCAGTGTGCAGACAAAAGGAGCTGGTGGGGGAGATGTAGGAATAGGTATTGAACAGGCATTGACACCTATGGTAGGGCCATTAAATCTGTTTTAAAAAGTTGTTTAGCTGGATTTATCTAACCACAGTGCTCCACAGTGCTATTGTTACTCTTCCTGCAACCTGTGATGGTCTTTATATCTTCCCAGAGATCCCTCATATTGTTCTCCTGCAGTTTCTGCTCCACCTTCCTTATGTATGAGTCTTTAGCTTCTATCAGCCTGCTCTTGAACTCCCCCTGTATGCGCTTCAGCTGAGCCTGGTCCCCTTCTTTAAATTACGTCTTATTCATGTTGAGAAGATGTTTGACATCCAGGGCTTGTTGTAAGGGAAACAGCGTCCTGTTCCAGTGGGAGTGACATTGTCCATACAGAAGTTTATGTTGTCGGTAGTGTGAGCATATCAATGTCCTCCCCAAAGTCTTGCAGTAACGCCCATTCAGTCTGCTCAAAGCAGTCCCTGAGTACCTCCTCTGCTTTAGGAGACCAGCTCCTGAGGGACCGTGTGGTGGACGGTGATTTTCGCACTTGTATTTGGCTTGAAGAAAACCAGGATGAATCCCATTTCCCCACTGGAGGGAGTGCTGTGGCACTGTATGCATCTTTCAAAAGATCCATTGTCCTGTCTTTCCTTGTTGGGCAAGACACATACTGATGAAAAGCAGGCAGGGTTGAGTCCAGTGTGACACGATTAAAGTCGCCAGAAATAGCAATAAAGCCATCGGGGTGTTGAGTTTGGAGCCTAGCGAAAACAGAGTGGATGGCATCACATGCGACTTAAGCAGTAGCCCATGGGGGAACATACACACAAACAACAATTCCTTGTGAGAAATCCCTTGGCATGTAGTATGGTTGGAAGCTAACGGCTAACACTTTGATGTCTGGGCAACAGATGATTTCTTACACAGGCACATGCTCCTGGTTACATCATCTTCAGTTAACATACAGTGCCCCCCTGTGACCCCCACCTTTTAGTTTGCCGCTTAGCTTAGAATCCCTGTCTGCTCTCACTGTAGTAAAGACAGGTAGCTCAATGTTGTTGTACTGAATGTTGCTGGTGACCCATGTTTACCAAAAAAACTGTACGCTGCACTCTGCACAGCTTCCCGTTCTTCACCAATGCACCCAGCTCGTCCGTCTTGCTGGCCAGTGAGTTTACATTGCCCATCACACATGAAGGAATAGCCGGTTTAAACCTTCATTGCTTTTCCAGGTGGCTAGCTTTCACCCACATTCCAGCACGGAATCCACAGTATCTTTTCCACAACTCCTCCTGTATGGGATGAATTTTGCCGGCACAACTCCTCGACCGTAGTGCAAGCAGGTGATCCTTTGCGAAAACAGGGGATCAACTGCTTTGATTTGCTCGGTTGACAAAATTATCCATAGTGTGCATGATAGTGTACTTTGCATGATATAGTCAGAAAAGTACCTTTCTGACTGTCTGAACCTCTTTCTTTGTTCCACATCTAACTATTCAGATAAGCATTTGCCTGTGTTCACTTGGCAGGTCTTCTTCATTATTGTCCCACCAGTAACTATAAACAGTCATCAATTCTTCTCGATTCTTCACAGATCCATCACAGACCATCAACCTTAACAGTATATAAAAGCACCGCAACCTAAAAACAATACATTTCAAAATAACAACCTTAAAATGCTGATAGTATTAATTACAGTAAAATGCTAACAGTTCCTTTGCAACAGACTTTCAAAATCACAAAGATTTTGTGGGTGGCACAGGGTGTGATGTTTTATTAACATGCATTTATATTGTTCATCTACAATAGAAAATAACTGAAAGAGAATGTCACTAAGAGAAAAGAAATAATGAACAGCACTGCCAGAAGAAAGTCACTGCACATGCACTTTTATATGCTGGATGCCTGTGGCCAATGAGCCATATAATAGAACAATCACTCTGTCACTCATCCTCTGCTGTTATTGTGATTACTTTTCAGTTTAAAGATTATACATGCAAACACACTCAAAAACATTTTTATTCATCCTTTGTATTGTTTTTCCTCATATCATCCTATATCTCTCTTCTTTCCTATTCTTGCATGTTTTCATTTTTCTAATCTGACCTTGATCAGTATCCCCCCCGTGTTCCTTTGAACACGATGCACTGGACATTTTTATGACCAAACCATTTTAATGTTGTGCACATACTTAAGTACTGTGAACACCTCGAGGAAAATAATTTGTTGTGATATGCCTAATGAACAGAAGTAATGAAACATATAAACTGTGTAACTGTGTGAAGATGAGAAACTATTTTTTGAGGTTTAGGGTCAAATGTCAGATCTAAATAAAATAAAAAAATCTGAAACAGGATTGACACTTCAGTACTCACTGGAAGTGGTTCATTATAGATGAACATGTCTTGTTTATTTTATTCTGTACAGGCTCTGACAGAGGTTATAAAGGCACTGAATAGCGAGAGTCCTAAATAGTCCCACATTAGCTACAGAGAACCCCTTGAGGAGCATGGTTGTAAGCCTTTTTTCCTGTTCCACAAAACACATAAAGTGGATGGTCAAACTTCTGACACCCCTAGTAATTTTGCAAACCACAGTGGTCCTAAATGTAAGTTAGGAAAACTGTTCAGATCCTCCTCTCAATCATTCTGGTGTAAACTTTCTCTTCTTCCCCATAACTATTGGAATGATGTGGAAATGAGTTTTTCTGTTGCTTTTTCCACTTTATTCTGGATAATAAAGTGGAATGGTCTGGCAACATAGCAACAGGGATACTGGTACAGGGAACACTGGCACAGAAACTGCAATAGCCATATCTTCCTACTGAGATTACATAGATCCTTCAGTGTCTGCAATGCATGCTTTGCACATTTTATCACAATCATTAAAATTGCACTGTTCTATGTTCTATACAGACAAAAACTGTAGGCACTTGGACAAACTGGGAAAAAGGCCAAATCTGTGACAGGCACGGTGTTCTACCAGTATGGTGGTGGAGCAGCAGATGAGGAAGACTTCATGTTCAGCTTTGGAGAACAATAAGCATCTCTTTTACAAGATCCTGGCAGGACATAGGAGCAGTTGTCGTGTGAGGATCACATCACTTCTCTGCAGTATTCAGAGGTTCAGGATGTTATCTATATAATGTTCCAATGTAAAATTATTGCAAATATTTAATTTACTACTAACATGAAAATCTGAATTTTCCCCAGCAAAGGATGAAAAAAGTATATTTCTGTTCTTTTCCATTTCTATTTTAATCTCCTGAGACCCTGTGTCATACAATCTCATTGTATTTTTGCCTCTGCACCATGATACTTATTTTCTTCTTCAACTTTAACCTATAGGCCTCACAGTAACTACTATCATACAGTGTTTGAAATAAGAATAATAAAAAAAAATATATATTTTCAACTAATGATGTGCTCATTGTGCACTTATAATTTAGTAATTGAGTAAATTAGAACTTCAGAACCAAATTGCGTGCTGGACCGAGCTAGGACCCTGCTAGACCCACAGAAAGGGAACCCTCCCCGTCCAGATTCAATATGTTTCACCAGTACATCAAAATGAATGGAATGTGAAAGGCTGGCCAGTCTGGCTGGGAAACTTTTAAAACCTGCAGGCCCTTCAGTTTCATATCCATGATAAATTATCTGTCAAGAGTTTTAAATTAGTGTTTTCACAAATTGCAAAAGTTATTGTGGTATACAAAAGTCCTGCACATTGATTTACCATTCCTGAACAACTTGGCAAAACTCTTCAGACCTCTGCTCGCAAAGGTTGCACACTTTGACGGAGTTAAAACTCAAAGTGAAAAGAAAAACTTAGCAAAGTGCCCCATGCCTATTGTAATAGACATGGGGCAATTTAATTTGGCATAATATTTTCTTCATGTTTTATTAAAGCCTGTGGCAGTGTCGGATCCACTTGTGGGAACACAAGAGGAACAAAACAGTTTTTTATTGAAATAAAAAAGTGTTTAATTATTGGAGAAATAAAAATGCAAAAAATGTAAACAGCAAGGTAAAAATCCAAACAAGGAGATTCAAGAAAAAGTACAAACTAAAGATAACAAAAAAATAACTGTTACAAAACCAACATAAAGACCTGTAATAAAACACAGGAAAAATGTAAGATTCATATTAGATTATTTTCAACACCAACAGTTACTGTTAACTGTCATGGAACAATTGTGTCTATACCACCCTTGCAAGCTCTATGATCGAGATTTTGACATCTTTAACACCTCCCTGGAGCAAGCCATTGTTCCATCATGCTTTAAAGCCTCAGCTGTCATACTTGTGCAAAAGAAATATGCTCCATCCCGATTCAGTGACTTCTATCGTGTGGCACACAAACAGTTAGACGTGCAACACCCCAAATCCATCCTTCCCACAATCATAATTCCTTATCAGTTTGCAGACAGAGCCAAAAAATATGTGGAGGATGCAATCAGCTCTGCCCTCCACCCCACCCTCACCCACCTGGACAAGAAAGACTCTTGTGTGAAAATTATGTTTACAGACTTCCGTTCAGAATTCTATATATAATACCACAACAACTCTTCTGAAAACTTGACAAGTTGAGGCTCAGGACCTCCTTCTGCAACTGGCTGTGGATTTGTTCAGCCAGAGGCCACAATCATATCACGATGGCAACACCACCTTGGACAGAATTATACTGTATGCTCAGTTTCTTGCTGACATATTGTATGACTATGTGGTGTAGCAACAGCAACCTCCTGCTGCATCAAATTCCTGTGGGTGCACCTCTATAAGGACTTCTCCTGGACCACCAACACTGCATCATTTGCAAAGAAAAAGCCAATCAGAGCCTGTACTTCTTGTGAACACTCAAGTGGGTCGGTGCTCCCAAACCCATCATGAACACGTTCCATTTAGGCACTATTGACAGTGTTTTTCCAGTTTCATCACAGTGTTGGGCAGAAGCTGCTATAACTACAATAGAAAAGTCCTGCAGCACATAGTGAATACAGTTGCAAATATCGTTGGCTTCCAAGGGATCAAAATCATTGGTAATGCACTCCACACAGCCCCAAACATGTTCACTGTCCTACCCTCCGGGAAAAGGTACAAAAGTCTCCATTCCAACACCACCGGACTGCCTGACAACTTCATCCACCAATCTGCAAGGATGCTACACTCGCTGAACTCTCTCCTTTCAGCTCCATCTGGTTGTCAAGGAGATCAAACAAAACAAACTGTTGTCTTTTCACTACTGTGCCACATGCACATGTAGCGCCCCTTTGCCTACATTACTGGCAAAACATCCAAAATTTATGCAAAATAACCAAATATGGGACGCCCTGAGTTCTTATCATTAAAAGATGATAAAACTGTAGTCGTTATCAGATTAGTTATGAGTTCCCTTATAAATGCTTTGTAAATATACTCTTTTTTTCCCAAGAAATCTGTTAATGAAATAATGAACTGAAACAGTAAATGTCTTTCTTCTTTTTAGTAAAATTAAATACCTTACACTTGTAAATAAACCATAAACACACTCGAAAAAATGGACACAACATAAAATAACTCAAAGTTTTTCTTTAAAGTTCAAAAATCAAACCCTTGGTGTCCATCAGTCACTTTCAAGGCGTCAACAAACAAAATCATCAAAGTCAATCGTACATCCTAAGCTATGCCGGCTTTATAATAACTAAAATGACCCAAAGAATACCCGTTGCAGGCCTGAACGTCGCTTGTGTGCGTTGGGCCTGAAAACTTAAACAGTGGCCGCTTCACTCAATGAGCAAACAAATAAATCGACTCTGTACCTGACTCGTTGCGTTTGGAAGTGAAGAATAGAGCGTTCCTGCTCACAACGTGGACCTGTTGTGTCACGTGCCTCCTGCATGGACTCCCGCAGCACTGAATCTCCCGGTCCCCACCGTGTAGTCGATCTCGGTCGTCTTTTCCAAACGAACCACAACTCCTCCGGTGTCCAGGAGGATTCTCGCCTCCAAGCTCACAAAGAACAGCAGTCGTGTAGCTCACCCACGTGATCGCCAACTCTCCTCGCTGTCTCGTAACCTGGCGGGCTCGCGCGTGTGTCGCATCAGTTTTCACAACAGTCCAACTTGCTACTTCTTGAAAAAAGAAGAGGAAAAGTGTCCCGCCGCATATAACTAAAGTCCACTGCTTTTATAAATGTTCTGGCCGAACACTTGCCTGCAGCTGCCTTTCCTTAGCTGGGAAAAGTTTAGCTTAGCATATGCTAACTGGGAGGAACAATCGAGCAGACTGTCTCCTTCAACACCCTCCGTCGAACTCTCTCTCTTTCTTTCCGTCTCCTTCCGATTACGCAACAGTTCAAGGGTCAGTATCCTTAACCAATTAGAAATTAATAAAATAATTTGGCAATTATTAAATACAGAAAGGGCGGCACGGTGGTGTGGTGGTTAGCACTGTCGCCTCCCAGCAAGAGGGTTCTGGGTTCGAATCCCGGGGGAACCAGGACCTTTCTGGGTGGAGTTTGCATGTTCTCCCTGTGTCTGCGTGGGTTCTCTCCGGGTTCTCCGGCTTCCTCCCACAGTCCAAAAACCTGCATGTTAGGCTGATTGGAGATTGGGGAAATTGCCCTTAGGAGTGAATGTGAGTGTGAGTGGTTGTTTGTCCTTGTATGTCTTGTGTGTGGCCCTGCGATGGACTGGCGGACTGTCCAGGGTACCCTGCCTCTCAACCGTTGACCACTGGGATAGGCTCCAGTTCCCCCCGCGACCCCAACAGGGAATAAGCGGTATTGATAATGGATGGATGGATGGATGACAAGCATCCAAGTCCAAAAACAACACATTACCCATTTAGTACTGCCTAAGATATGTATACAGGTCATCCCAAATACATCTAGATGGTATTGTTCCACCTCACACACCAGAAACCTCTATGAAATCAGTGATATACATGGTCAGGCCAGCTCCTTTGCCTGCCACCCAGTCTACACTGTACCCAACTTTGTACTTCCTCCTTGTGAGTGGGGAAAAGACAGATGAAAAATGTGTCTTTGTTATCGGTCATACTTCTCACTATATAAAATTTTGAGCAACATATAATCTTTATCTTATATACTATATAGGGCGGCACGGTGATGTGGTGGTTAGCACCATCCTGGGGGAACCAGAACCTTTCTGTGTGGAGTTTGCATATTCTCTCTGTGTCTGCGTGGGTTCTTTCATGGTTCTCTGGCTTCTTCCCACAGTCAAAAAACCTGCATGTTAGGTCTAGTGGACATTCCAAATTGCCCTTAGGAGTGAGTGTGAGTGTGTGTGGTTGTTTGTCCTTGTGTGTCTCTGTGTGTCTCTGTGATGAACTGGCAGACCGTCCAGCGTGTACACTGCCTTTCGCCCATTGACTACTGGGATAGGTTCCCGTCCCCCCGGCGACCCTGCTAGGGAATAAGCGTTCACGATAGTGGATGGATGGATTTATCTAAGAGGGCACATGTGGGTTAGTTATTTTCTTTCATTTTCCTCAATTATACCTTTTTACAGTTTATATTTAGGAAGCTAATTAACGGCTGGAAAGTGAAGCTTTTATTTATATATTTTTTGGTAGCATTAGTTAGTTAGTTAGTTAGTTGACTGACAATTTAATTATACTTGAATCATTTGTAACTGAGCAAGCAGTAATATGTCAACTACAGATCATTGGATCATGCAGCCTACACAGTACATACAGTAATACATTACTTAGTATCAAAAGAAATTACCCTTAACCTCAGTGCATAGATATTAGTGAGTTTCTTAACCATAGAAATAGGCTTTGAACCAGGCAGATTCCCTAAGGGCACATATTCCAGTCCCTCCCTAGACGACCAAGTCGGATGAGGCCTGTAATTCCCACTTTTAGGTTTCCATTAATCTGATCCTGACACAGGGGAGATGGGTTGCTTTGCATATTGCCTTCCCAAGATGGAGGGCTATTTACATGATCGCCTCAAGATTGAATATAATCAGTCCCCTCATCCTCCAGCATTCACTAGAGCTGATACATAAAAAAGAGGTTTTCTTACTTTTCAGCAGGTATTTGCTGCATTGGCATGGATGAAATATTATGCATTCAGGTACATTCACAATGGCATTACGATGTGTCTCAAGTCTTGAAGGATACATAACACAAAAATAACAACTCTAGACAATGGAAGACTCCCTTGACAAAGGCCAAATTTCTATTATGAATGTGACAGCAGAGATAGATAGAGAGACCCATTTATCATCCCTCACTGGTAGTACTAATGTGAAGAGAATTACATCCCCCCAAAAAAACATTCTACAAATGTGAGGGACACCATTGAACAGTGCTCCATTTGAATCCATGAAGACAAACCCCATGTAAATGTATCCATAATGAACACCATGAACAGGAGGTGCATTACTCTCTTTCTGCTACATTTATTTCTGAATATCAAATGAATATGATAAATGTGGAGCGAGCAGGCGGTGGCAACGAAAGCAAAGTAAGATGATGATATGAAAAGAGTGATATTATTACACCACAGACAATGAGCAGCAGAAGTTGAGATGCTGTAAATCTAGTATGTAGGGAACTAACACACAGACATGCACATGCACACGTATGCGCTCACTATCTCACTCCTCATGCTCTTTCCAATGTAAACACATCACCCCCTTGTACATCAGTTATCATCCACCCCTAGAACTACTTTTATTTTCCATACTCATATGAATCATAGTTTTGAAATTAAATGCACCAAGACAACAACAACGGGATATGGAAAAAGATAGGATGCCAACTGTGCATACACCAAGATTTTTAGTTTGATGATAGAACAAATCTGTCGTCTTACAACATTAGCAAAGACTTGGTAGGAAGACTCACCAAATATGCATGATCCGCATGTTATTTTAAATTATTGTTATTATTATTTTTTTTAAATGTATATACAGTAATCCCTCGTTTATCGCGGGGGTTACGTTCCGAAAATGACCCGCGATAAGTGAAATCCGCGAAATAGAAAACGTTTTTTTTTTTAAAATTAGCAACTATTACATGTATACAAATAGACTGGGCCGCTGCATCCTGACTGCGCTCTGCAGGGTTCTCTTCTTCTGAAGCCCGCAGTGCAGGTGTGTTTGTTCGGGAGAAGAACATAGTGATAGGCAGCTGTTGGCGCTCTTTTTTCTTCTTTGCAAAAAGATCGTTGTACACCGACATGCCACCATCGATTACGCTGGAGAACTGTAATGAACAGCTCATCAAAGGGTCCCATTCCTCAGCTACTCGCTTAAGTTCAGTGGCCATTCGCACCAAGGTTGCTAAGCAACCAAGCGTTAGTCCTATGTTTTGATACAAGAAGCGGGAGTGAGTTTTTAGCGAATCAGAATGCAGAGCACAATGCACCAAAAAAAAAAAAAAAATGCATTATGAAAATCCGCGAAATAGCGAATCCGCGATAAGTGAACCGCGAAGTGGCGAGGGATCACTGTACATTCTTACGTCATTTAATTTTTGCAGACTTTTTTTAATGTACAGGACTTTTTGTATCACTTTAAAAGCAAAGCAAAACTTCTTCACTTTTGGGCTGTTTGATAGCATGGTAAGTATTCAGGCTTCCCCTATGAGCACCTCATACTATTAATTGACGTTACTGCAAAAAATGTCATGGATATGCCACACAAGTACGTTGCTTGGGTCTGACCTCATGCAATCTTGTATTACATTGTGGTTGGTGCTTATTGAGATGAGAATAGTCAAGTTCAATTTAGGCCACACAAAATGGTTTAATCATTCATCTGTTCATGAGGAACATTTTTCTCTTTTGCAGCCTGACCTAGGGTTAGACACATTTTTTCAAAAGTAACATGCCACTTCTAACAATATTAAATGTAATTTTTTTTAAAAGAAAGAAATATATTTGGTTTAAGCACAGTGACCTATAAAGAGGCAGAGACGAGTTCCCCAATCATCCTTGTGGTGAGGTCAGCAGCTACACATCCACCAGTTTCTGATATATTTTCTATTCATTCTATACTTATTCCCAATGGGGGATGGAGCTGACAACAGGTGGGAGGTGGGGTACACCCTGGACTGGTCACCAGTGAGGGGCACACAAAGACAAACAACCCCACACACTCTCTCACTCACTCCTTGGGGTTATTTAGAGTGCTCAATTAGCCTATCATACGTGTTTCTTGGACAGTGAGAGGGAGCCAGTGCACCCGAAGAGAACCCACTAGGCCATATAAAAATTATATTACTAGGTAGTAGTTATGCAGCATAGAAGTTGATGATAGAAAAATAGAATAGAATTTGGTAGTAGTGACACAATACGAAAAACATTTCTCAACTGTTGAAAAATCCTGAAAAGATAAGACAAAATTGAAGTAGAGCGAAATCTGACTTGAACATGCCATGTTAAATAACAACTCTCAACTTTAACAACTTTCAAAGCTGGAGTGTGATTATAAAAATTCCAAAAATCAAATTTGTTGCATTTTTTGTTCGTACTGTTAGAATTTGGTTAAAATTACTCACTTTTTCATAGTATGCTATAACATGATCTATATAAATTACTGATTGTTTTATTCCTTTTAGAGCTGTACTTTTGTGTTAAAGTCTCTGGCTGTGCCCACAGACTCTCTCCTCTCTCTTTCCCTTTCCCTCTTTTTCTTTTTCTGTTTCATTGGATCCACACCTTTAGGTCAACACAAACACACCATTTGTTACCACACTCCAATGTTAACTGCGTGAATTAGGACCTTGCCTGTTCATGACCCGAGGTAACTCGTTTTTTTTGTCTGTGAAGAGCCCAGCGCTGATATACTTTGCCTGTGACCTAATAAATGTAAAGTTTTTGTACTTTGGATCTACTCTGGTTTGTTCACAGGTTTCCAACTACAGAATCGGGCTAACAGTACTTTACTCTGATGACTTGTACTGAATCAGCCAGGGATACATAGTATGAACATTGGGGCTTACAGCCAGCCTTAAGCACACTTTAACATGATCATCAGCCATCGTGGAAAGTATTTAGACTTTAAATTTTCTTGTGTGAAATGGGTGTTGTATGAATAAATAGAGAAGAATAATTGAGTTGACGGAGTAGCACATTTCCTCATGTTGGGGTACTTTTCTCCTGCAAGTAGGTTCCAGAATTGTTCACGGGCCCTGGACTTCAGTTGAATGTCACCTTGTAGCATCAAAACCTCATGTCAGAACAAGGCAGCTGCTTCAAAGACTGCCTCTTTTCTCTTCTCTTTACTTTGGAAGGACTTTTTCTGTTTAAGCGACGAGGAATGATGCTTCAGCGCCTGCTTTCCTATGGCCTTAAAGAAATTTGAAGAAGCTAAAAGCCGATTTGTCCGTCATTTTTGTATCTCAGCTTGCTTTTTGGAGGGAAGTTAAAGTTGTAGTTTTTACGAAGATTCACAAAAAGCTGCTCAACCTTTCCCTCATTCGGAAAAGCAATAGCAGGCTGAAAGATGGAGCAAACATACTTTGAGTATGACATTGTGTTTTATTTTGATAACTCTTGTGTATAACAGATCTGTCAACAGTGAAGAAACCCTTGATGGTAAAGTAAAATACAGTTATAGCATGAGTAAATGAAAGTATCTGTTGAGATAGATAAGCTACTTTTACCTAAAAGTTAGAATGGCAATTATGTAGACAAATGTGATCAATACTATATCTTTTAAAAAAATTATTTATTTGATGAAAACATTGGAGACTTATTTTTTTAAAAATAAAATTGCACCAGTTTCAACTAAGGTAATCTCTGTGCATTGTAGGATGGAAGCTAATTTCTTAAAATCCAGTTTAATACACTCCAATAAAGTAAACCTAGACAACGATTTTATCTATGTCATAATCATACATGAAATAGAGCATCTAATTACAATCCAAAACAGGACTAACGCAAATTTAAAATGAAATAATCATTGTCATAAATAGAAAGATCAACTTGATTATCATTTCACATAATATCGGAGATGCACTGTTGAATGAAACTAAAAAGGCACTTTGGTCACTGTTGTTTACCATTTTCTAGTTGCCCTCAACAGGCGCTATTGTTTTGCCAGGTCCCCATTGGGGACAGCATGAGCCCAGTCATTTTTGCGGCTGACCTCACCACACTCACTATCTGTTTTGCTGTTTTCTCATGCTGGTTGGCACATTCTCAATGTTGCTTCTGTAGAAGGTTGTGAGGAATAACGGGTTGAGGTGTACTTTCTTTAGTCTCCACAAGAAGTATAGGCGTTGAACAGTCTTCTTAATAGTGAAGGTGGTGTGAAATGACTAGATGAGATTGTTGGCTACGTGGACCACCAGGACAATCTCCGCAGCAATGTCCTTGATGTAGAGAGGGGTATGATGGGCCAATTCCTCGTGGAATTGATCACCAATACCTTGGTTTCTCTGTGTTTAGGAATAGGTTGTTGTAGCTGCACTAGTTTAATTTCCCATCTGTAGTTTCGTGTGCATTCTTAATGATGTGATTTGTATTGTATTGTACTTAGCACAATAGTCATGGGTCAGTGGGTAAGTGGACTGAGAACAGACCCTTGCAGAGAGCCTGTGCTCAGCATAATAGGGCCTGACTATTTCCCTCCCACACAAATTGAGGCCTGTCTGTTAAAAGATCTGGTCTCCAATTAGTCACGTCTGGGGGAATTTTTGGTGTTTTGTCCTGTCTCCATGGTTGTCTTGTAATTTCCTGTTTTCTTTTGAAAGATACATCCCCTTGTTTCAGGCCACTTGCACTTCACTTCATGTATGCTTGTCTTCCTTGATCACCTGTTGTATACACTTGGGGTTCCCTTCCCTAATGTGTTTAAATACTCCTAGTTTCCCCTTGTCTTGTGCCAGTGTGTTCCACTGTGCAGCTTTTGAGTCCTCGAATCATAGTCCTTGCCATGATCCCATTTAGCCTCTCACAAGTATTTTTGCGTTCTGTCTCCTAGTGGTTTTTTCACCCAAACCTGTCTCCTAGTGGTTTTTTCATCCTAGTGAGTATTATTTTGTTACATTGTGCCTTGCCCTTTTTGTCCTCGTTCTCGAGTGATTTTGATTTAATACTTTGTTCATAGTCTTGTTTACTTTATTTGATACTTTGTTCACAGCTTTGCCTGCCTCATATTAGAGTGATTGTGTTTTGATACTTTGTTCATAGTCTTGTTAATCTTGTTTTGGTACTTTGTTTCCACTCTCTGAGAGTGCGCTTTTAGTTCGATAAAACCTTTTTTGTACCACTTCTCTGTGCCTGAGTCCTGCCTCAAGTTCCCAAACCTGACACAATTTTGCAACTGCAAAGGCTTGTTAGTCCGAGTGGGCCCACCTTGTTGATCAGATGCTGTGGTATTGAATGTCAAGCTAAAATCCATAAACATTATCTGAACCAGTGTCTTCTTATTTTCCAGGTGTTCCAGTGGATATGGCATCCTCAGGCGACTGGTTTGGGTGATGAGTAAATTTAAGTGGTTTGAGTGAGGGGCATGAAATGGAGGTGATGTGACCTTTGACCAGCCTTTCAAATCACTTCATAATTACGGGTGTGAGTGCTACTCGGTGATAGTAAGGTGATATTAAGGGAATCCTGTGGAACGCTTTAGCCACACCTTGTTAAGTATGCCTGGGACTTTGGAACACAAAGAAAAAACACAGTAGCTTAACTCTATAAAGCCATTGGCTCATGCAGACAATTCGTCATCAACCAAAGTTATTTGTTGACCTGAAATTCAGCCTGCCTTTCCAAACCAAAAGTCTCAAGGTGTGTGTGTAGAAACAGAAAACAACTCTCCAAGAAAGCTAAAAACTAGCAACCAAAAATGCCAACAAAATGACAGAAAGAAATGAAGCCAGATCTGACATGCATGTAAAACCTTCCAAACTAGAACCGGAGAACCAAATTTTAGTGCATCCTGTTCGCCAAGCATGAACTGGACAATGGCTGGGAGACAGGCATTAATCTTGTGATGGTACAAGCCAGTGTCCACAATCCAGTCTACACAATCAATACTGGACGAAAAATGGGCCAGCGCACACAGCCGTGATCTTCTTTTACATTGCAGGCTCCTTGCTCCCAAAGAAGAGAATCCCACGTTGCTAAATTGTGTCTGGCAGCCCAAAACACACTGATCCCCTGAGCAAAATATAAAACATTATCTTTCCAAATGTTACGTCCACAAAGGGCACAACATATTTGAAGACACGAAGACGAAAATGAGGATTCAAACGTATTTTATTTTACAACTCTCTGGACCTTTTCTTTATCTTCTTTTTTCTGTGAAGGAAGAGAGAATTAATCCTCAGGGTTCCCCGTGTCCCAAAAAATAAAAGAACACAAAAATCCCAAAGTATAAACAGAAAGTTGGACCTGATGAGCCGATCAAAAAGAACAAAACGATACAGCAGAGGCCCAACCCTATACAGGGCCGTCGAAGCCACTGCTAGTACCAGACTACAGGGAAAGAAAACTACTGAAAGGAAAAATCGAAAACAGGACAATCGGTCCCACCAGGTCAAAATCAAAACGAAACAAAGAAAAACATCAACCAAGCAAAGAGCCAACAAAACTACAGTGAGGCAGGCTGGATACGTCAAAACGCATGCATCCTAGGTGGTGATCGGGAGTGGGCGTCCCTCACCTGGCGCAACCCAACCTATTCATAGGCAGTCCAACAGCGTCACAAATTAACAAACCAAATTAGAATAAATAATTATCTAAACTCCAAAGTATATTAAACAACAAAACGTCATACAACTAAAGTAACTACAAAACGATCCAAGAGAAAAAAAAAAAAGAAATAAATACAATGTGCCGAAAGCACATAACACCCCCACCCAAAGACTCTGAATGGGGATTGATGTAATCCGCAAAAAAAAACTCAACCCATTCAGAGAAAAAGCAAAAAACAACAACACTAGAGTCGTGAGAGTGCGTCGGCAACTATGTTGTCCTTACCTCGAACATGTTGGATAGAAATATTAAAAAATTGAAGCAGCAGAGACCAGCCCATCAAACGGCGATTCTTATTACGCATGCGGTCCAAAAAGACTAAAGGATTATGGTCCGTAAAGACAACCACTGGTCCATTGGAACCGCCTACGTACACCTCGAAATGTTCTAAAGCCAGGACCAACGCCAGAGTCTCCTTTTCGATGGTGGAATACCATCTTTGATACCTATCGAGTTTCTTCGAGAAATAAGAAACCGGATGTTCCACCCCATCAGTACCATCCTGCAGCAGGACAGCTCCGACACCTGAATCACATGCGTCAACAGCCAATTTAAACGGCACATCAAAACGAGGTGCAGACAACACCGGAGCGTTAACCAATAACTGTTTAGTTTGCTCAAAAGCAGCTTCACACCGGTCAGACCAACTAAAAGCTACTTTAGGGTTAAGTAAGTCCGTTAAAGGATCAGCTACAGAAGAAAAGTTTTTACAAAACCCCCTATAGTAAACAACCATCGCTAAATAGCGGCGTAACTCTGTACGACTGGTGGGTACAGGAACAGACAGAATAGCCTCTACTTTAGCCTCCACTGGGCGTACTTGACCTCCCCCCACCCTTTTTCCAAGATAGGTCACTGTCGCTTGGCTAAATTGGCATTTGGAAAGATTAACAGTCAAATTAGCCTCACTCAGACGCGCAAAAACAGATGTCAAATGTTCAATGTGCTCAGCCCATGTAGTAGAACATATAACCAAATCATCCAACTAAGCCTCACAGAATGATAAACCAGACAAGACCACATTCATGAGCCGTTGAAACGTTGCTGGGGCATTACGCATCCCCAAAAGCCATCACCGTATACTGAAGGAAATCATCGGGTGTGACAAAAGCGGAAATTTCTTGGGCTCGTGCTGTTAAGGGTACCTGCCAGTATCCCTTCAGCAAATCCAGCTTGGTCACAAACTGGGCAGCCCCCACATGGTCCACACAGTCCTCCATATGCGGAAGTGGATGACAATCCGGCTTAGTCACCCCATTTACCTTCCTGAAGTCCGTACAGAAACGGTCCTCCCCATTGGCTTTAATAGTAAGGAGGCATGGCGAACTCCACGCACTACTGCTTGCAACAGCAAGTCCATGTTTCACCATGTACTCCACCTGTGCTTTCAAACGGCGTCTCTTGTCTGGGGTCACTCTGTAAGGATGCTGTTTAATAGGCTTGGAATCACCAACATCAATATCATGGCTGAGCACACGAGTCTGAGTGGGAACGTCTGCATACAGCGACCTATAAGACTGGATCAAATTAATGACATCAGCCGGCTTGGAAAAATCAAGGTGAGACAACAAGAGAGGTAAGTTTTCCAACACCTCCGAATTTGGAAACCGTCCTTTAGAAACATCCGGGAAAAAGACGTCACCTTCAAGTTTAGCACTGGACAGCTCCTCCCGTGCGTCCGCCCCTGCACCGACGCATGAGTCAGCTCGTTCACTGGAAACGCAACTCACCACTTTAGTCAGAGAGGGCGCACGCTCGATGTAAGGCTTGAGCATATTGATATGACATAGGCGAGATGTCCGCCTCCGATCAGGAGTAGAAATCATAAAATCTCTATCGCCAACCGTCCTCTTGATTACATAAGGGCCACTGTAGCGTGCTTGTAAGCTGGAGCCGGGAACCGGAAGCAACACCAACACTTTGTCACCAGGCTCAAAAACTCTCATGGCCGCCTTTCTGTCAAATAAAGATTTAATTTTAGCCTGTGCAGTCGCACGCACGGCTCAGCTTCAGTCTAAAATGACTGACGTAGTCCAACAGATTTTGCTCTGATTTTCCACACAACCATTTCTCTTTCAATAGCTTTAAAGGACCACGAACAGCATGAGCAAAAACCAAGTCCGACGGGCTAAACCCCAGAGACGCCTGAACTACTTCCCGTATAGCAAACAGTTGTAAATGTACCCATTCATCCCAGTCCTTTTCGAACTCCAAACAGTAGGTGCGAAGCATTGTTTTTAACGTTTGATGAAAACGCTCGAGTGTGCCCTGACTTTCCCGGTGATAAGCGCTGGAATGACAGTGCTTTATGTCAAGTTGATTTAAAACTTGTGCAAATACTTTAGACATAAAGTTCGACCCTTGGTCAGTCTGCACAACCCGAGGTAAGCCAAACAATGAAAAAAACTTTGATAATGCTTTAACCACTACTGGCGTAGATATTTTTCGCACCGGAAAAACCTCTGGAAAACGAGTGGAGGTACACATTACTGTTACCAAGAACTTATTCCCCGCTTTGGTTCGAGGCAGCGGACCCACGCAGTCAACCAGTACTCGTTCAAAGGGTTCACAAATGGCTGGAATGGGATACAACGGAACAGGAGGAATTGTCTGATTGGGTTTTCCAGATTTTTGACAGAAATGACACGAATTACAATATCGCACGACATCACTCTTCAACCACGGCCGAAAGAAATGACGCAAAATGCGATCATAGGTTTTTCTTATGCCAAGGTGACCAGCTAGTGGATTGTCATGTGCTAATCGCAAGATTTCTGGTCGATATGGAGTTGGGACAACAATCTGTTTCACGACACTCCACTCTTCAACAGGGGAAACACTTAAAGGCATCCATTTGAATTGAATTGAATTTAATATACTTTATTGATCTCCAGGGAGAAATTGACTTCCAGTACAGCCCGTACCAAGATCAAACAAACAAAACACATAGACACACCAGTTCGGGAAGACTGAGGGCAGCCACACAGGAGGACACACCAATTTCTCTTCAGAACAAAAGAATACATTGGGAAAGCGGTTGCGGGAAGAGGGAAAAAAAAGGCCCAGTGCCACGCCCCCTACAGGGGACGTAACAGTGATATAAAAAAAAACACCTCAGTACACTAAAGCACAGTTACAGTCAAATCACAAAATCAAGGACACATAGGGAGGGAGGGATGGGGGGGTTGGAAGGAAGGGGAAAGGTAACAGCGAGGCAGTGAGTCCAAGGAATGCATGAAGTCTGTACTTGTGTGTGTGTAAGTGTAAGCAAGCTGGAGTCCACATCAACAGGCAGGATGGAATTTGTCCTTGTGATGCCCATACTCCTGCTTGGAGGAGGGAGGGGGGTGGGGTGGGCTAGGCGTCGGTCTGCAGTTTCATCCAGGGCAAAGTTGTAGAGTAGCAGCTGCAAGGCCGCCCTCGGGAGGCCAGATTGAGATAAGAGAGATAGCTTTGTTCCAGACAGAGCGTGTTTTGTCTGCCTTAAGTCCTCAGCAGGTCTCTCAATGGCGATCCAATTCAGCCGAATTGTGTTAATTTCCCTCCATCCGAACCACCAACTTCTCCAAGGTGTTCCCCATCACCTTCATGCTGTCAGACATCGTCACCATTTTGCTCCTTTGAGCCTCCTGTTTGCTCCACTGAGTCCCCAGTTTGCTCACCAGAGCATCATGTTTGCGAGACAACTCGCACAAGGTTTGAGTCAGAGTGGTGATGCTCCGGTAAACCGGCTCGACAGGCAGCCCGCCACCAGTTGCCATCAGCCTCCGAATTTCTCGAAAACCTAGGTATCCCCCAATTCCAATCAGCAGGAACCCGGTTATCATGAATCCAAATAGGTATAGGTCCTCGACGTCCTCGAGAACTGAGAGGCATAAAACCCTCCAGCTCCTCCAGGCATCCATCGTGAAACCCGCAGGGTGAGTCCCAGCTGGACCAGTTGCAGCCCCTGCAGCTTGTCTTTGGGTAGAGAAGATTTTGTCAATTGCGTTCAGAAACCAGCCGACCAAATCCATGGTTGATGTTAGGCTTTAGGAAGTGAAAATGCAGAAAGAGGCTCTGAGATATGACAGGACAGAGATAGCAAGCAGGCAAAAAGGGAAGGGGAGGGATCAGAGGGAAACACGTCTGCACTCGCCGAGAGCCGGAAGAAGACCATCAAAATCCCATCATGTAAAAAATAACCAGTAGACATGGAATCAGACTCATCAGTTAATGCATCGTTAAACAAAGATGCTAAGCTTTTGTCAGTTTTTTGGAGCTCCATCAATTGCTGTCTAGATAATGACAGAGCCTTGGCATCAAACATGCCCTCCTTCAAACCTTTCTTTACTGGGACATGTTCTGGTTCAGCGTTGCACAGAAAAGTGTCACTCAAGTCCAGGTCATCTTTATTTTCCTTTTGTTGACGCTTAAATGCTGCGCGCGTAACTGCGCATGATGTGAACACATCAGGGAATGTACGAGCAAGCTCATCTGGATAGGTGCGCAATACCGCGACGGGTGAAACGTCTGGAGTAACTAACACTCGACCCCCAGCCAAGTCGTTGCCCATGATCATGGAGACACCCGGTATGGGAAAACTAGGGGGCACCCCAACCACCGCGTCACCAGACCACAGCTCAGACTGGATGACGACTTTGTGCAGAGGAACACCAATGTCTTGCATGCCAAAACCATGAACCGGCACATCCGAACCAATTGCAGTGTCATCATTTAACGGCAAAATCCCCTCCAAAATAAAGGATTGAGAAGCAGCAGTATCCCGCAATATTTTTACAGGGATTTTCTCACCAGTAATAGACACAGAAACAAATCCGTCCATAACGAAAGGCTTAAAATCAACATACTCACAAGGCTTTTCAGTTGAAAGTGACTGGGTAACGTGATTTACCGTTTTAATTAGAGCCACCGGCTTAGTATTCTTTTTCTTTAATACCGGACAATTGGCCACAATGTGTCCTCTCTTTTTAGAATAAAAACACGTTACATTCGCTTTTAAATCCAACGCATGGTCTGACTTACTTTCAACGACACTAAGCGCAGCAGGTGTATCTGATTCTACAAATGAAACAGGTTTTGCACACTCTTTCCCGTTATTTCCTGATTTGTCAAATTTATTAAAAACATGTGATCGCTCAAAATTAGCCTTGTGTGTCAACATGTACTCATCAACGAGTACTGCCGCTTTTGACACGTCTGACACTTTATTTTCATTCAAATAGGTGGCAACTCTCTCTGGCAAGTTGTTTTTAAAATCTTCCATCAAAATGAGCTGCTTAAGTTGTGCAAAATCCGCAACATTTTTAGCAGAGCACCAACAATCAAAGAGAATTTCTTTGTCTCTGACAAAATCTACGTAAGTCTGATGATAATGTTTTTTTAACTTACAAAATTTCGGGCGATACGCTTCAGGCACTAATTCATACGCCCGCAAAATAGCATTCTTAACTTTGTCAAAGTCAAGACTATCTGCAACAGACAGAGAAGCATATGCTTCTTGCGGTTTGCCACATAATGCACACTGCAACAACAAAGTCCACACCTCTTTAGGCCATTTAAGTGTGAGCGCCACCCTTTCAAACAACGTGAAATACTTATCAACATCTCGCTCATTAAATGGAGGAACCAAGCGAACATTTTTACTCACGTCAAAATAATTTGATTGGACTCCAATGTGGGCTTTTTAACAAACTCATCCAGGTCAAACTCCATGTCAAGACCACAGAATCAAGCCACCATTTTCACTAAAAGCCCATAAATAATTATCTAAACTCCAAAGTATATTAAACAACAAAACGTCATACAACTAAAGTAACTACAAAACGATCCAAGAGAAAAAACTAAATAAATAAATACAATGTGCCGAAAGCACATAACACAAATATGAAAAGGAGACTACTAGCTTAGAGAAAAACCTGACCCAGATTCACAAAAGTTAATGAGATACCAAAACAATAGTGTCCAGTGTGCATTTTTTTTTTTTTTTCTTGTCCTGTTCAGCATTATGGTAGTAGAACTGACATCTGCGTACCGTGCAATGCTGAGCAAAATTGCTTTGCCAAGGGAGGCTTTGTTAGTTAGAAGCCCCCCTTGATTACCCAAAACTTCTTTATTTATTCATTTTTGTTACCAAACTTCCGTATGTCCAATAATACCGAACTTGACAGAGGGACAGGGGGGAGGGAAGGGTAGTGGAAAGGAGAGAGATCCTTTAGAGAGAGAGAGAGGGGGGAGAGAGAACAAAACATTTAAAAATGAAAAAAAAAAGAAGAAGAAAGAAAGACAACAAGACCATATGACCAGCTGTTATGTCTGCAAAAAGGACACTGTTCCTTGTGGGCAATCCGAGTGGAGAACCTGTAGTAGCACCTGCAAAAGGGCACAGGGAAGACAAAAGAACAAACAAGCAACACTGGTAGCCGGACACAGTTCCTTGTGGGCAATCC
>CAJRST010039999.1:18951116-18978243 GCA_907169785.1 Menidia menidia | reverse complement strand
AGAGTAGTCAGAAAGTGCTGAGAAATCGTTTATCAGTGTGAACATACGGCTGACAGAAGCGTGTGAATTTTGGAGGAAAAGTAGCACATCATCGGCATAGAGGCTGATTTTATGCATTTTGAGAGACACTGGTGCTTCTCAATCTGTAATTCTGTCTGATGCATTTACATTTTCTAGTGTGTCTTTCTGTGGCTATAATATTGCCTTGCAAGGAATTGAAATGGGTTATCTCCCACAACCTGTGCACAAAGTTAACATTAAGTCAAAACTAATAATTGGGGTTTTCCCTGTAGCTGTTTGCTCTGCTCTGCCCATAAAAGGTGTGACGCTTTTGATGGGTAATGATGTTAATGGTGGTGAGGTAATCCTTGCCCTAGAAGTACTGGATTCCCCTCCGAACTTTGTGATGGGTAACAAAAGTAAATCCCAAACCAAGCCGTTACCATCTTGTGTATTAATCTGTGCTCAAGTTCGGAAGAGAGATGAACATTCTCTTGCAGATACTGTGCTCACGTCTGCCTTTTCAGATAGCACAGATCAGTGGATGCCTCAGTGCTGCGCAGAGGGCTGACCCTACTTTGAACCACTGTTTTGAAAGTGTGTTAAGGGTCGACAAAGGAGATGAATCTGTAAACCATGTGTTGAATAAGGAAATCTTGATGCTTAAATGGATTCCTTTAGAGACTGATTCCGCATCTGAGGGTGTTAATCAAGTTGTGATACATGTGCTGTCACTGGCCCATGAGAGTAAATGGTCATATCATTTGGGGGTGAATAAAACTTATAAAATCTTCCTCAGATATTTTCTTTGGCCTGGGTCAACATAGTAAAGTTTTGTAGGTGTTGTCATGTGTGTCAGCTAGCTGGAAAGCCTAATCAGACCATTAAACTTGCGCCACTCCATCCTATCCCTGCCATAAGTGATCCCATTGAATGCATAATAATGGGCTGTGTAGGTCCGTTGCCCCGCTCTAAATCAGGCAACCAATATCTACTCACCACAATGTGCACTGCCCCCCGTTATCCGGAGGCTGATGACCTAATTATGTACACCATGACATGAGAGGACGCATCTACTCATGCTTGAACAGGTGTTTGCCCATGCTTCTCTGACACTGAATCTTGCTGTGTGTGATTTTGGTAAAACCACTGTCACCTATGCGGGGAAACAGGTGGGCCAAGGCCAAGTTCGACCTATCTCTGCTCTACAATTTTTCTTCAGTAGTTCGGCCTTTGACCTCCCTGATGAGTCCAAAAGTTGACTTTGTCTGGTCTCCTACTTGTCAACATGCTTTTGACATTGCTAAAGCACTGTCAAAAGAGTCACGCGCCTATCCTCGCCGCTCTTGACTTCACTCGTCCATTTAAGATAGAGGTGGATGCCTCAGCTGTGGGAGCCAGAGCTGTGCTGTTGCAGGAGGATGGTGAGGGAGTTTGACTTCCAGTGTGCTATTTCTCTAGAATGTTCAATAAACATCAGGCGAAATATTCAACCATAGAGAAGGAAGCACTCGCTTTGTTGTGGTCACTCCAGCATTTTGATTTGTATGTTTGTTCCAGTCCTCTGCAAGTGATAGTCTACACTGACCACAATCCCCTGGTATTCCTCAACCGCATGTATAACCACAACCAAAGACTCATGAGATGGGCATTGATCATGCAGGACTACACCCTAGAATTTAAACGCAAAGAAGGTGTGGAGGGGGCGTGGCGCTCAGCTGCAGGGGGGAGGAGGTGTGGAGATGGCTCAAGGGAGCAGTGTCAGGGGAGATGATTGGGCACACCTGAAACCAGTTGCCTAATCACTCTCCCCTCTGTAAAAACAGTAGTATGCTGGACCTGGGGGGAGAGCTGGAGCAGAACCCAGGCCACCAGCTTGGGACCGAGCAGGATGACGCTGCACCGAGAAAAGAGCCCTAGCCGGGCGTGCGTGCGTGCGTGCGTGCGTGAGTGTGTGTGTGTGAGAGAGTGTGTGTGCGTGGCACACATGCTCAAAATAAATAGTTGGAACAACCACTTCTGGTCTCGGGGGGGGAACTCTGTCGGATACCCACGGTGGCACGACTGCCACAGAAGGGTCTGGAAATGTTGTTGCTGATGCGCTGTCCAGGGCATATTAAGTTTGATTGTGATTTCTGCTTGTTACAAACCGAGTGGGTTTGTAAATTAAGGGGAGGGGTGTTACGGCCACTGCCATATTCTGTGAGGAGGGATTGATTCCCTCTCTATTTCTTAAGGGCTGACTACAGCTCACAAGGTTCCTGCAGTAATGAGCTGATGCCATCCACCTGCGACGTCACCATTTAACCAATCAGGAGGGGCCATCTGCTGGATTTAAGGATCCAGGAGTCAAGAACCTGGGGAGTATATTTTGTCATGGCCCTGCTCCCATGCCTGTGTTTGTACACTTTTGGAGAATATTGTTTTGGAACTGTGATTTGGCACTTGAATTTAATTTGGAGTGTTTTGAATAATTCTAGTTTGGTTTTGTGTGGTTATTCTTACTATACCTTGGATCCTTTAAGTGCAGTTGGCTTAAGTTATGTTTTGTTACTATTATGGGGATTTGATTGCTGTCTTTATGTTTTTTGGCTGAAAATTTCCTTTAGTCAATAAATAACTTCTTGCCATTACCAATAACATCTGGTTTGTGTACCATCCATTTTCCTTCAACGAGCTGGTTGTAATAGCATCCCAACAACTTGCCTGGATATAACATTGTACCTGCTTGTGACAACTTACCTGAATAAGACAAAACACCTGAATGTAAAAACCAAACCTGGCAGTGACCCAGTTGTCCCTACTGATGTAAAGTTTGAAATGACAGACAGAACATTTAACCCATGATACCCATGAACCCATGATAATGATCATGAAAGTAAAACTAACCTACTACTACTATGCAACTCTATGCAAAAAAAAAAAAAAGATTCAGTGGAAGGAAATGTAGTAGAAAATAACATCATTAACCCAAGTCATGGGACCACATATCCCATGAGACGTTTAGAGAGATGATATACTCAACTAGACAGACTCTAGTATAGCCATTTAGGAAAACCACTCTTATCTATTGCCCAGTCCCTATATAATGGTTTCGGCTTTGCTTTTACCAGTGTATTGACAGAATGAGACTGATATTGAAACTGCTTTGAAGATTGACAGTCTTTTTAATTCAAACCACCTCATGCAAGGGGGCAAAATGAAGCCCATTGTTAAAAACACAAGTAAGAATGAATAAATATTGATTTTATATCAGATTCTAGAATTATATTAAAAAGTGATAGATCAAAAATAAATTCATAGATATAAATAACTTCATAAATATTTAAAACGTGTTCGTTTTGATGATGGTATGGTCTGATTTCAAATCAGACAGACGTTGATTGTCCTGCCCCTTCCACTGCGCAGTGCAGACATTCTGCTCAGAATGCATCTACTGCAGACACTGCTTGAGTGAACTATGCTGCAGATTGCCTCTGCTATTAACCTTGAAAATCTTGAAAACCAGCTTAAGACTTTTGGAAATTGGTTAAAAAAAACAACTCTAAAACCGCTCTGTAAATTGTGCAATTTTTAAAAATAAAACTGTGTTCCATCCTCTGTTGTTAATCAGACATAGGCTCCCACAAACCCAGATCAGGCCCATAATCCCTTATAAATCTAGTATTTGTTAGTGTATAACAGATTTGATTTACTATGATCAAGGATTTATATTATCAAGATAATATGTATATACTGGACGTATATACAGGGGTTGGACAATGAAACTGAAACACCTCTCATTTTAGTGTGGGAGGTTTCATGGCTAAATTGGAACAGCCTGGTGGCCAATCTTCATTAATTGCACATTGAACCAATAAGAGCAGACTGTGAAGGTCCAATTAGCATGGTAAAAGCACAGTTTTGCTCAAAATATTGCAATATACACAGCATTATGGGTGACATACCAGAGTTCAAAAGAGGACCAATTGTTGGTCCACGTCTTGCTGGCGCATCTGTGACCAAGACAGCAAGTCTTTGTGATGTATCAAGAGCCACGGTATCCAGGGTAATGTCAGCATACCACCAAGAAGGACGAACCACATCCAACAGGATTAACGGTGGACGCAAGAGGAAGCTGTCTGAAAGGGATGTCCGGGTGCTAACCCGGATTGTATCCAAAAAACATAAAACCACGCCTGCCCAAATCACGGCAGAATTAAATGTGCACCTCCACTCTATTGTTTCCACCAAAACTGTCCGTCGGGAGCTCCACAGGGTCAATATACACGGCCGGGCTGCTATAGCCAAACCTTCGGTAACTCGTGCCAATGCCAAACGTCGGTTTCAATGGTGCAAGGAGCGCAAATCTTGGGATGTGGACAATGTGAAACATGTATTGTTCTCTGATGAGTCCACCTTTACTGTTTTCCCCACATCCGGCAGTTATGGTGTGGAGAAGCCCCAAAGAAGAGTACCACCCAGACTGTTGCATGCCCAGAGTGAAGCATGGGGGTGGATCAGTGATGGTTTGGGCTGCCATATCATGGCATTCCCTTGGCCCCATACTTTTGCTAGATGGGCGCGTCACTGCCAAGGACTACCGAACCATTCTGGAGGACCATGTGCATCCAATGGTTCAAACATTGTATCCTGAAGGAGGTGCCGTGTATCAGGATGACAATGCACCAATACACACATCAAGACCGGTGAAAGATTGGTTTGATGAACATGAAAGTGAAGTTGAACATCCCCCATGGCCTGCACAGTCACCAAATCTCAATATTATTAAGCCACTTTGGGGTGTTTTGGAGGAGCGAGGCAGGAAACATTTTCCTCCACCAGCATCACTTCGTGACCTGGCCACTATCCTGCAAGAAGAATGGCTTAAAATCCCTCTGACCACTGTGCAGGACTTGTAAATGTCATTCCCAAGACGAATTGACGCTGTATTGGCCGCAAAAGGAGGCCCTACACCATACTAATGAAGTATTGTGGTCCTAAACCAGGTGTTTCAGTTTCATTGTCCAACCCCTGTACGTACTTGACATAGCCTATGTTGTTTTTACAAACGTTAATACATACTCTCGCTCTCTCTCTTTACATGCAAACAAACACAGACAGACACAAATACACACACATTTTCCCTTCAGGTTTATGGTCAACTTTGCATATCAGAAGCATTAAACAAAAAAAAGGGTAATTAATTAAAAGCAGTATTAGAAGTAATGACATATTATAATGTAAATTGCTACATTCTGGAACCGATTTAATCCAATTACTGCAACCCCCTCACTCCATCAGAGTCCAAAGAGAGACATGTCTTACTATGAGTGTGAGAAAAAAAACTGCTCCCTTTTAACTGAGACCACCAACAATGATTTAAATGGTTCAGAGGAACTGTTAATTTGAGTAATAAACCCAATGATAATTTTTCTTTCATAATGGACATCCCATCCATTTACAACCGGAGTAGGTTTTTGTTTGAGCTCCCATGTGTTTCACAAAGATTAATTATGTTAAAGGCTGATGTGTGCTTTTTTCTCTTAATGGCTCTTAACCAATCAAAGAAACGTCTTGAAAAAGACAAAAGATGTCCATCTTGGTATAAGCGAAGTACTGAATGATTTGCAGGAATGGATGAATTGACATTATAGGGTATAACTGTAACTTTGAAGGCACAAAAATCTTTTCATAACATGTAACATTGTAATGGTGCACTAGAGGGACCCAGAAATTCAGCCACGACACAGGAGTGAGCGGTAAATCTGATATTTATTAAAAGGCAGCTCAAACCGGGCACAGGATCGTCAGCTGCAGCGCCGGCGTTCAGTAGATGTGGGGATCGGCTGAGGAACCAGGAGTGGAGCAGATACTGCGCTGACATGGAGCTCGGGCCGAGGTGCCTGGGGAGGGAAGCGCTGATGCAGGGCAGCGTGCCAACTTGTGGTGAAAGCAGAGAACCAAGTCCAGATCCTGAATCCTAGTCAGACGGGCGGAGGTCATACACGATCGGGGCAGAGAGCAGAATCCGTGGGAGTGGGTGAGAGCGGAGTACAGCAACAGGCGTGGGTCGAGGTCCAGAAAGGCAATAGGTAATAGTCCGACAAGGGCGAGGCAAAAGGGACAGGTCCGAGGAACAAGGCGTGGTCGTGATTATAAGGGCGAGGTAGGAGTGCTGGAAAACTACTTGCTGAAAGCGTTCGATAATCTGGCAGCGTGGCTGTGACTGAGGGAGGTTTAAATAGGCAGAAACACAGGTGCGAGGAATAACGGAAACGAGGGGCGTGGCTTGGATTGGCTGAACAAGAAACACAGGGTACAATGTAAACATCACAGTAAGTGTTGCAGAAATTATTCAGTGAACATTACCTAAATCATACATTTTCTTATTTAAAAAGCCCAATTTTGATGGGCAGAAGCTGCAAAACTACAGTACTAAAGTAAAGATGTAATACTGTAATTACTTAAAACAGGAGTTCAGTTAAAGGTACAGTTTTAAAATTTTGATAGATAAGAACTTTAGTAAAATAAAGACTCAGACAAGAACTGAGGGTTTTCATGAGCCAATACAGAAAGACGTGGACGATGAAAAGGCAGCCTTTCTTTTTACTGAAAATGCCAAATTTTGATGCGCAGAAGCTGCAAAACTACAGTACTGAAGTAGAGATTTGATACTGTAATTACTTAAAACGGGAGTTCAGTTAAAGGTATATTTCTAAAATTTTGATAGATAAGAACTTTAGTAAGATATGGACTGAGGGTTTTCATGAGCCAATACAGGAAGATGAGCGACGATGAAAAGGCAGCCTTGTTAAAACCAAGGGGTGTAGTAAAGGAAAGGCTTCTCACCTTGCGATAAGCGGCCTGGCAAAGGAATAGAAGCAAGGAGAGGGCTCACAAGAGACAAGACCTTAATTGCGAATCCATTTGGATTCACAACACAAGTTTAATGTAATTTTGACAATCAGGTTGAAAATGAACTTTGATGAAAGAGTTATTTTTTATGGGTCATGACTGTTGCTTGTTGTAAACAATATCCGTCTGAACACAGATGCAGGAAAAGTCTTGGTCTTACATTTGGTGGAACTGAATACCACCTTTGACACAGTTGGCCATGTGACGTCATTACAGAGATTAGAAACTTGGTGGGAATCTCTAATATGGCTTTACATATTTTTTTTAATTCAGAATTGTGTCTTAGAACGATGGAGTTCCCCAGGGGACCCTCTTTGTTCAATCTGTGCATTCTTCGACTAGGCCAGCTAATACAAAGCCATAATGTGTTCTACCACAGCTATGCAATGACACTCGGAGATCTGAGTGTCATCCGGAGATCTGAGTGTCATCCGTGTCTAATACTAATACTTTCCATTTGTTTGTGTGAACCACAGACCATGATTTCAATTTTGTTTGAGGGTAACTGGAGGAGATTTAGCTCAAATGTGTCACAGATAGCAGGGGAACATTGGCTTGTGGAATTATTGTGTCACTGTATTAAACAAAGCAGTTTGTGGATGCAGAACAATTTCCAATTAAACTCAAACAAAACTGAAATCATAGTATGTGTTCCATACGAACAAATATAAAGTCTTAGCAAGTGTCCTCCTTGACCACTTCCCAATTCCCCTCACAGCATACTCAAATAGACCTCGCGATAGCTCACAGAATCAGCAATGGGAACATGGATAAGAGTCACACTACGTATTTCACAGCCACTGAACAGCAGTTCTTGGTGGAGTTTCATGAGGACGTGAAAGACACAATTGAAAACAAAGGGCAATTCCAATGCCATAATCAAAGCATGGGAAATAGCCTGGCAGACAATAGTGGACTGGCTTAATGCGTTAGTAGTCCAAAACTGTACACTCCACTGGTACAATTTTAACTAGGCTACAATTAAAGGACTAAAGGAGTTACTTTTCAAGTTCACAAATCAACTGCCACTTTACTTTAAAAGTGGCAGGTAGAGGTGCATGTTATTCTGGAAATGTAGAGTATGATAACTGCAAACAATCATCCACAATGTGTGCAATTTAATATATTTTTCACATGTAACCTTTTTTATCTTTCTATCCTTCATGAAGACCAAACTTGTCTGGCCATAGAAGGACCTGGCAGCAGGTTAAAATAAAATATAAGAACATTTTGCAGGCTGGTACGTGAGAGTTAAATAAGAGTGATGTTGACAGGTGAATTGATTATGATTGTAAGTATGATTATAGCAGTAAAAACCAAAGCTTATAGAATTGGCACAAGGGGTGGCCCACAAAGCCGGGAGCTGGTACACCCTTTACATAAAGGGAGGTCAGTAATGGAGGATATCCAGGGAGAGACAGTTACCGATTCCTCCCCAGCCAAAGAAACTGTCAACTTCATACAAGGTACTTATATTGCAGTACAATTGCACACGGAACAACTAAACATGCTGGTAATGGTAACATACTGTCTGACTTTTGATTTGATTTCCTTACAGTGTCTGGGATATCGCTCCCACTTTTTGAGCCACCAGAAAATGATCTGGTTAATACATTGATTGAAATAAAAAAGGTTGGTATGTCATGTAAATCTTGATTTAAGTTCTCAACACATGTGTGTATATAGCTGGGGAAAGGTACATCTGCAGCAGCACAATGCACCTCTGCAGAAAAGGATACTTAGTCAGTGGACTCCAGAAGGGAAGGGTTGATGGTATATGAAGTTTATGGAAATATCCTGCTTATTTTGTCCATAAAGGATATGAAAGCAGTGATGTGGTGCTTATAGAAAATTTGAAACAGGACCGAGATGCTGTGCAGTTTCCTAAGTAATCTGGAAACATTGTGAGTATTGGCAAAGTAAATCTACATTACGCACAAATCCTCCTGTGCTAATGGGTATTTCCAGAATTCAAAAACTGTCCAATCCTTGTATGCAAAGCATCTGGGGAGACAGATAGAGCTGGCAGATGTGAATTGCTCGAAAGAGAAGGGTTCAAGAAATGGAGCTGCTTCCGAGCTGGACAAACATGTCTTATTTTGCGGCAAATGGTTCCTTTATTAAGGTTCTCTCTATTCCCAGCAAAATAAAGGAAGCTCCAACTTTCTCACCATCTTGTGAGCCATTTGACCACCTTTACTTGTCTGTACGTCTATGTAAATTTGTAGGCTGCCTCCCTCTGCTGTCTCTGTCCTTCTATCCCTCTCTCTCACTTGGACTGTGGCAGTCTTAGCCACTATGGGTGCCTCGATAGACTCTCAGACCCTGATATTTCTGGTTATATACAGGAAACAGATCCACAGAGTAGCCATCGCCATAGCTCTCCACTCTGCACCGAACCACCTGGAGCAGCAGCAGAGCAATGTCCAGATGCTCTTTGTGGATTACAGTTCTGCCACAACAGACTCAGCCCAGACAGACTCACCACAAAACTGGACCCTCTAGGCCTTCCCCCTCTCAATTGCACCTGGATCAAGGACTTTCTTTGCAACCAACCCTAGAATGTGAGACTTGGCCCCCACCTCTTCTCCACCTGCACTCTAGTTGACATCAACTAGTGACATTGTGGGTCAGTGAGCGGAGTACTTTAAGGACCTTCTCAATCCCACTGGCGCAACTTCTATTTGAGGAGTAGGGCCTTGGGGGCTAGGGTCGGGCTCTCTAATCTCTGGGGCTGAAGTCACTAAAGTGGTTAAATAGCTTTGCGGTGGCAGGGCTCCAAGGATAGATGAGATTCGGCTTGAGTTCCTCAGGGTGTTGTACGGTTACCTTGGCTAACGCTACTCTGCAATATCGCGCAAGATCTTGAAATTGTAATGAACGTGATTAGGACCCAAAAGCAGCCAGAGACGTACGGTCAGTTTAACCAGGTTTATTAACAGACAGGGGCTCGGCAGAGGCGTGGTCAGAACAGTCCAGGTTCGATAGCGGGTGGTCCAGCCAGCGCAGATAATCCAACTCGTGGTGAGGGGCCGGTCGAGGGTCAAAGCCAGGGGAGCAATCCAGGGGAGCAGGCGGGAGCACGTAGTCAGGCAGGCGAGGTCGGAACACGGGGTGACAGGCAGGATCAAGAGACTGACGGAGCAGATCTCAGGCAGGGGGACTAAACAGGCAGGGAGTAGGCAAGCTCGGGAGTCGGAGTCAGACGGGTCGTAAACAGGCAGACAGAATCAGGATATTATGCTGGAAGTACTCGCACGAGGCTCGATACGTTCTGGCAACGAGTCCAGGTAAGTACGGGGAATATATGGAGGTGGGAACAGGTGAGAATGATGAGCGCTGATTGCGGGGTGAGTAGCTGAGCAGGTGTGTAGGTGGGGGTGGAGCCATCTCCAGAGCCGGGACGTAACAGAAATGAATTATTTTTAGTTCAATTTTTACTTTTTTATAATAGTTTGTGATATATTTCTATTTTTTTTCTTTCTGCCCTGTTGTCAGCCTTAGACTGTTTCCCTGAAACTGTTTGATAAAATACCCATGTTTTCAGCTTTGGCAGTGAAGAGCCAGTTTGATCTGAACTTGAAACTGTTGATTCTTGGCCACATTTCATAATTAGTCAGATATTTCAAATTCTATCATCATTGCGAGTCAAATATTTATGTATCTGTTATTTATTTGGGATTATTCATATTTACTCATAAGCTCATTCTCTATATAGCTCCATATTGCTGCAGTGGTGACGTTAATGTATGCAGTTGGGGTTTTGCAGGCACGTGCATGTCTGTTTATGTTGTGTGTGGGAGCAGATTTGGCCTCTTTCACCTTTGTGAGGTGTTTTTTGTGTCAGAGACACTGGAGAAGCAAAACTGGAAAGCTCATAATCTGCCATTATGCACTTCATATGCACTGACATTAAGTCCACTCTTCACTGATACTATTGTGAGTTTTCCATGGCTTCATGCTGAATCATTCTTGGCCAAAAAATGATGGCATATAATTAAGTTAACGCAATTTGTAGACACTGACCCTAGGGACTGGCGATTATCAATTTTCAGCTACAATGTTGGAACCCTTTAGCATTAGAGCCAAGGCTATCCCAAAAATCTGCTTCCCATTAATTTGTATTTTACTTGTCAAGGCTGCAATAAACATGAAGCATAAAACTGCAGTTCATCTTTGGCTAATAAAATCGGGGCATTAGCAACATTATGAATTAAATAATTTGAGAAACTGTTCTGTTGTCAATAGATCATGCCCCTCTTCCTCAGAAAAGTTTATCTCATTGTGCTCATTTGCATGTATGAAGCAGGAAAGCCATAATGCAGTCAAAGGGAGTGTGCCTTGTTGAAATGCTGTATTTTGTGGTTATTAAATAAATTCAGTCATGTCTACAGTACAGTAGTTTCAAGTGGGTTAGGGTTAAGGTGCTGAAATTTGCTGTTATGCCTTTTGTCTTTCTCCCCATTTAACCCCCTTTGAGAAGGATTAGAGCTCTAGCCCTTGGCACATGACATTTCTTTTATTGTTAAGTGAAAAGGATATCACCATAAAAATGACCCAGGAAGTCAAGTTATAAAAAATAATTCACATCACCTTAAAAGTATGCATATGTTACGAGGAAGCCGTATTTTCTTTTCAAAGAATACATTTATTTTATACATTACTATTTTGGTGAATGGAATTGACGATTGAAAAACATTTGTTTTTCATGGAAAAACTGTTATCAGTGTAGCAAATTTGTGTTGCTGAAGGTGTAATCCTATATGTTTTGAACAGCAATTTTTCCTATTTCAGAACTTGTAAAGATAATTTACAATCAACGACATCTGTCACAGCTGTTAGTTTAAGATACATTAATCACTTATAATTTATGAAATAGTGCCGTTTTCAGATGGACTCCAGATTAATTCTGCATATCAGTGGGTCATAATGTCAGGATATTAGCTTGACAAACAGAAAATGTTTTATTCGATATTAATCAAAAACATGGTCTGAGACAGTCTGCAAGTATACTTGAAACTGAAAAATTAACATTGGGTTGCAAAATGCAATATTTTCCTCTAGATAATGCTATATTGCAAACAATTTAGCATCTAAAAAATACTGAATGCAACAGCTTCTGTGCATCCAAATCCAATTTCAAGTATCAGATGGTATTATGGACAAATGTATCGTTCTCACGACATTCGGCAAAAGCTGCTTGTCTGAGAACGTTTCTACTATGTTGTGTATTTAGTATGTTTATATTAGGCAGTGTTTGTGCACACATGTATAAAATTATGTGTCATGGCGAGATTGGCAACAGGGTTTGGAGGATGATCCAAATGCAGGGAAGGAACTCAATAACCAAGGGAATCAAATACCAAAGGTTCTATTATAAAACCAACTAAAAGCGTGGTCAAGCTGGATGAAAAACATAAAGGTAAAGCAGGAAAACTACAATTCCTGTATAGAAATGTAACTATTAAACACTTCTATATTACTTCAGATCCATCAGGTCTTTACATCCATCAGGTGTCAGATATGCATAAAGCTTCATCATGTGTCTGTGGTGGAACTAAAAAAAACATGGACAAACTGGGGGCAATGGGGAAACATGTGCTTTCACCATCATTTCAATGCCTGTTACTCCAGCACTCAACACAAAATCCTAAACATGAAAAATGAAAGCAGAAGGTGAATTCACTAGGAGGCCAGAACATAAGGATCAAGCTCATGCATATGTGACAAGGTAATTAAATAGTACTTTTGTGTATAGTTATAATTACCAAGAAATTGCCCTTGTGTTAGTAGTTATAGAACATTATTTGCATATAAGTACTGTGTAATTGCCATAAAATTACCTTTGTTGATATATAGCTTGTGTGTAATTACTATGAAATTACCCTGACGATAAGTTATAAGGTAATGAAGTAGTAATTGTGTTTAACTACCAAGTAACTGCTATAAAATAACCTTTGTATGGTAAAACGTGACAAGGTAAAAACGTAGTAGATGTTTTGTGTATATTTAGTTACCAAGAAATTACTTTTGTGTTGCTATAGTTATAACAAGGTAATGAAATGGTAATTGTTAACAATTACTGTGCAATTTCCATTAGAATTACCTTTTAATTGTAGCGAAATGATGAAACAGTAGCCTGTGTGTAATTACTACGAAACTACCCTGATAATATCATAAGCTAATGAAATAGTAATTGTGTGTAACTACCAAGTAACTGCTATAAAATTACCTTTGTATAATAAAATGTGACAAGGTAATGAAGTAGTAGACGTGAAATTGACATGAAATTACCTTTGAATTATGGCGTGATATTGATATAGTAGCCTGTGTGTAAGTACTATACAATTAGTAGGAAATTACCCATGTTAGGGCGGCACGGTGGTGTGGTGGTTAGCACTGTCGCCTCCCAGCAAGAGGGTTCTGGGTTCGAATCCCGGGGGAACCAGGACCTTTCTGGGTGGAGTTTGCATGTTCTCCCTGTGTCTGCGTGGGTTCTCTCCGGGTTCTCCGGCTTCCTCCCACAGTCCAAAAACCTGCATGTTAGGCTGATTGGAGATTGGGGAAATTGCCCTTAGGAGTGAATGTGAGTGTGAGTGGTTGTTTGTCCTTGTATGTCTTGTGTGTGGCCCTGCGATGGACTGGCGGACTGTCCAGGGTGTCATAATCCGGGGCTCGCTGATCTGCACTGCACTTTCCACTCACCATTCCGCCACTAGAGGCGGTCAACTGCACATCCCCGACCTCACCTGACACCTCCCAGCACACCTGGTCCCAATTAAGAAGACCCACCTGGCAGTACTTAAGGAGCAGACTGCCAGATCTTCGACGCCTGAGTGTTAGCCAGTAATGGTAACTCCGAGCCTCCTGAGCCAGTCTCTGTTCTCAGTGTGCTGTTTTGCGAGTGTGCTTACTTTCCTGCTCCCTGCCGCCAGGTGCCTTACCCAGAGGACCTGGATCCTTCCCAAGCTGCCCGAGCCTCCCGTGCCACCCGAAGCTGCCTCCCGTGCCACCCGAAGCTCCAGCGGATCCGGAGCTTTTCGGTCCCGGCTCCGGCTTGCACCGCCTGGACCTGAGCCACTCAGTTTTTCCCCCGTCGGCCAGCCAGCCAACCACGGACTAACTCAAGTAAGCCAGTTCCGGCTATCGGCTCGCTCGCTGGCCGCCACTGGAGCCCCCCTTTCCCCGGAACCACTTCACCCGTCTCCCCAGCAAATAAACATCCTTCACCTGATTCTCTGTCTCCTGAGTCGTGTTCTGCGTGTGGGCTAGAGCTCCGAACCCATCATGACACAGGGTTTACCCTGCCTCTCGCCCGTTGACCACTGGGATAGGCTCCAGTTCCCCCCGCGACCCCATGAGGGAATAAGTGGTATTGATAATGGATGGATGGATGGATGGATTACCCATGTTAGTATTTACAGTAATTACCAAGTTATTTCTATAAAATACCCTTGTAATATGTTTAATAGTTTGTATGTAATTAACTGGAATCAGGGCTGCAAAATTCACATCTGACTGTTTCAACGCTATTTTGTGGAAACATGACCCTCCCTATGGACCCTCCCCAAGAACCAGAATATACAAAGAAACATGTTTAATACTTTTTATGTAATAAACTGATAACAATCAATTACAAACAGTACTTGCAGCATCTGAAATATTTATTAACAACTAAGGTTGACAATGCATTGTGCACAAAGCAACATTATCAAACGAATTATAACATAACGAAAGGTTATGCACAGAAATAGTGGTCTCCAATATAGAAAAGCTGGATTTATTTTCATGAAATAACTAAATATGTCCACTCTTTTTCATATGGATGCAATGCAATGCACCATCTTTTGAACAACATTGTGTTTCTCACAGCTCCTGTTCACACTTCGTGTTTTTAAACGTCTTGAAATTATTCAAAATATAACGGAGCGGAACGCCTTCGGGATCATAAAAAAGATAAAAAACAAAACATAAAATCAATCGTCTTAAAGTTTTTCAGAGCTTATTATTAAGTACATACTTTTTTTTGCCAAATCTTACTTTATTTTTCTTGCTTTTCTTTAACTTTAACTTCATTTTATCACCTGAAGACGAAGACCCGTTGCAGTCACATGAGCTGGAACTTTAAAAGGATGAATGCTGCCGTTTTTCTGAAAAAAAGTACAACATAAAATTATTCCTTGCTATATTTTAGGGGTTCAATTGTAAATTATCTCACATAATCTCAGTATAGGCCTTTATGTAGAATTTATAAGTTGATAGTAAAATTAATGTCAATTATACCTAATTTGTATCAAATAAATACTGTATCTTAAGCTTGAAACAACAAAATGTATACACTTTTATTATTTTATTATTATTATTAACAACACACTCTGAAAATACACCCATAAGAAATGTGACAGGTGTTCTGTCACGTTTGTCATGTAGGTAGCCTACATTATTACTTGAACCATTTTTGTCAAAAATAAATTGATAAATAAACTTAACATTAGATTGTTTTCTGTCCTCTCCGTTTTTAAACATCAATCTCAACATAATATAATTGTACCACAACATGGGGTATATTGTGAATATACTCAAGCAGCTCATTGTAAAAATTGCAAATATCCGTCAATGGTATCTGCTGATGGCTGCTCACCAAATTACGCTGTTTGACTTATCACCTCGCAGCTACCTGCTAAACAATGGTCTTCCACAGGTAAATTACCCTCTTCTCTGTGATTACTGATGTTTTTAATTTTTGTCCTGTTAATACGCTGTTATTTATGCTGCTCCGGTGTTAGCTGCTGCATTAGCCACACATAGCGTTAGCTCTCAGGAAGGCTAAATTAGTTTAACAAATTAACAAGCAACACAATCCAATAAAAGTATATTGTATATAGATGACCTAAAACTGTGTATAATCTGCATCTTTCGCCACCGTGTTGGTGCTTGACACCAAATTAATTATTTGCATTTAGACATACAGGGATTGGACAATGAAACTGAAACACCTGGTTTTGGACCACAATACTTCATTAGTATGGTGTAGGGCCTCCTTTTGCGGCCAATACAGCGTCAATTCGTCTTGGAAATGACATATACAAGTCTTGCACAGTGGTCAGAGGGATTGTTAGCCATTCTTCTTGCAGGATAGAGGCCAGGTCACGACGTTTAGCTGGTGGAGGAAAATGTTTCCTGACTCGCTCCTCCAAAACACCCCAAAGTGGCTCAATAATATTGATATATGGTGACTGTGCAGGCCATGGGAGATGTTCAACTTCACTTTCATGTTCATCAAACCAATCTTTCACCAGTCTTGCTGTGTGTATTGGTGCATTGTCATCCTGATACACGGCACCTCCTTCAGGATACAGTGTTTGAACCATTGGATGCACATGGTCTTCCAGAATGGTTCGGTAGTCCTTGGCAGTGCGCACGCGCCCATCTAGCAGAAGTATGGGGCCAAGGGAATGTCATGATATGGCTGCCCAAACCATCACTGATCCACCCCCATGCTTCACTCTGGGCATGCAAAAGTCTGGGTGGTCCGCTTTTTTGGGGCTTCTCCACACCGTAACTCTCCCGGATGTGGGGAAAACAGTAAAGGTGGACTCATCAGAGAACAATACATGTTTCACATTGTCCACATCCCAAGATTTGCGCTCCTTGCACCATTGAAACCGACGTTTGGCATTAGCACGAGTGACCAAAGGTTTGGCTATAACAGCCCGGCAGTGTATATTGATCCTGTGGAGCTCCCGACGGACAGTTTTGGTGGAAACAGGAGAGTTTAGGTGCACATTTAATTCTGCTGTGATTTGGGCAGCCGTTGTTTTATGTTTTTTGGATACAATCCGGGTTAGCACCCGAACATCCCTTTCAGACAGCTTCCTCTTGCGTCCACCGTTAATCCTGTTGGATGTGGTTCGTCCTTCTTGGTGGTATGCTGACATTACCCTGGATACCGTGGCTCTTGATACATCACAAAGACTTGCTGTCTTGGTCACAGATGCGCCAGCAAGACGTGCACCAACAATTTGTCCTCTTTTGAACTCTTGTTTGTCACCCATAACTTTGTGTGGATTGCAATATTTTGAGCAAAACTGTGCTCTTACCCTGCTAATTGGACCGTCACAGTCTGCTCTTATTGGTTCAATTTGCAATTAAACAAGATTGGCCACCGGGCTGGTCCAATTTAGCCATGAAACCTCCCACACTAAAATGAGAGGTGTTTCATTTTCATTGTCCAACCCCTGTATATCTATATCTAATATATCTGCAGAGGCGGAGTGGAATTTCACATTGACCATGTATCCATTTTTATTACTCGCGCCCATATATCCTCGTACGAATATCTTTGTCTGCAAAATATACTTTGAGTTGATTGTGAATAATTAATCTAGTTAAGAAATTATTAGACAAAATAGAAAGGGGGAAAAAAGAGAAAAGTGCTGATAAATTGGCTGCAAAAAATGAGACTTGTTAGCACAAAGAAGAGATGCTGTTTTTGTCAAAAAAGGATGCTAATGAAAAAATGTGGAAATACTAAGCCCTGATTGGATATCTGACTATCCAATCAGCGGGTGTGGGTACGGTGACGTTACGTGAGGCCTTCGAGCAGGCCCTGGCATCACCAACCTAAAATCTGATTGGTTGAAGCAACAGTGTACTCGACATGTATTTTCTGTGGGGGGGGGCCTGCAGAACGGATTGTGAAGGCCTCCTGGCAGACGTCTTTGACTTTGACCCTGCCTAGCGACAAAGGATGTCTGAAATGTGATTGGTTAAATGCTTTTATATGAAAATGAATGTCTGGAAGCAGCGCAACCAGGGGGAAAGCTATGAAAGGAAGCTGACAGACTAATTAGAGATATTTAATAAGTTTCCATGGACAAAATATAATTAACATCAGTCTGTGATTCAGATCTTTTCTTAGGCCTGCAGAGAAGGCCTTGAAGGCCCTGACGGCCCACCACTGATATTTTTCAGTATGGACGTGGAAGGTTTGGTGCAACTTGGAGGAGAAGAATTGAATTTAATTTAATTTAATTGAAAGCCTTTATTGTCATTGTACACAGTACAATGAGATTTGGAGAGCAGCTCTGTAAAGTGGACACATAAATAACACATACATACATATACAATACATTAGTGCAACTGGAGTACTAGATGTTGATTGAGTAAGGTGACAGCTTTGGGGAAGAAGCTATCCCTGAGTCTGTTTGTTTTGGTCCGTATTGACCTGAAGCGCCTGCCTGAGGGCAACAGGTTGAAGAGATGAAAGCCGGGGTGGGTGGCGTCCCTCAGGATGTTTCTGGCCCTGCTGAGACAACGGGAGTTGTAGATGGCAGTCAAAGAGGGCAGAGGGCATCCGATAATTTTTTCTGCAGTGTTTGTCACTCTCTGCAGTCGTTTCCTATCAGCCTCCGTGCAGCTGGAGTGCCACACTGTCACAGCATAGGTCAGCAGGCTCTCGATGGTGGAGCGGTAGAAGGTCATCAGCAGCTGAGGTTTTAGTTGTTCCTTCCTGAGCACCCTCAGGAAGTGTAGCCGCTGCTGGGCCTTCATGACCAGAGCTGTGGTGTTGGCCGACCAGGAGAGGTCTGCAGAGATGTGGATGCCGAGGAATTTGAAGGACTCCACTCGTTCTACACATCCACCGTTGACGTACAGGGGGGCAGGGGCGGATTTCTTCCGTCTGAAGTCCAGGATGAGTTCCTTAGTCTTGTTGATGTTTAGTGCCAGGTTGTTTGATGCACACCACTCGCCAAGTTTCAGGACCTCATCTCTGTAGGCCGCCTCGTTTTCCTCTGTAATCAGCCCCACCACCGTTGTGTCATCAGCAAACTTGATGATGATGTTCTCTGGGTGGGCGGGACTGCAGTCGGATGTGTAGAGGGAATAGAGTAATGGGCTCAGCACGCAGCCCTGTGGAGAGCCAGTGCTGAGAGTGCGGGAAGAAGAGAGGTGAGGACCCAGTTTCACCTGCTGGGGTCGGTTGACCAAAAAGTTCTTTATCCAGGAGCAGGTGGGTGGTGGGACCCCCAGGTCGGTTAGCTTGGGGATCAGAATGTCCGGTATAATTGTATTAAAAGCTGAGCTAAAGTCAATGAAAAGCATCCTGACGTAGCTCTCCCACTGCTCCAGGTGACTCAGCGCTGAGTGGAGAGCGATGGCTATGGCGTCTTCGGTGGATCTGTTAGTCCGGTATGCAAACTGGTGCTGATCCAGGGTGGGGGGGGACAGGCTTTGATGTGTCTCAAAACCAGTTTCTCTAGGCATTTGGTGATGACTGGAGTGAGTGCAATGGGGCGGACGTCATTGAGGCTGGTCGTGGGTGACTTTTTAGGGATTGGGATGATTATAGCAGACTTCAAGCAGGGTGGGATGACAGCTTGTTGCAGAGATATGTTGAATATGTCTGTACCTGTGATAACTGCCAAGCACATGCCTTGAGCACCTTCCCAGGTACTCCATCTGGACCTGCAGCCTTCCTGGGGTTCACTGCACAGAGCACCCGCCACACGTCCTGTGCCTTAAGAGTAAGTGGGGGGGAGGAGGTGTGCTGGTTGTTGGAGTGATGAGGTCGGATGCTGTGTGTGAGACTCAAAGCGAGCAAAGAAGCTGTTCAGCTCCTCTGCCAGTCCCGCATCCAGGTTCCCGGGTGTCACAGCTCAGCTTTTGTAGTTGGTGATGGTCTGTATGCCCCGCCACACTTGCCTGGGGTTGTTTAGATGTTCCTCTATCCTCCTCTTATATTCACCTTTGGCAGTCCTAACGCCTCCCTTCAGGTTGGCACGAGCGGCGCTGTACAATGCTCTGTCGCCTGACCTGAAGGCTGAGTCACGGGCCCGGAGGAGCATACGGACCTGGCGCGTCATCCAGGGTTTCTGGTTTGGGAACACCCAGATGCTCTTTTCAACAGTGACATTCCCAATACAGTACTTGATGTAGGACAGTACTGCATCTGTGAATATGTCCAGGTCTTCGTGATAGAAAGCTTCCCACTGTGTATTTTCGAAGCAGTCCTGTAGTCGGGGGAGGGCGTCCTCAGGCCAGGTGGTGATGGTCTTCTTTGTGGGCTTTGTTTGTCGACTGAGAGGGGTGTATGCTGGAGTGAGGAGCAGGGAGAGGTGGTCTGACTGGCCCAGGTGGGGAAGGGGTACAGCTCTGTACGCATGCTTGATGTTGGAATACACATGATCCAGAGTGTTATCCCCTCTTGTAGGGCATTTTACATATTGGTGGAATTTTGGTAGTACAGTCTTGAGATTTGCCTTATTGAAGTCCCCTGCAATGATGTAGACTCCACTGGGGTGGGCGCACTGGTGGGTATTGATGGCATTTAGCAGTAGAGAGAGAGCCATGTTTACATTAGCGTCTGGTGGTATGTAGACTGCAGTGATGACAACAGCAGCTACCTCTCTAGGCAGAAAGAAGGGTCTGCATCTCACCGACATAAATTCCAGATCAGAACAGTGTCTGTCCAAGACAGTGCTGTTGTTACACCAGCCATCATGCACATAGATGCAGAGCCCGCCTCCTCTGTTCTTCCCGGAGTCACTGTTCCTGTCCCATCTGTGTAGTGTGTGGTCTACTAGTTGCACCGTGGCATCAGGGACTTGTGTGTGTAGCAATGTCTCTGTGATGATAAGCACACAGCAATCGGAAACATAACGGTTACCAGCCAACTGTAATTCCAAATCGTCCGTTTTGTGTACAATGGATCTGGCGTTTGTAAGGTAGAGGCTCGGCAACGGAGGTTTGAGTGGCTGTTTTCTTAGTTTTAGCAGTAGCCCAGCCCTGCAACCTCGTTTTTGTTTCCTCTCGCATCTCCGTCTGCGTCGCCTGCCAGACCCGATAACAATCCACGGGGATCCCGCTGGTCTCGCTATTTCGTCCGGAATGTTGTGAGTTCGGTGAAAGTCGCGGGAGATGGTCATCTTCAATTTGAAACCGATGTCCAGTAAGTCCAGACGGCTGTATTGTTTCATAATGTGGGTAAACGAACGAACAATATACGATAAACACAAAAGATAAACATAAAAAAGCACTAATACGGAGAGCTGTGAGCTGCTGCGTCTATGCGCGCCGCCATGGCAACAGAAGGCTGGGTGTTTGGGATGTTGGAGGTAAAGGGAAAGCGAAGACGCCCAATATTAAAGTTTGTTCGTAGGCGAACGCAAATGTATTGATCCCAAAAATACAGAAGTATGTAAAACCTTTAAGTACAATCTTTAACTCTTTTGAAAGCCTTGTTCTGAGTCTTTCCCACCCAAGCTGGAAATCACTGCAACCTATTCTATTTATTATAGTGTACCGACCACCCGGTCCATACTCTGAATTCTTATCTGAATTTGCAGAGTTTTTGTCAACTTTAGTCCTTAAAACGGACAAAGTAATTATTGTAGGGGACTTTAATATCCATGTGGATGTTGAGAATGACAGCCTCAGTACTGCATTTATCTCTCTGTTAGATTCCATTGGCTTCTCTCAGAGTATTCATGAACCGACTCACTGTTTTAACCACACCCTTGATCTTGTTCTGGTGTATGGTATTGAAATTGAACATTTAATAGTGTTCCCACATAATCCGTCTTTATCTGACCACTGTTTGCTAACTTTTGAGCTTTTACTGCTGAATTACCCTCCACTGGGTAAAAATGTCTACTCAAGATGCCTGTCTGATAGTGCTATAGCTAAATTTAAGGATGTGATTCCATCAGCTCTACATCCATTATCAAGTCGTACAGAAACAGAGGACTCTTATGTTAATTTCAGTCCTTCCCAAGTTGATCATCTTGTTGATAGTATTGAAGGCTCGCTGCGAACAGCACTTAACGCTGTAGCCCCCCTAAAGAAGAAAATTCTTAAACAAAGACGGTTAGCTCCATGGTATACTAGTGAAACCCGCAAATTAAAGCAGATATCTCGGAAACTTGAGAAGAACTGGCGTTCAACCAAGCTGGAAAAGTCTCGTTTATCTTGGCAAGATAGTCTTAAAGCTTATAGGAAGGCCCTCCGTGATGCCAAAGCAGCATATTACTCGTCTTTAATTGAAGAAAATAGGAACAATCCCAGGTTTCTTTTCAGCACTGTTGCCAGGCTGACTGAGAGCCACAGCTCTATTGAATCAAGTATTCCAATAGCTCTCACTAGCCATGACTTCATGAGCTTCTTTAACGATAAAATTCTAGCTATCAGGAACAAAATCCACCAAGACTTGCCCTCAACTAGCATCGACTTATCTTTAAACTCAGTAACTGTAGGACCAGAACCAGTTATATGTTTTGACTGTTTTGCTTCCCTCAATCTTTGTCAACTAACTTCAATCATTTATTCATCCAAACCTTCAACTTGCCTCTTGGATCCCATCCCGACTAGGTTGCTTAAAGAAGTCCTACCCTTAGTCGGTACTTCTCTGCTAGACGTGATCAATCTGTCCTTATTAACAGGCTATGTGCCACAGTACTTTAAAGTTGCTGTAATTAAGCCTCTTTTGAAAAAGCCTAACCTGGACCCAGATGTTTTAGCCAAATATAGACCTATATCCAACCTTCCATTCATCTCCAAGGTCCTGGAGAAAGCAGTAGCCAAACAGCTGTGTGTCTATCTACATAGCAATAGCTTGTTTGAGGATTTTCAGTCAGGATTTAGAGCTCACCATAGCACAGAGACCGCACTGGTGAAAATTACTAATGACCTCCTAATGGCATCAGACAAAGGACTTGTCTCTGTCTTGGTTTTATTAGATCTTAGTGCTGCTTTTGACACCATTGACCATCAGATCCTACTACAGAGACTGGAACATTTCATCGGCATTAAAGGAGCCGTTCTAAGTTGGTTTGGGTCCTATTTATCAGATCGGTTTCAGTTTGTGCATGTTAACGATGAGTCCTCCATGCATGCCAGAGTTAGCCACGGAGTTCCGCAAGGATCCGTTCTCGGACCAATCCTCTTTACTTTATATATGCTTCCTTTAGGTAATATTATCAGGAAACACTCTATCAACTTCCATTGCTATGCAGATGATACTCAGTTATACCTATCGATCAAGCCACATGAAACTCATCAGCTAGCTAAGCTTCAAATGTGCCTTCAGGATGTTAAAACCTGGATGACCTGCAATTTTCTAATGTTAAACTCTGCTAAAACTGAAGTTATTGTTCTAGGGCCTAAACACCTTTGTGACGCATTATCTAGAGATATAGTTTCCCTGGATGGCATCGCCCTGGCCTCCAGCACCACTGTGAGAAATCTTGGAGTTATCTTCGATCAGGACATGTCGTTTAACTCTCACATTAAGCAAATTTCAAGAACCGCCTTCTTTCACCTTCGTAATATTGCAAAAATTAGGAGCATCCTGTGTAAAAATGATGCAGAAAAACTAGTCCATGCATTTGTTACTTCTAGGCTGGATTACTGCAATTCCTTGTTATCAGGGTCTTCAAAAAAGTCCATTAGGACTCTTCAGCTGATCCAGAATGCTTCAGCACGTGTTCTTACAGGAACCAGAAAAAGAGATCATATTTCTCCTGTCTTGGCTTCTTTGCACTGGCTTCCTGTTAAATCCAGAATAGAATTTAAAATCCTTCTCCTTACGTATAAAGCTCTTCATGGTCAGGCCCCATCTTATCTTAAAGAGCTTTTAGTACCTTACTGCCCTACCAGAGAACTGCGCTCCCAGAATGAAGGGTTACTGGCAGTTCCTAGAGTCTTGAAAACTAGAATGGGCGCTAGAGCGTTCAGCTATCAGAGTCCTCTTTTGTGGAACCAGGTTCCAGTTTGGGTCCGGGAAGCAGACACCGTCTCTATATTTAAGAGTAGGCTTAAGACTTTCCTTTATGATAGAGCTTATAGTTAGAGTAAGTCCACCCCTGGTTGTGCTGCTATAGGCCTAGACTGCCGGGGGATGCATCATGATGCACCGAGCTCCCCTTTCCTTTCTCTCTCTCCCTCCCGGTGCAACCTCATTCCATTAACAATGTTACTAACTGGACTCTCTCCCTTCCCCGTAGTCGTGTGCTTTCTCGTCCCCCTTCTCTCTTCTCTCTCTTCCTAACACTTTCTGCAGATATTCCTGGCTCTGGAGCTGTGGGGTCTGGATCTGTGGTTGGGAGTCTCCTCCTATCACTCCCTGCAGGTGTTCCTAGAGCTGTGGAGTCTGGATCTGTGGTTGGGAGTTTCCTGCTGCCCCTATGTTCCTGCTCATCATTAGCATTAATATCATTGCCATTTTTAATCTATTCTACGTGTTGCTGTGTTGGCCGCCTCTCTCTGCTCCTTCTGTCCTTCTCTCGCCCTCTCTCTCTCTCTTGCTCTCTCTTTCCCCTCACCCCCAACCGGCCGAGGCAGATGGCCGCCCACCCTGAGCCATGGTTCTGCTCAAGGTTTCTGCCTGTTAAAAGGAAGTTTTTCCTTGCCTGTGTCGCCTAGTGCTTGCTCATGGTGGGAATTGTTGGGTTTCTGTAGTTAACTTCAGAGTAGGGTCTGACCTGCTCTGTTTGGAAAGCGCTGTGAGACAACTGTTGTTGTGATGTGGCGCTATATAAATAAAATTGAATTGAATTGAATTGAATTGAATTGAATTTAATACAATCCTCAGTGACTCCTGGCGCCCCTACCAGAGACTGAGCGAATATGGATACATTCACTACCAAGTGAATCGAAACAGGTTCTGTGTAAATCCAGTTAGTGGGGCGCACACACAACACATAGAGCGGGGATGGAGGACATTCAAACAAGAAGTATACCGCTTTAAAGGCAATGTCACTAAACAATCCTTACAGGACACTCTCGGCTTTATTGAATGCAATTATTGGTTAGGGCGTGAGCATAGAGAGGGAAAACTCTATCGTCTACTCAAGGATATCCGAGCAGTGTACCCTGTTTAAGTGTTTTAACTTTATGTTTCATACATGACAGAAATACCTGCAGTGTATCGCCTTTTGACTAATTAAAACAAATGCACCTGTGTTCATCACATCACCATTCATATATTTTTCTTATCATTCTTTATTCATACATTTAAGTTACACTATTTGCATCCAAAAAGAGTGGACATATTTTGTTATTTCATGAAAAAAAAATCCATCTTTTGTTATAATTCGTTTGATAATGTTGCTTTGTGCACAATGCATTGTCAACCTTAGTTGTTAAATATTTCAGATGCTGCTTTACCTGTCATGACTGTTCTGTTATAGTAAGTTATGAAAGCAAGTACTTTTGGAATTGATTATTGTCATTTTATTACATAAAAAGTATTAAACATGTTTCTCTGTATATTCTGGTTCTTGGGGAGGGTCCATAGGGAGGGTCATGTTTCCACAAAATAGAGTTGAAACAGTCAGATGTGAATTTTGCAGCCCTGATTCCAGTTAATTACATACAAACTATCAAACATATTACAAGGGTATTTTATAGAAATAACTTGGTAATTACTGTAAATACAAACATGGGTAATTTCCTACTAATTGTATAGTACTTACACACAGGCTACTATATCAATATCACGCCATAATTCAAAGGTAATTTCATGTAAATTTCACGTCTACTACTTCATTACCTTGTCACATTTTATTATACAAAGGTAATTTTATAGCAGTTACTTGGTAGTTACACACAATTACTATTTCATTAGCTTATGATATTGTCAGGGTAGTTTCGTAGTAATTACACACAGGCTACTGTTTCATCATTTCGCTACAATTAAAAGGAAATTTTAATGGAAATTGCACAGTAATTGTTAACAATTACCATTTCATTACCTTGTTATAACTATAGCAACACAAAAGTAATTTATTGGTAACTAAATATACACAAAGCATCTACTACGTTTTTACCTTGTCACGTTTTACCATACAAAGGTAATTCTATAGCAGTAACACACAAGCTATATACAGTGGGGCAAAAAAGTATTTAGTCAGCCACCAATTGTGCAAGTTCTCCCACTTAAAAAGATGACAGATGCCTGTCATTTTCATCATAAGTCAACCTCAACTATGAGAGACAAAATTAGGAAAAAAAATCCAGAAGATCATATTGTCTGATTTTTTAAGAATTTATTTGCAAATTATGGTGGAAAATAAGTATTTGGTCAAAAACAAAAGTCCATATCAATACTTTGTTATATACCCTTTGTTGGCAATGACAAAGGTCAAACGTTTTCTATAAGTCTTCACCAGGTTCTCACACACAGTTGCTTTCCTCCATTCAGATCTCTTCTAGAGCAGTGATGTTTTGGGGCTGTCGTTGGGCAACACGGAATTTCAACTCCCTCCAAAGATTTTCTATGGGGTTTAGATCTGGAGACTGGCTAGGCCACTCCAGGACCTTGAAATGCTTTTTACGAAGCCACTCCTTTGTTGCCCGGGCAGTGTGTTTGGGATCGTTGTCATGCTGAAAGACCCAGCCACGTTTCATCTTCAGTGCCCTTGCTGATGGAAGGAGGTTTTCACTCAAAATATCACGGTACATGGCCCCATTCATTCTCTCCTTCACACGGATCAATCGTCCTGGTCCCTTTGCAGAAAAACAGCCCCAAAGCATGACGTTTCCACCCCCATGCTTCACAGTAGGTATGGTGTTCTTTGGATGCAACTCCGCATTCTTCTTCCTCCAAACACGACGAGTTGCGTTTTTACCAAAAAGTTCTATTATGGTTTCATCTGACTATAGGACATTCTCCCAATCCTCCTCTGGATCATCCAAATGTTCTCTAGCAAACTTCAGACGGGCCTGGAGATGGACTGGTTTAAGCAGGGGGACACGTCTGGCACTGCAGGATTTGAGTCCCTGGCGGCGTAGTGTGTTACTGATGGTAGGCTTTATTACCTTGGTCCGAACTCTCAGCAGGTCATTCACTAGGTCCCCCCGTGTGGTTCTGGGATTCTTGCTCACCGTTCTTGTGATCATTTTGACCCCACGGGGTGAGATCTTGCGTGGAGCCCCAGATCGATGGAGATTATTAGTGGTCTTGTAGGTCTGCCATTTTCTAATAATTGCTCCCACTGTTGATTTCTTCACACCTAACTGCTTACTGATTAGAGATTCAGTCTTCCCAGCCCGGTGCAGGCCTCCAACTTTGTTTCTGGTGTCCTTCGACAGCTCTTTGGTCTTGGCCATAGTGGAGTTTGGAGTGTGACTGTTTAAGGTTGTGGACAGGGGTCTTTTATACTTATAACGAGTTAAAACAGGTACCATTAATACAGGTAACGCGTGGAGGACAGAGGAGCCTCTTAAAGAA
>CAJRST010039999.1:18914955-18950716 GCA_907169785.1 Menidia menidia | reverse complement strand
CGGTGCAGGTCTACAACTTTGTTTCTGGTGTCCTTCGACAGCTCTTTGGTCTTGGCCATAGTGGAGTTTGGAGTGTGACTGTTTAAGGTTGTGGAAAGGGGTCTTTTATACTGATAACAAGTTAAAACAGGTGCCATTAATACAGGTAACAAGTGGAGGACAGAGGAGCCTCTTAAAGAATAAGTTACAGGTCTGTGAGAGCCAGAAATCTTGCTTGTTTGTAGGTGACCAAATACTTATTTTCCACCATAATTTGCAAATAAATTCTTAAAAAATCAGACGATATGATCTTCTGGATTTTTTTCCTCATTTTGTCTCTCATAGTTGAGGTTGACTTATGATGAAAATGACAGTTATCTGTCATCTTTTTAAGTGGGAGGACTTGCACAATTGGTGGCTGACTAAATACTTTTTTGCCCCACTGTATATTTCATCAAACGTAATTTTATGGCAATTACAAAGTACTTATATGCAAATAATGTTCTATAACTACTAACACAAGGGTAATTTCATGGTAGTTATAACTATACACAAAAGTACTATTTAATTACCTTGTCACATATTCATACAAAGGTAATTTTACAGAAAACACTTAGTAGTTGCACACATTTACTACTTCATTACCTTATATCATGACAAGGTAATTTCATGGTAATTCCTAAGTATTTACGCACAAATAATCTACTATTTCATAATCCTGTCGACATCATCATATACTACAATAGTAATTTCATAGAAATTATTTTGGAATTATTTCTTAGTTATTGTTCTTATCAAAGTATTACAATGGTAATTTCATAGAAATTCCATTGTAATTACACAGAATTCCCTGGTTATTAATTTGTTACACACTATTACTATGGTATTGCCATATTATTACCGTGCCTTAATGTAAAGCTTTACCGAAACACATGTGCAATGGTTAAGGCCGGAGGAAACTGAAGGACAGGAATAAAGTCGATGGAGAGGGAGAAAAAAAGGAAACCAAGACACATCAAAATAAAAGCATGGGAAAACAGAACCAAATTAACTAAGCCTAAAACAAAGAATATGACATTATGCGTCTGTGTGTCCTTGTGAAAGTCTGTGCAAATTTCTTACTCTGCCCTTATTGCTTATTGTTTATTGCTGTCTTGAGCTTTTCTCAGAGAATTCCTGGTTTGTGTAGTCCCTGAGGCTAGAGTCCCATACTCAGCAGATGTTCCTCTGAAAAGACCATGAATGTTTAATCATTTGTGTTGTCGATGCCACGTTTTTGTTCATTAGAACGTGTGTGTGACTGTTTAAGTCCTTTGTGTCTATTTTTGTATGTTGTGTGTCCATCTGTGCATGTGCATTGGAGAGAGAACAAACAAAACTCTTTATAAATTCCTTGCTTTCTGCCAATAAAACAAAAACAAAACTACTTTGTAAGCATTGAATGAAAAATCAAGTCTATGAAAAATTATATTTGAAATTACTCTTGAATGCAGTGCTTCAAATAGCACATAAACATACTCAAATGAAATGAGACGATCTCTTTTCTTTTTTGTTTTTTTGTCAAACAAAAACTTAATCCCTACCTTTACCTGATTTTGGATGAAAGTGGAGCCCCATGACTAAACTGTGATTTGTTGGATTTAAAGCTCCTGTTTTAGCTTTTGAGCTGGCAGCTAGATTTGATCATAATTAGACTGCATGCCGTGGGCTTTGATTGGCATGGTAATTGGATTGTCATTGGGGCTGAAAACCTATTATCTTTGGATCATGCCCCATGAAATTTGTTGGAAAAACTTCTGTGGCCATCATTAAGTCAGCCATCTTGGGGGCCGTCGTAAATTAGTTTTTTTTTTCTCAAAGAAAGAGTGAGAATATAAGAGAAGGGGAGATGAAGAAAAATACCTGCACTACTGAGACACTTAGATACTTTAAATCACAGCAAAGACAATCTGGATTCTATTGATTAATGATACTAGCATAGCAGGTAGTGCTAAGTCAAAAAGAGCCATGCTATTGCCTATTGTGATCACACAGCTTGTCATTAAGAGCACTGAGGGTCTGAGGAAGAATATTTGGATAATGAGAGACAAGTGAGCCTGGAAGGTGTGAAAGTGAGTGGAATGAAGAACACAAAAAGAAAACTACAGGATAGATACTTACTTGCAATTGTTTATGTTTAAATTGTGTACATGAAGTAAACTGCTCATTTTAGAGAAATAAAAGCAATATTTAATAAAAATAAAGTGATTAAAAGAGAATCAGACATTTCTTAAGAATGCACTACTAAAACTTAGAAGACACCTAGAAATATGACTCACTATTTTTCCGATTGATGTATTGGAAAAACAAAACAAAATCAAACACAAAACAATTTCACTAATGAAACTGCAAGATGACATTTGACTATCATGCTTCTTTATGCTTACAAAGGATTTACTGTGTTGTGTGACGGTGTACTTCATTTAAAATGATATTTAGAAGGTCTTTTTCTTTTAACTTTTTTCTACTTTTACAAAGATCTTTTTACTTTTCTGGGGAGTTTCCAGCTTTATTTAGATTTTTTCAACTAAAACAATTAAATGTACTGCCCCGACCAAAGTTTTACATTTGGCAAAATTATACTTATTGTTTCACTGTCTACTTAGAAAAAAACATTTTAAATTGAAACATTGCTTTGGAGTGTCTGTTTGTGCTTTGAAATTATACTAATGAACATGGAAGTCCTGATGTTTTGAGTAAAATTAAAAAGTTATGAAAAAATGAAAAAACTACTAATTAAAAAAATGAAAGAAAACAATACTTTTTACAAGTCCTGGTCCTCTCCAGGGAAAATAATATTAACAACATGACAACCTTACATGATGTTCACTCACTGAACTGTCATACATGCATTCCAGTTACACTGTTATAGTACTGTATCAAGCAACAGGAAACACATCATCATTCTAAAAATTAAGTCCTTTGGTGTATATATCAGAATCAGAATCAGAATCAGAATTGGGTTTATTGCCAAGTAGGTTTACACATACAAGGAATTTGCTTTGGTGAAAGCACCGAGGCAGCCATTTTCGGCGCCAAGACATCTTCAGAACCAAAAAGAATACGTTGGGAAAGCAGTTGCGGGGAGAGGGGAAAAAAAGGCCCAATGCCACGCCCCCACCAGGGGACGTAGCAGTGATTTAAAAAAAAACACCTCTTACACTGAAGCACAGATACAGTCAATCACAACATCAAGGACACATAGGGAGGGAGGGATGGGGGGTTGGAAGGAAGGGGAAAGGTAACAGCGAGGCAGTGAGTCCAAAGGAATGCATGAAGTCTGTACTTGTGTGTGTGTAAGTGTAAGCAAGCTGAAGTCCACATCCACAGGCAGGATGGAATTTGTCCTTGTGATGCCCAAACTCCAGCTTGGGAGGAGGGAGGGGGGTGGGGGGGGCAAAGCGTCCGTCTGCAGTTTCATCCAGGGCAAAGTTGCAGAGTAGCAGCTGCAAGGCCGCTCTCGGGAGGCCAGATTGAGATAAGAGAGATAGCTTTGTTCCAGACAGAGCGTGTTTTGTCTGCCTTAAGTCCTCAGCAGGTCTCTCAATGGCGATCCAATTCAGCCGAATGGATCAAGCCTGTGTCTTGTGAATTCATTGAATGGAAAGGACAATCAATGTGAATACGCACCAGTGACAATTTATGAAGACAATCAAGGCACAATTACTCTGTCAAAGAATCCTGTATGTCGTCAAAGGAGTAAACATATTGATATTAGATATCACTTTGTTCGATCTGCACTTGGTGGGGCAAAAATAACTACTGAATATTGTCCTACAGCAGACATGGTGGCAGATATTTTAACAAAGTCTTTAAATAAAGTCAGAATTGACAAACTTTGCATTTTGTTTTTGGTGAATAGAACTGTACCATCAATCTAGGATTAAGTGGGAGTGTTGAGTTTTGGTTCTTGATTGATTTTGACTGATTGCTGAAATGGGAGCAGTTGCACAGAGGTGGTGCTAATTACACATAAAAGGACTGCAGCTTGCTCTGGTTAATGGGATGCATGCCAGTCAAATGAACTCAAGACTGTGTGTCTAGTTATTCATTGTTCCTCCGTTATGTAGGACCATTGGTGTTTCAAGTCCTCTTATGATGGCAGCGTCAACACTTTAAAGGTGGAGTTTAGCAAAAGGATGTTTGTTTTCCTTGTGGCAGTTCTTTCTGTTTTTCTCCCTTTTCAGTGTGGGTGAAAGTTTAGATGCAGGCATTGTTGATCATGGCTTATCAAGTGTCTATCTGGCATATCTGATTTACATTCAGTAGACGCATCATTATTCACAACATTTGATGTCCACAAAAATACATTAGACTTCTGTTTCTTCACTGAGTGGCACTGGTCGCGACCACCCTAGACATCATTTGTGCACCCAAATAGAATTGATATGTAAGAAAATGCCCCATTAACTTTTTCATTAATGGTTATAACACATTCTAAGTTTCATCTGCAGGGCAGTGTGCTTTTTTTATCACAGCTACACACACACACACACACACACACACACACACACACACACACACACATCATATACAACTTAATCACAAACAGTCAAGAAAAAAAACGGCATGCACAATATATGCTGAAAATTAATACAGGAAACATGGGTTGCTAGGGGAGGAAAAAACATTTAAAACCTCCATAAAAAACTTCCTTCATTTATATGTATAAAATGTATAATTATATTTAATAGTGTTGACTTTAAAAATAATATCACTTTGATTTAATAAAAAAAAAAATGCTGTTTGACCAGATCTTTTTGAGACAAAGCTTTTCTTTTTCTTTTTGCAGTTTTGGAATGATCTTTCAGACATGCTGCACCTAACATTAGATGACCTGCATTGCATGCATACATCCCATACTGTGTAGATTACATGGAACCTTTCCACGAGGCATATTGTAATAATTTTACTTCGATATTTTCTCTTTGAATAAATTAGTTCAGTTCAATAAAGATTTGTTTTGTGTTTGTCAGATTTCAACAGAGAAATCCAAAAGCATTGTGTACACAACTGTTAAATTTACCACAATCTGATTAATCTTCATTCTAACGCAACATTTGAATATTTACAAAAAATATAGATTTATTTTAAGAGGATTTAAAGATTAGATTTTTACCTGCCATATGTTGCCTGCAGCACAGAATATTCAATTACACAACTATACCCATAAAGAAAAACAATTCAGTTATTCAGAGTCCTTCAATAGATGGTCACTTCCAATTCTGTGTCCTGAGTCCTGCTCTTCGCTGTTGGCTTTGTGACTGACACCATATAAATTTATTTTTATTTCTTAAAAAGTATACTTTCCAACTATGACATAATCAAACTGAGTGTGGTATCAGATTGGACAATATACTTTAATGGGGACATAACACTCTTAAAAAAAACATACATATAAAAATAATATAGAATAAGATATAGATCACAATAAATACATTTTGTGGAATTCACCCAAGATATAAAAGATCTGTTATTTCTTTCTGTTACCAGTATGGGACCGACGAAGAGCCCAGCATTAGAAGACAGAAATTACAATGATTTCCTGATTTCTTCTGTATGGTGAAACTTTGGCTGTCCAACTCCAGCAAAAGTCCATTCTTGGGAGAATGGATATGGTAGAAGAGGTGAAGACTTTACAGCTTCTTAACAAGGACAAGGATGAACGGATCATTTTTCTCGAGAACCACGTTGCAGACTTGGAACAATATAACAGGATGAAAGATCAAAATTACAAAAGTCATTCCATTTAGTAAATCTGGGGACAGACATCCATTCATTCATTTATTGTCAACCGCTTATCTGAGGTCGGGTCGCGGGGACAGCAGCCGAAGCAGGGAAACCCAGACTTCACTCTACCCTGCCACTTCTGCCAGCTCCTACGGGGGGGATCCCAAGGCGTTCCAAGGCAAGCTGAGAGACATAGTCCCTCCAGCCTGTCCTGAGTCTTCCTCTGGGCCAGGAACATCTCACCAGGGAGGCGACCTGGAGGCATCCTAATCAGAGGCCCAAGCCACCTCAACTGGCTCCTCTCGACATAGAGGAGCAGCGGTTCTACTAAGAGCCCCTCCCGGATGGCTGAGCTTCTCACTTTTTTTCTAAGGGAGAGCCCAGCCACCCTGTGGACGAAACTCATTTTGGCCGCTTGTATCCGCTATCTCATTCTTTCAGTCACTACCCAAAGTTTGTGGCCATAGATGAGAGTGGGAACGTAGATCAACTGATAAATTGAAAGATTTGCCTTTAGGTTCAGCTCTTTCTTCATCAGGACAGACCGGTACAGTGCCCGCATTACTGCTGATGCCGCACCGATCCAACTATCGATCCGCCTATCGATCAGCCTATCGATCCGCCTATCGATCCGCCTATCGATCCGACTATCGATCCGCCTATCGATCCGCCTATCGATCTCCCGCTCCCTAACCCCATTCGCGTACATGACCTCAAGCTACTTGAACTCCTCCACTTGGGGTAGGACGACCCCCTTGACCCGGAAGAGGCACTCTACCCTTTTCCGGTGAGAGACCATGGTCTCGGACTTGGAGGCACTGATCCTCATCCCAGCCGCTTCGTACTTGGCTGCAAACCGCTCTAGCAAGAGTAGTAAGTCATGACTCAATGAAGCCAACAGGACTGCATCAGATGCAAAAAGCAGAGATGCGATCCTAAGGCCACCAAGACGGACACCTTCGAAACCTCGGCTGCGCCTAGAAATTTTGTCAATAAAAGTTATGAACAGAAACGGAGACAAAGGCAACCTTGGCGGACTCCAACTCTCACCGGAAATGGATCTTACTTACTACCTGCAATGCGAACCAAGCTCTGACTCTGGTTGTACAGGGACTTAACAGACCATAACAAAGGGCCCAGTATCCCATACTCCCGGAGCACTACCCCGAGGGACACGGTCGAACACCTTTTCCAAGTCCACGAAACTGGTTGAGCGAACTCCCATGCATATTCCAGGACCCCGCTGAGGGTATAGAGCTGGTCCAGCGTTCCATGGCCAGGACAAAAAACCACACGTTTCCTCCTGAATCCGAAGCTCGACTATTCGATTGACCCTCCTATCCAGAACTGCCGAATAGACATTAAGAGCATGATCCCCCCTGTATTTGGAACACACCGTTCGGTCCCCCTTTTTAAATTGGGGGACCACCACCCCAGTCGGTCAATCCAGCGGAACTGCCCCTGATGTCCACGCGATGTTGCAGAGTCATGTTAGCCAACGCCCACAACACCCAGAGTTTTGAGGAACTTCGGGCCGAATCTCATCCACCCCCTGAGCCTTTCCACCGCAGAGCTTTTTGACCACCTCGATGGCTTCAGCCCTGGAGATTGGTGAGCCCGAATCCAGATCCCCAGACTCTGCCCCTCCAATGGAAGATGCGCCAGTGGGATTGAGGAGGTCTTCGAAGTCCTCCGTCCACCAATCCACAACGTCACGAGTTGAGGTCAACAGCACCCCACTCCCACTGTAAACAGTGGAGCGCTGCATCCCCCAGCTGAGACACCAAATGGTGGACCAGAATGGCCTCGAAGCCATATGAAAGTCTTTTTCCATGGCCTCCCCAAACTCCTCCTCGGCCCAAGTTTTTGCCTTAACAACCACCTGAGCCGCATGCCGCTTGGACCCACCAGGTGCCTCTGGAGTCCCACAGAATAATAAGGCCTGGTAGGACTCCTTCTTCAGCCTGACAGCATCCCTCACAGCTGGTGTCCACCAGTGGGTACAAGGGTTACCGCCACAACATGCACCTACAACCCTGTGACCACAGGTCCAGAAAGCCGCGTGGAGGCACGGAACATGGCCCACTTGGACTCAATGTCCCGCCCCTCCCCCGGAATGTGGTTGAATCTCTACAGGAGGTGGGAGTTAATGCTACGCCTAACAGGGGACTCCGTCAGGTGTACCCAGCAGACCCTCAAAATGTGTTTGTGCCTGCCTGGTCTCACTGGCATCCTCCCCCACCATCGGAGGCAACTCACCACCAGGTAGTTGTCATTGAAAAGCTCCGCCCCCCTCTTCACCAGAGTGTCCAAGACATTCAGCCGCAGATCAGCTGAAATGACAACAAAGTCGATCATTGAACTGCGACCTAGCATGTCCTGGTGCCAAGAGCACATATGAACACCCTTATGCCTGAACATGGAGTTTGTTATGGACAATCCGTGCCGAGCACAGAAGTTGAACAACTGAGCACCACTCAAGCTGTGGGGACCATTCCTCCCAACCACGCCCCTCCAGGTCTCACTGTCATCACCCACGTGAGTGTTGAAGTCCCACAGCAGAACCAGGGAGTCAGCACCCGTCCCCCCGACCGAAGGCGAAGGGAGGCAACCCTCTCATTCACCGGGGTAAACCCAAGTGCACAGGCACCAAGATGGGGGGCAACAAGCATGCCCACTCCGGCTCGGCGCCTCTCACCGGGAGCAACTCCGGAGTAGAAGAGCATCCAACTCCTCTCAAGAAGGCTGGTTCCAGAGCCAGAGCTGTGCATCGAGGCGAGACTGACAAAATCCATCTGGACTCTCTCAAACTTGCACACCAACTCAGGCTCCTTCCCCACCAGAGTGACATGCCACGTCCCTAGAGCCACCTTCTGCAGCTGGGGATCGGTTCGCCAAGGTCCCCGACTCCAGCTGCCACCTGTTACACATTGCACCCGACCCCTTTGGCCCCTCCTATGGGTGGTGTTCATTAATCAACATAAACTACTCTCTGAAAGTAAGTATGGCATTCGATCACAAAGATCCAAAGCAATTGCAGTCCTTGCAATAATAAAAGTCACCAGCTATTTAGACAAAAAATAAATATTCACCTGGAGTATTTATCAATCTAAAAAAAAGCATTTTACACAATAAATTATGAAATATTAATCAATAAATTGGAGCGCTATGGTATCAAGGGAGTAGTCGTCGATTCGATCTAAAACTTGAGGCAACAATTTATGCAAGTGGGTGACTGCCAGTCATCTTGCTTTGACATTTGTGGTGTCCCCCAGGGGCCAGTATTTGGACCAAAGCAGTTTACTCTATATATCAATGACATCAGTAAAGTTTAAAAAATTCTTGGATAAAACTAACTTTATGGTGTTAGGAAACTGCAAAAGCAGAACAAAAATTCAAATTCTAATAGATAATGTAACTGTGGAGAAAGTTAGTGAAATTACTTTTTGGAGGTAATGATTTTCTGTAAACGTAATACTAAATGAATTCTGTCTAAAATACCCAGAAGTATAGCTGTTCTCAGCAAAGCTAAACATTTTCTAAATTACACTGCACTTCCTATTATTTATTGCTCATTTTTCTTGCCTTAATTAGAAAACAGAAAACAGTGGTAAATGTTTGTTTCATACACAGAAAGGTATTATTGGGTGAGTGGCAGGGTACACCCTGGACACATCACCAGTACATCAAAGGGTTACACATAAACAACCAAACACACTCACATTCACTGCTAGGGGTAATTTGGAGTGTTCAATAAAGCTAACATTCATTATTTTGGACAGTAGCCTGGAACCTATTCTATTTGTTATAGTGTACCGAGCACCCGGTCCATACTCTGCATTCTCATCTGAACTTGCAGAGTTTTTGTTAACTTTAGTCCTTAAAACGGACAAAGTAATTATCTTAGGGGACTTCAATGTCCATGTGGATGTTGAAAATGACAGCCTCAGTACTGCGTTTATCTCTCTGTTAGATTCCATTGGCTTCTCTCAGAGTGTTCACGAACCGACTCACTGTTTTAACCCTTGACCTTGTTCTGGTATAAGGTATTAAAATTCAACATTTAATAGTGTTCCCACATAATCCCTCTTTATTTGACCACTGTTTGCTAACTTTTGAGCTCTTACTGCTGAATTACCCTCCACTGGGTAAAAATGTCTACTCAAGATGCCTGTCTGATAGTGCTATAGCTAAATTTAAGGATGTGATTCCATCAGCTCTACATCTATTATTAGGTTGTACAGAAACAGAGGATTCATGTTAATTTCGGTCCTTTCAAGTTGATTATCTTGTTGATAGTGTTGAAATCTGGCTGCAAACAGCACTCAACGCTGTAGCCCCCCTAAAAAAGAAAATACTTAAACAAAGACGTTTAGCTCCATGGTATACTACTGAAACCCGCAAATTAAAGCAGATATCTCAGAAACTTGAGAAGAACTGGTGTTCAACCAAGCTGGAAAACTCTCGTTTATCTTGGCAAGATAGTCTTAAAGCTTATAGGAAGGCCCTCCGTGATGCCAAAGCACCGTACTACTCGTTTTGAATTGAGGGAAATAGGAACAATCCCAGGTTTCTTTTCAGCACTGTTGCCAGGCTGACTGAGAGCCACAGCTCTATTGAATCAAGTACTCCAATAGCTCTCACTAGCCATGACTTCATGAGCTTCTTTAACGATAAAATTCTAGCTATTAGAAACAAAATCCACTAAGACTTGCCCTCAACCTACACCAATTTATCTTTAAACTCAGTAACCGTAGGACCAGAACCATTTATGTTTAGACTGTTTTGCTTCCCTCAATCTTTGTCAACTAACTTCAATCATTTATTCATCCAAACCATCAACTTGCCTCTTGGACCCCATCCCGACTAGGCTAGAAGTCCTACCCTTAGTCGGTACTTCTCTGCTAGACGCGAATAACCTGTCCTTATTAACAGGCTATGTGCCACAGTACTTTAAAGTAGCTGTAATTAAACCTCTTTTGAAAAAGCCTAACCTGGACCCAGATGTTTTAGCCAACTATAGACCTACATCTAACCTTCCATTCATCTCCAAGGTCCTGGAGAAAGCAGTAGCCAAACAGCTGTGTGACTATCTCCATAGCAATAGCTTGTTTGAAGATTGTCAGTCAGGATTTAGAGCTCATCATAGCACAGAGACAGCGCTGGTGAAAATGACTCATGACCTCCTAACGGCATCAGACAAAGGACTCGTCTCCAAATTGGTTTTATTAGATCTTAGTGCAGCTTTTGACACCATTGACCATCAGATTCTATTACAGAGACTGGAACATTTCATTGGCATTAAAGGAGCCGTTCTAAGCTGGTTTAGGTCCTATTTATCAGATCGGTTTCAGTTGTGCATGTTAACGATGAGTCCTCCATGCATGCCAGAGTTAGCCACGGAGTTCCAAAAGGATCCGTTCTCAGACCAATCCTCTTTACGTTACATATGCTTCATTTAGGTAATATTATCAGGAAACACTATCAACTTTCATTGCTATTCAATTCAATTCAATTTTATTTATATAGCGCCACATCACAACAACAGTTGTCTCACAGCGCTTTCCAAACAGAGCAGGTCAGACCCTACTCTGAAGTTAACTACAGAAACCCAACAATTCCCACCATGAGCAAGCACTAGGCGACACAGGCAAGGAAAAACTTCCTTTTAACAGGCAGAAACCTTGAGCAGAACCATGGCTCAGGGTGGGCGGCCATCTGCCTCGGCCGGTTGGGGGTGAGGGGAAAGAGAGAGCAAGAGAGAGAAAGAGGGCGAGAGAAGGACAGAAGGAGCAGAGAGGGGCAGCCAACACAGCAACACGTAGAATAGATTAAAAATGGCAATGATATTAATGCTAATGATGAGCAGGAACATGGGGGCAGCAGGAAACTCCCAACCACAGATCCAGACTCCACAGCTCTAGGAACACCTGCAGGAAGTGATAGGAGGAGACTCCCAACCACAGATCCAGACCCCACAGCTCCAGAGCCAGGAATATCTGCAGAAAGTGTTCGGAAGAGGGAGAAGAGAGAAGGGGGACGAGAAAGCACACGACTACGGGGAAGGGAGAGAGTCCAGTTAGTAACATTGTTAATGGAATGAGGTTGCACCGGGAGGGAGAGAGAGAAAGGAAAGGGGAGCTCGGTGCATCATGATGCATCCCCTGGCAGTCTAGGCCTATAGCAGCACAACCAGGGGTGGACTTACTCTAACTATAAGCTCTATCATAAAGGAAAGTCTTAAGCCTACTCTTAAATATAGAGACGGTGTCTGCTTCCCGGACCCAAACTGGAACCTGGTTCCACAAAAGAGGACTCTGATAGCCGAACGCTCTAGCGCCCATTCTAGTTTTCAAGACTCTAGGAACTGCCAGTAACCCTTCATTCTGGGAGCGCAGTTCTCTGGTAGGGCAGTAAGGTACTAAAAGCTCTTTAAGATAAGATGGGGCCTGACCATGAAGAGCTTTATACGTAAGGAGAAGGATTTTAAATTCTATTCTGGATTTAACAGGAAGCCAGTGCAAAGAAGCCAAGACAGGAGAAATATGATCTCTTTTTCTGGTTCCTGTAAGAACACGTGCTGCAGCATTCTGGATCAGCTGAAGAGTCCTAATGGACTTTTTTGAAGGCCCTGATAACAAGGAATTGCAGTAATCCAGCCTAGAAGTAACAAATGCATGGACTAGTTTTTCTGCATCATTTTTACACAGGATGCTCCTAATTTTTGCAATATTACGAAGGTGAAAGAAGGCGGTTCTTGAAATTTGCTTAATGTGAGAGTTAAACGACATGTCCTGATCGAAGATAACTCCAAGATTTCTCACAGTGGTGCTGGAGGCCAGGGCGATGCCATCCAGGGAAACTATATCTCTAGATAATGCGTCACGAAGGTGTTTAGGCCCTAGAACAATAACTTCAGTTTTAGCTGAGTTTAACATTAGAAAATTGCTGCTATGCAGTTGATACTCAGTTATATCTATCGATCAAGCCAAATGAAACTCGTCAGCTAGCTAAGCTTCAAATGTGTCTTCAGGATGTTAAAACCTGGATGACCTGTAATTTTCTAATGTTAAACTCAGCTAAAAAGGAAGTTATTGTTCTAGGGCCTTAGTACCTCCGTGACGCATTAACTAGAGATATAGTTTCCCTGGATGGCATCGCCCTGGCCTACAGCACCACTGTGAGAAATCTTGGAGCTATCTTTGATCAGGACATGTCGTTTAACTCTCACATTAAGCAAATTTCAAGAACTGCCTACTTTCACCTTCGTAATATTGCAAAAATTAGGAGCATCCTTTGTAACAATGATGCAGAAAAACTAGTCCATGCATTTGTTACTTATAGGCTGGATTACTGCAACTCCCTATTATCAGGCTCTTCAAAAAAGTCCATTAAGACTCTTCAGCTGATCCAGAATGCTGCAGCATGTGTTCTTACAGGAACCAGTAAAAGAGATCATATTTTTCCTGTCTTGGCTTCTCTGCACTGGCTTCCGTTTAAATCCTTTTAAATTGGGTCTGGGAGGCAGACACCATCTCTATATTTAAGAGTAGGCTTAACACTTTCCTATATGATAGAGCTTATAGTTAGGGTAAATCCACCCTTAGTTATGCTGCTATAGGCCTAGACTGCCGGGTGATTTCCTATGATGCACCAAGTTCCCTTCTCCTTTCTGTCTCTCCCTCCCGGTGCAACCTCATTCCATTAACGATGTTACTAACTGGACTCTCTCCCTTCCCCGTAGTCGTGTGCTTTCTCGTACCCCTTCTCTCTCCTCAATTTCTGCAGATATTCCTGGCTTTGGAGCTGTGGGGTCTGGATCTGTGGTTGGGAGTCTCCTCCTATCACTTCCTGCAGGTGTTCCTAGAACTGTGGAAGCTGGATCTGTGATTGGGAGTTTCCTGGTGTCCCCGTGTTCCTAATCCGCTACTACTCTGCATAGTTCTTATTGCTATCATAACTGCTATCATTATAATTTGTTCTCAATATCATTGCCATTTTTCATCCATTAAATATGTTACTCTCTGCTCCCTCTGTCCTTCTCTCGCCCTCTTTCTTGCCCTCTCTTTCCCTCACCCCAACCGGCCGAGGCAGATGGCCGCCCACCCTGAGCCATGCTTCTGCTTGAGTTTTCTGCCTGTTAAAAGGAAGTTTTTCCTTGCCTGCGTCGCCTAGTGCTTGCTCATGGTGGGAAATGTTGGATTTCTGTAATTAACTTCAGAGTAGGGTCTGACCTGCTCTGTTTGGAAAGCGCTGCGAGATAACTGTTGTTATGTGGCACTATATGAATAAAATTAAATTGAATTGAATTGAATTGAGAAGAAGCCAGATAACTCGAAGCGAGCCCATGCAGAAACAGGGAAAAATCCACACAGAAAAGAACCCCGGGGATTCATTAGTAGTGCTTTTTCTGAGCTTGCATTATAGTGTCTTATACAGCTTTGACAAACAGGTGGGACAAACATGTCCAAAAATCTTCAGGGGATGGTTATTATTGAAAGCCTTGCAAATCTACATTTCGTTTTTTAGAAAAGACTAACAGAAAATAAATGCTCCAGTGTTGCTCACTATATATAGAATAGAACATATTTTCATGAAGCAAATCCATGCAAATTACTTTTGACATTAATAATTACACATACCTGCGCAGAGTTTTACTGTATAGCATTTTCAGAAAGTCCATAAGTTGTCAAGGGAGGAAAATTGAATAGTAGAGATTTTGACTTCAGCTAATGTAGCCTTCAAAACATGAAAAGCATACTAATTCAAAAAATGTTGTCTGTTAACACAGCCGATCTTAATCATTCCTTTTTCCCTGTCCATAGAGGAGAGAAATACAGAAGACAACTTGATCACTTACTATTCCGCTGGTTAAATGTACTGTTGAAGGGCTAAAGTGTTCATTGGAAAAGTGCAACATATAATGTGGACACTTTGTTCGTAAGACATATGAAAGCTGTATTTCATTATTTCACTATGCCTTCCAGAAATCTTTGTGCAATTTGGAAGTAGCCTCTCACAGTGGGGGCTCCTGCGTCTGACTGATGAGCACCCTAATCTGCTAATGCTAATCTCAACAAATGAGTGAAGGCAGGTTCAAGTGGCTGGTTTATCTGACGAGCCAAGCTGCTCAACTCTTGTGCTCTCTAATGATGGCCAATAAAAGTAAAGAGCTGGTGCGTGCTTGGGTGGCGGAGGAAGTCGAGGGAGGAAATTAGAGATAGATAAACAAATAGAATCATAAAAAGGCAGGGCGCTGGTGAAGTGGTAATTCAGTGGGAGTTCATTAGAGAAGAGATGAAAGAATGAGGAACACAGGGCTAAACTGTGGATGACATTATCTCTAATGTGGCTCCCCTGCAGAGTTTGTGATGGGGTGGCCGCTCTTGGTGAAAATAGGGTTTTTTAGTATGATGCTATATTCACAAAGACAAACTCCAACTAAATGTTTTTTTTTCCTAACCATGGTACTGTTTAAGTTCCAAAAATGTCTCCAAATGGAATTTTCAAGCTTATAACCAAGTTGAGGCTCCAGATATTAATCAATTTGGGGCTTTATGATTTTTCTGGTAATACAGTATATGGACCTATATCTATAAAAAAGATCATGAATAAAATAAAAAAGATTGCTTATTGTTTATCAATTATACTGACATAGGACAAGAAATCTGAGGACAGATGTCTTAATGATATGAATACCCTGAAAACAACTGTTTTTGAAGATGCTAGAATATACATATATATATATATATATATATATACACTATATTGCCAAAAGTATTTGCTCACCCATCCAAATTATCGGAATCAGGTGTTCCAATCACTTCCATGGCCACAGGTGTATAAATTCAAGCACCTAGGCATGCAGACTGTTTTTACAAACATTTGTGAAAGAATGGGTCGCTCTCAGGAGCTCAGTGAATTCCAGCGTGGAACTGTGATAGGATGCCACCTGTGCAACAAATCCAGTCGTGAAATTTCCTCGCTCCTAAATATTCCACAGTCAACTGTCAGCTGTATTATAAGAAAATGGAAGTGTTTGGGAACGACAGCAACTCAGCCACGAAGTGGTAGGCCACGTAAACTGACGGAGCGGGGTCAGCGGATGCTGACGCGCATAGTGCGAAGAGGTCGCCAACTTTCTGCAGAGTCAATCACTACAGACCTCCAAACTTCATGTGGCCTTCAGATTAGCTCAAGAACAGTGCGCAGAGAGCTTCATGGAATGGGTTTCCATGGTCGAGCAGCTGCATCCAAGCCATACATCACCAAGTGCAATGCAAAGCGTCGGATGCGGTGGTGTAAAGCACGCCGCCACTGGACTCTAGAGCAGTGGAGACGCGTTCTCTGGAGTGACGAATCGCGCTTCTCCATCTGGCAATCTGATGGACGGGTCTGGGTTTGGCGGTTGCCAGGAGAACGGTACTTGTCTGACTGCATTGTGCCAAGTGTAAAGTTTGGTGGAGGGGGGATTATGGTGTGGGGTTGTTTTTCAGGAGCTGGGCTTGGTCCCTTAGTTCCAGTGAAAGGAACTCTGAATGCTTCAGCATACCAAGACATTTTGGACAATTCCATGCTCCCAACTTTGTGGGAACAGTTTGGAGCTGGCCCCTTCCTCTTCCAACATGACTGTGCACCAGTGCACAAAGCAAGGTCCATAAAGACATGGATGACAGAGTCTGGTGTGGATGAACTTGACTGGCCTGCACAGAGTCCTGACCTCAACCCGATAGAACACCTTTGGGATGAATTAGAGCGGAGACTGAGAGCCAGGCCTTCTCGTCCAACATCAGTGTGCGACCTCACAAATGCGCTTCTGGAAGAATGGTCAAAAATTCCCATAAACACACTCCTAAACCTTGTGGACAGCCTTCCCAGAAGAGTTGAAGCTGTTCTAGCTGCAAAGGGTGGACCGACGTCATATTGAACCCTATGGATTAGGAACGGGATGTCACTTAAGCTCATATGTGAGTCAAGGCAGGTGAGCAAATACTTTTGGCAATATAGTGTATATATATATATATGGGTGAGTGTGTGTGTTGACAGAACAGTTCCAAAAGTTCCCAAAATGTCTCCAAATGGCATTTTCAAGCTCATAACCAAGTTGAGGGTTGAGGTACTAATTCATTTTTGGCTTTGTGATTTTGTTGGTAATACAGTATATGGACCTGTATCTATAAAATAAATAATGAATAAAATAAAAAATATTGCTTATTCATTATCAATTATACTGACATAAGACAAGAAATCTGATGACAGATTTCTTAATGTCTTAATGATATGAATACCCTAAAAAACATTGTTTTTGAAGATGCTAAAATATATATATATTTATATATTCATATATTGGTGTGTGTGTTGACATAACAAAAATGTCCCTCTCAGGAGAATTACTAGGAGTCTTACGTATTTCACTGGTTTCAAAGCACTGTTTGAAACTTGACAGAATAGACTAAATCTGCAGATTCTGATCCCATAATCCCTGTCCAAAAAGTGGTCGTCTTCTCCCTTTGGCAGACTGCATAGCATGGGTCAGAGTAGTTTTGCTATATGACAAATGACAGGCATTTTCAGGGTTTTTTTTGGGGTATGTTCCCACATGACATAATGTTCTGATATTGCATATCACTCTTACTTTTACACAAGCTGAACGACAAAGTCTCTGTGCCAGTTGAATCAAATGTTGACTTGCCCTGTCAGGGGAGCTTCCTACCATCAGGGAGTGCTGTTGTCTTGTGTGGGAGTGCTTGGCCTGCAACAATTATAAGGTTGCTGGTATGTATCACAATAACATGCCTATGATTACCAAAACTTATTAGATCATTGGATTGTGACAAAAAAGAAAAATTTTAATTATTTTTATTACTTGCCGGCAGTTTGGATGATCAGTCTTAGTACCGTTACCAAATATGTGAATAAATTATTGATAAGAATATACACTACTACTTGTGGTATAACATAATCATTTTCATTACCTGTTTTAATTTTCTGTGATTCAAAACTTTGTTGGCAATTTGAACATATTACAAAACTACAAATAGCCAGCCTGAAAAAGCATTTAGAAGAGTTTGCATCTTGAGATTAATGCATACATTACGAAGAATGCTCTGTGTTTGTTACTTTTTTCATATCATCAATAGCTTCTAAAAACATTATAAGTCAAATCAATCTTCCCAGTAACACCATATTGCATATCTTAATCTGTATCTGTATTGATGGAGACATTATTGAATAAATCAGGGTCAGTATACAAACTTGTATAACTCTTGAGTGTTTTGTGAATTTACAGTCAGTATAGAAATAATCATTATTGTAGAGAAATAGAACATCCATTTTCAATAGACATTGAATTAAATTAATGTTATCAGAGTTTATCCCAGTCATGCATCAAGAGGACATACATGTTCTGGACAGTTTGCTTGTCCATCACGATCCATCACAATAAACAAAATGTTCCTACTATTCTAATTCTATATACCAAAGTAATAATTATAGTACATAGTCTTTTGAGTTTTGAGGGCTTTTATGTTGGTGAATGTCTGTTTTCTGAGCACAAGCATTCTTGTTTTCTGGTATCTCATCATGCAGTAAATTTCCTGGAGCACAATGAGGTTGTATGTCCATGTAAAAATTAGTTGCTTATTCCTATCTCTGTTTCCATTTCTGTCATTCCAAAAAAAAACAGCCATCTCTTCTGAACTCTTACTTTTTCATTCCCTCCTATGCTCTTCTTTTGTCCCTGCATCCAAGCGTTCAAAACATTATAAATGTAAATATTGCTATACGGCCTGAATCCCTGTCACAGCCATGGAACTTTGAAATATATTTTTAGATGATGGAACAAAGTTGAAAAAAATACACAGTAGCCAGTACTCAACTTCTTTTTATTCTCAAATCATGTTGAAAGAGAGGCTGATGATGCTGATAGGCAAAGATGACCAAAGCAGGGTTTTTATTCTATACCATCATTATAATTCTGTGAGAAATCATCTAAAAAAAACAACCTGTTGTAAACACAATTCTCTTGTTGGAAATGTTCAAATTTGACTTGTTTACTTTGGAATTGCACTCCTGTACTGAACTCATGTATTCTTACTGGTTGTTTTTATTTAATAGAACAGTGCCACATTTATTTTAATAAGCGGGAACTAGACTATACTCAGGTTCTTTCTCAATCTATCATGTTTATGCATTTAACAGATGCTTTCATTATCAGCCAATGCTTTTTAAACTACACTTTCCTCAGTACAGATGTATTGATATGTATAGAGCCATCACAGAAGAAGTCCATAGACAAAAAACATCAAGGAATAATATATCCTCAGCTCCATTTTAAACAGAATCACCCTGTCTTTTCCAAATTTACAATATAAGTTATTACTGTAATATTAAAAAATGTGAAATCTGCTTTTTTTCTCTCTGTTTAGCTGAGTTGTACTCATTGACAGAAGCTGACTTAACATTAGCAGGAGTGAAGAAATTACCTATTTTCTATGTTTTGAATGTTCTGCTTTCTGTGTCGCACTCCCACTTAGCTTCCCCATGTGTGAATTGAAGGTTAGCACCGTCGCCTCCCAGCAAGAAGGTTCTCAGTTCAAGTCCCGGGGGACCCAGGACCTTTCTGGGTGGAGTTTGCATGTTCTCCCTGTGTCTGCATGGGTTCTCTCCGGGTTCTCCGGGATCCTCCCACAGTCCAAAAACCTGCATGTTAGGTTGATTGGAGATTGGGGAAATTACCCTTAGGAGTGAATGTGAGTGTGCGTGGTTGTTTGTTGTTGTATGCCCTGCGATGGACTGATGGACTGTCCAGGGTACCCTGCCTCTCAACCGTTGACCACTGGGATAGGCTCCAGTTCCCCCCGCGACCCCATCAGGGAATAAGCGGTATTGATAATGGATGGATGGATGGATGGATGTGTGAATTGAACTGAAATGACAACATACAACCAGCTCAGTGTACATTGACTAGAGGGTTGCCAGATCTATGATTGACAGAAAATGAGGCTCATATTAATGCCAGATTAAAAAAAAAACACAATGAGATATGTGCTTTGGGGCTCCTTTTAAATCAAAACCAAGTACGTTTTTTGGACATACACGTAATTTATTTTGCAGTAATTGGTGTATGACAACTAAATAAGAATATAATAACAAAGAAAAAAAGTATAAATGTAGATAAATATATAGATACACAGTAGGTATACGTGAGTAAAAGTAAAATTGATAAAGAACAGTACGATAAAGTGCAGGTGTCCAGAGCTGAATGTCAGGGAGTCAGCGACACGTTTCCCCAGCTTCAAATGCTGCGTCCCGTCAGACGAGAAGTCAGTGAACAACCTGCCGGTGGAGTTTGGCACACAGTTGAGAGAGCTTGTCCTGGAGCAGGCTGGCACAGGGTGTGAAAAGTGACTTTTGGCATGGTTTGATTTTTTTTGTAATATCCTTTGTGTCTGTTTATTTGTTTAGTATGTTTTACTTCCCCCTCTGTAACAGGAAAATGGCCCGATTCAATTGGCCAGGCATTCAGGCAGTCGTGTGCCACTGGTGTGCGACCTGACTTGAATGCCAATTGGTTAATCCATCCCGAGGGCGCCTCTTCACCCACTACCTCTGATGGAGGTCCCATTTGAACGGATCAGGATGGACCTAAGCGCGCCATTCCACCGGAGCGCTCATGGATATCGGTCTGTGCTAGTTCTTGTGGATTACACAACCCGATCTCCAGAGGCGGTGCCGTTGCACACCATCTCTGCAAAGAGGCGCAGGCGCTGTTTCCGTCATTCTTGTAGGCAAGAAATATGGGTCTATCCGGTTTTGCATGGACTACTGCAAGGTGAATGACATGTCACGGTTTAACGCTTACCCTATGCACCGGGTCGACAAAGTCCTGGATCGCCTGGGCACGGCTTGGTTTTTTACAATGCTGGATTTAACCAAGGGCTACTTGCAGATTCCCTTATCGCTGGAGTCCAAGCAGAAAATGGCCTTATCCACTCCCGTCCGGGTTTTTCGGGGCCCCAAACACATTTCAATGCTTCATTGACCGGGTGCTGTGCCCGCATGCTGCGTACGCTGCCACCTACCTGGATGATATCATCCACAGTAAAACTTGGACAGAGCATATGGAAAGAATTGTGCAGTTGGTCGGAGGGAGGTATGGTATCTTGTGACATGAATATTGCTCTAAAGCAGAGAGGGTTTCTAGAAATTAAGCTGCTTATTGTGCAGCAATGGTTCCTTTATTGGGGTTCTCTGCATCCCCGACAGAATAAAGTAAGCTCCAACTTGCTAATCATCTCAATAGTTTAATACCACCTGTGGTACAGTGAGAGCATGGCTTCGAGTCATCTGGTGCTATATTTTTGGACCAGGCAACCTACATAAATATCTTAGTCCATCACAAACAAAAACATCCCTCCGAAAGGCAGAGGAGGTCCAAACTTTAAAACATTACTGACAAAAATGACTCCTTTAACAGAGGCTTAAAGGCTGTGACGCTGATTTACAAACAACAGATCACTCTAATCCAGTGGCGGGCAGTGCATTTCACACCTAGGCCTTCAGTAGTGCTCCATCTGAATCAATTCACCCCTCAATAACTATTTTATGGTTATAAAAATCATCTTATTATGTAGAAATACAGTAGGGATGTCCCGATCCAGCTTTTTGTATTAAAGTTGAAAGTTATTTAGCTACTTACTTAGTTGTCAGGCTCATATTGAACAGGGATTTAGTCTTATAACAACTTAATGTTTAGGACACAGACTTGGTAGTTAGGAGATGCTAATGCTCGTGTCGGATCGGACTTTAAAAAAAAATGGATCTGGAGTCTGGATCGGCATTTTCTCATGCCGGCCAATACGATCCAAATATTGGATCGGGACAAGCCCAAAAATACAGTCTAAAGATCAGGGGTTCACAAGTCTTCTACTACTGCAGCTAAAACTGCCGCCCCCCCCCCCCCCAAAAAAAAAAAAAAACAACCAAAAAAAAATTAATAATATCCTCATAAAGTCCCAATATTATCTAAGAAAAAAAGCAACATTTTACTCAATTACTTTTATTGAAAAGTCCGTCTTGAAAATGGCATTGACAGTAAATCTGCCACCAAATCATAAAATAGCTATTACACCCACACAACTATATTTCGGTTTGTTTATTAGCTTTGGCCGGTACGCTATCTGACTATCCAATCAGCGGGTGTCAATACGGTGACGTTGGCTTAGGGCTTCTAGAAGGCCCTGGTGTCACCAACTTAAAATCTGATTGGTTAAAGCAACAGCGTACTTGTTATGTATTTTCTGTTAGGGGGGCCCGCAGAATGGATTGTGAAGGCCTCCTGGCAGACATCTTTGACTTGACCCTGCCTAGCAACAAATTATGGCTGAAATGTGATTGGTTAAATGCTTTTATATTAAAATGCATGTCTGGAAGCAGCACAACCAGGGGAAAAGCTATGAAAGAAAGCGGACATACTATTCAGAGATATTTAATAAGTATCCATGGACACAATATAATTAACATCAGTCTGTGATTCAGATATTTTCTTAGGCCTGCAGAGAAGGCTTTGCAGGCCCTGACGGCCCACCACTTCTCTAATCGGAGGAATATAAACTATGAAAAGTTAAAACAAAAATAAAACAAACGATTCCAAAACAATACAACATAAAAGCTCCACTAGGAGGAATACCCAACAGTTGGAGAAATTCACAAAGGCTATGAAATTTATCAAAAGAAAACTCTTTTGGAGGAAACTAAATAAAAACAAGACTGTAAATAAACAGCATGGACTACGAAGGCTCGATGTGTATGCACACAGAGGTAACAGAATTCACTCACACAGGATAAAGGGTGACGCAGACTATATATATTAAAACAGGAACTGACAAGACAAGCTTTGAACCCCCTACAAAGTGCCTTAGGAAGAGTTTGTTGAAAACACATTTTCCATCAAATCTTTACATTTTTGTCATGAAGACGTGATTCTCCTAAAATCACGATGATTCTGCCTAAAAGATTGATCCCCCAAATAGTAACAGGCCTGTAACGCTAATCTACTTATACCTTTTTTAGTTAGTCAGTGCAGGCTGTTAGTGCTGTCTGATTTCATGGAGTTTTTGCTTCATGCTAACTATGCAGATACAAACTGTCCTACATCTTAGAAAAAGGGTTATGACACAGTTGAACAATGTTTCTGACATAAGTGGACTTTTGGAGAAAGGAATTTGTTCACGGCACAGACAAGATATACTGCAACAAAATTGAAACAAATTCATCAGCAAGAACATCAACTTTACAAAACAGATTCCACCTAATTGATTAAAATAAACAGCAATGTTCTCAGAGAAACAATAATCTAGTTAAACAAACTCTTAGAAAAGCAAAATTTGTCATCTCATTGATGACAAATCAATAATTGACTCACTCCTATGAGCAATTTAGAGGCACCAATTAAGTTAACATGCATGTAACTATAAGTGGTGGGAAGAGTATTGAAAATATTAACTCAAGCACAAGTGCTGTTACACTAATTAAATTGTACTCAATTACAAATAAAAGTACTGGTGTTAAAAATGTAAGAGGACAAATAACTACTCGGAATAATAATTACTATTTAGCTGGTGGATGTTTTATTGTATTGTCAATAGCAGGCATTTGATTTGTTAAAAGAATGACAATTCTTATAACCTGCTTAGAACAGTTTAAACCTTTCCCAATACACTGCGAACAATGGGTAGATAAGAGTCATACTTGCTGGGACATAGTAGCATTTCTACGAAACATCACTTTCTGTACCTTTTGTTCAGTTTCAGCAAGATCTGGTTTCCTAAGGCTGAGGAGTCTATCTGGGCTGGCTTGGCCGTGAAGAGGCACTCTTTCTCTATCCAATGGCATGAGTAGCCATAAATTTTACTTTATCCAGTGCTGCAACCAACATCTTCTCATGTGATCAGCAGCTTCACAGATTCTGGAGATGACTTTGGCTTCGGGCTGTAATGTGGTAACCAATACTGTTAAAGCAGACTGTTCTACCACTGAAAATGGCTGTAGATCCTCACATATGAATTTTATGACAAACTTGTCAACAGCTGTTTGTGGAAGACGTCTGTTCCATTGTATGAAAGAGTAGTCACTTTGGTAAATCCGAGTACTAACATGCAGTAAAGTTAGTTACGGTACCTAACTGCACTTTACAGTAAGTTACTGGTAAAATGCAGTAACACACATTTAAATTATACATGAAATGTTTTCCACACCTTTTGTAATCAACAGTCCACATTTCTCGGAAACTAGTGACCAAATATTCGACAACACTGAAGCTTCTTTGAGAATTTTTTCATAATTAAATACAAAAGAGGTATCTCTTAAAAACATAAATCAATCAATCAATCAATCAATCAAAATGTATTCATATAGCACTTTATAACAACCAGCAGATATCCAAAGTGCTTAATAAAATGAGTAAAATCATGACACACCATAGAAAGAGTACACATGGAACAGTAAAATCAGAAAAGGTTACAAAGAAACAAAAGAATGAAATTGTCACACCCCTGCTACCTTTTAAAAAAATCAGACTAAATAGATATATTTTAAGTTTGGATCTAAAAAGATCAAGATCCATAAAAGTGCAAATATCAGGGGGTAACTTGTTCCAGAGTCTCGGGGCAGCAACTGCAAAAGCCTGATACACCGCACTGTTTATACCTTATCCTTGGGACTTCTAACACCAACTGATTTAAGCAGTTGTGCTCCCGCAACCGGTCAAATTATTTTCAGACAAATACACTGGGGCGAAGCCATTCAAAGCTTTAAAAACAAATAATAAAATCTTAAAATCTATTCTAAAATGCACCGGGAGCCAATACAGGGTGCAGAGAATGGGAGTGATGTGTACACTTCTAGATGTATTTGTTAAAAAGCGAGCAACAGCATTTTGCACAAGTTGAAGGCGTTAGATGGACATCTTATTCAGACCAACATAGAGAGCATTACAGTAGTCCAACCTTGCACTAATGAAAGCATAAATGGCCTTTTGTAAGTCATGCCTGCTCAGAAAAGACTTAACTTTAGCCAGTGGACAAAGCTGGAAAAAGCTCATTTTAACAATATTAGTGATCTGCTTATCAAATTTCATGCTGCAATAAAAATTAACCCCAGGTTTTTGACAGCTGATCTAGTGTAAGATGCCAGAGCTGCCAAACTCAAAACTGGACCATTCTGCATTCCTGGAGAACTGAAAATGATATACCCCATTTTACTTTCATTTAATAGGCAAAGTCGTCTGCAAAGCAATGAAATAACAGGTTGTGCTTCCCCATAAAGGCAGCATATATAAATAAAAAAGAATAGGGCCATGAATGGTTCCCTGAGGTACCCCAAAAGAGAGAGGAGCAATTGATGAGGAGAGGTCACCAATCATACCAGGAAAGGTCTTATTTGACAGATAGGAGCTGAACCATGCCAAGCCTCTGATGCCTACATATTTCTCAAGGCGTGAGAGGAGGACTGCATGGTCCAAATTTGTCAAACGCTGCTTTGAGGTCCAAAAGGACTAAAACAGTATGATTCCTGGCATCTACAGACAAGGTAATATAATTATGTACCCTCAACAGTACAGACTCAGTCTTGTGAAGTGATCTAAAACCAGATTTAAAATTTTTCAAAAACATAGTTCAGTTGTAAAAGACTTATAACTGTAAACAAATATTTTTCTCTAAAACCGTTAAAAGAAAAGCCAAATGAGAGACTGTTCTAAAATTGGACAGCACTGTAGGGTCAGTATAAGGCTTCTTAAGTGGGGCCCTGACCACAGCATGTTTATAGGCAGCTGGGACAGAACCTAAAGTAAGACAGGAATTAAAAAGAGGATGAAGACTCTCCCCAATGGTATTAAAAACCTCCATCACAATTCTGGCTGGAACAATGTCTAAGGGACAGTTGGTAGGTTTCATATGTTGTAAAACCTCACCAAGTAACTTAAGAGAAACTGGCTTAAATTCCTCAAACACAGCTCAGTGTGTAAAAGAAGCACGTAAAAACACCTTAAATGAGCACTCATGATTTTCCTTAAGATGCTACTTAGTCAATAAAATAACTGAAAACTTCTCACATGTATTGAACTACTACAACTGCTAGCTATGACAGAAGACAGATGCTGCATCTTCGCCTCCTTCACAGCATTCTGGTATGTGGCTACTCTGCCCCTAAGCCCCTAATATACATGTAGACATGTAAATTGTCTTTCTTCCATCTTCGCTTAGCTTGTCTGCAGCGTTGCCTAAGGGCCCCTGTGGTGTCATTTAGCCAGGGGTCCGCCTTAGGCAAGAGAGTCTAAGATTTCAGTGCATGTGGAGTGGAACTCAGAGAGAATGTGGGAGAAGGGAGAGACCAGACCATTCCATACATAAAACTGTGAGCCCACAAACACAGATGCAAACTCTCCAGCTGAAGACGGGATGATGCAGCGGCTCCTGGAAGCTGAGGAGCCAGGCTTAGCGGGAATAGCGGGAGGTGGAACACTGATCTCAAACCTGACGGGGAAGTGATCTGAGATACCAGTTTCAGTTATATCTCCAAGTGAAACTGAAAGCCAATAGGAGATGATGAGATCCAAGGTGTAGCCTAGATGATGTGTCATCCCTTTCACACATTGGTTAAGAGCAAAAGAGTTCATAAGTGTTTTAAAATCATGATCAAGTGGGTTTGAGGGACAACACACGCTTGTCGTATTTAGGAACAAAGTCCGCTAAAAACTCAGAAAAATCACATATAAAATCCTTGTTAAGTTTTGGTGGGCGATAAACCACTCCACACTAGAGGATGACACGGGAGTGGATTTTCACTCCTGTCCCGTCCCACTCCCATAGAAAGACATCTTGTCCCGTCCCACTCCCGGACCAAAGTTTAAAAAATAATCCCGTCCCATCCCGCTCCTGGTAAATTGACTCCCGCTCCCATCCCGCTCCCGTTTAAACTGACTCCCGCTCCTGTACCGCTCCCGTAAATTTTTTATCTATATATTTTTATCTTAAATTAGTGTTTAGTTAATACTAGGGTTGTCAAAAGTATCGATACTTAAAAAAGTATCGATACTAAAATGTTGTATCCGGATACGATACTCATTTTCAAAAGTATCGATACCACCGCGCGAGCCCGCGCGAGCCCGCACAAGCGCGCGTGCGCGACGCTGACCTGCCGTCGCTGCGCCCCTTCTCTCAGATTTATTTATGTATTTTTTTACGTTGTTTATGATCATTAACGTGACGTTAGCCTTGAACTGCTAGCTGCGGCTAATGGCTAATAATAACATGCTACCATTAATCAAGTAGGATACATATCCGTCTCAGCCCACATCCAAATCGGCGATTTTGATTACGTCACCAAAAGGAAAATCCCAGGCAAGAATATATTAATGCCTCATGGCAATATAGACATTAATTTAATAGTGAAATTAGTCTTTCAAACACTTAATTAAACTCTATCCATAACATTATGTCAAAATAGTGGATGTTAAATAAGTTTGTACAATAAGTCCAAACATGTTTAACCCAAAAATTGTTTCTCACAATTATGAAGGCTGGAGGGTCAGGGTTAGGGTCAGGGTTAGGATTAGGGTTAGGGTCAGGATTAGGGTAATTAATTCGGGCCACCAGCCACGATAACATCAGTAACAGGTCAGTTTGAAATGAAAGACACTAAACTGTCAAAATTCAGTTCAATTTTGGGGTGTTTGTTTTTATCCTTGTGGTATCGAAAATGGTATCGAGTATCGAGTATTTTCCTGAGTATCGGTATCGAGTTGAAAATTTTAGTATCGTGACAACCCTAGTTAATACATAGAATTTGATTTAATCAGCTCTCCAGTCTCCATCCTGTTTTAGACAGGTTGCTTTGCCCCTGTTTCTAGATTTTCTCCAGAAAATGGAATACAGCAAATAAAAGAAAAACTGTAGGTCACACCATGTCTACAATGTTTAATAAACCCAAACAGCACATAAAGCTGGATTTTACTAATTTATTGTTGAGTAAACAAAACATTTATAGTTTACATTTTTTTAATTACATTTGAACAATTTTCATCAATTATGCTCTTGAATCTTATCTATATGTTGCTGTGTAGGAATAAAATTGCGTCTACATTTTCTGGACTGAGCGTAGAGCGCCTCTCCTCTATCAGTCTTCCTGCAACACTGAAGCTACGCTCAGAAGGAGTACTTGTTGCGGGGATAGCTAGCAGCCTCTTGGCAACTGGTACGAGCCCACCTGACATCTCCCGCCAAAAGTCAAGAAGACACTGGAAACGTGTCAACTTAGTGTCACTCATGTACTTCAGCACCAACTGGAGACCATGTGACTCCGTATCACCACTGTCCTCCTTCCTTTCCTCCTCTTCCACACAACTTGCAAAGAAGTTATGCACCTCCATAGCTCCTTGCTCTGGGGGTGGATCTTCAGGAAAAAAGACAGATTCTTATAGAACATTATCATTTACAATCTAGTTCTTCTTAGTCTAACATACTCAATTGTCTAACACACCTATATTAAACATTACCTATAAGGTAATCCTCACACCTGTCCTGTATGCGTGTGTCACTCTAAATAAATTAAAAGAAATTGTCATTTGCTCTGCAACTGCTGTTGATGCTAGTGTTATTCACCCTCTTTCTCCACAAGGCCTCTCACTCTCTTCTCTGTCTCTGCCGTTTCTGTGAATGCTGTCAGGGTGCTGATGACCTCCTCATACTCCTGACCGTTGAGAGTTTTCCTTAAGAAACTCCTCAGGCTTGGAGAGAGAGCTGTGGCTACCTTATGGTACAGGTGGACTTTGAATTTCATCTCCACTGCCTGGGCTAACTTCCCTTTCAGCTAGGGGAGGAGGAGCATGACAATACATGCAACATCATTGCACTGTACTTGTGATTGCTACTTGAATGACCACCAACTTAATGAAAATCAGAAATGTATTGTATTACCTCTTTTACAATCACACTGTCTCCATCCTGGATCGACAAACCCCTCAGTAGAGTTTCCTTGGTCGGGAGGACAAGGTGAAGGATAGGTGTCTGATCAGTGGAGAGATGCCTGGTAGCCTCATCGAAAGGTTTCAGGAGTTGGATGATGTCTTCAAGAAGTTCACAGTCTATGTTGTTGAGATAACGGAGCTCGTTTCGGCGAAGCAGGATGTCATGCAGCCTCCCAGATCTCAGAGCATCATTAACAGATTGGAGCATTGCTAGTCTGGTATTCCACCTTGTCTCCACAGATTGCTTCAGTGACTGGTCCAGTGCTTTTTGCAACCTAAAATATAAAGAGATTGCACAAGAAAAATGGATGTTACGGTGACACAAATTCAAATTCATTGGCCTCTCTTTTGAGAAAACAACATCTATAAAAAAAAGAGAGATTTATTTAAAATTGAGTAAAAAAACAAAGACCTGTGCAGGTATAAATGACAGTAGCTTCTTTTTATTTATTTAACTTTAATTTCTTTCAAATTATATAAGCAGTTTTACCAGGAAGAAATTAAATTTATGCTATTTTACCCTGCTCTTTTGAAGTGTGTGACAAGGGTCTTTGTGTCCTTAAACAGCTTATTATCCGTTACAAATGCGGTGTCGTTGCTCAGGATGCCAAATTCCTGTGTGAGGTAAAAAAAAAAAAAAGATTAAAAAAGACTAACACAAAAGCTTTGCAAAAAGAAGCCCAGATATAAGAGCATCAAAACAGAATGACTAACGGTCCTGTAACTGAACAGAGAACTTTTCGATAAATGTTTATAACTATATTAGGACAAAACATAGTGTTTACACATATGCTTAATGCATATCAGCGCAGGAGGACACTAAGATATAAAAATATGAAAACAATTTTTAAAAGTTTGACATTTTTATGAAACGTTTTCCTAAATCTGTCAAAAAAGTAAAACTGCCTCCGACACAGAGAGCAGCAAATGCAGCTGTCTGCAACAAACTGATGTGCAATGCAGTAAGGGACAGTGACACACATGGCTACTGTTGTATTTATTGCTATATTTCTCTTATTGTATATTTTTTCATGTAAACATGTTTTTTGTTGTTACTATTGCACATGTTCTCATACTTTTCCAAATTTTATCATTAATTAGCAATATTAATTACATATGCCTTGTGGACAAAGATGATCTTATTTGGGAGACAGACAGACACACGGAGAGAGATACCTGAAGGATTCCCTCCACAGTGCTTCTGATGCGGTCACTGGATTTAACACCTTCCATCTCTCTTGTGGCCAGAATCCGATTTACCATCTTCCAGTCAAGGATGTAATGCACTGTAACAGTGATGTAGTGTGTGTTGGTCCTTTCCTCTGTCCAAAGGTCTGTGGTTACAGCATGGTCTCTAGTCTGCATGATAGGAGGAATTATATTTTTAATGGGCCACAAAATATCTTACATGTAAAAAAGATTACCAGTTTAGAATATGGAGATATTATGGCGTTTAAAAATTTTAAGAAAAATCTTAAAAGATTCTATAGAATCTATTGATCACAGACTACTGCGTGAGAGGTACAATTTATGTAGAAATATAGTGCAGTGACATACCTGACGGAGCTCCTCCATGACCAGCAGTTTGATCTTCTCATACTCCCCTTCTACGTGACGGGAAACTGTACGTGCACATGGCAGTATGTCCTCCACATGCACGTTGCTTCCATATTTGGCCCCAATGTCCAGCAGCTCCTGTGCTACATTAGCAAAGCCTTTCCCCTCTACCACAGCAAAGGGTCTGAGATCTTGGCTGCACATGCGAGCAATTTTGTTGGTCAGACGAGACTTGACACCCGACGGCAATTTTCGCTTGATGAACGAAACGATGCTTGGCTGATTCTTTCCCGAATCTGCCTTGCAAGTGTGCCTCTTCAGACCGCTCGTCCCCGATTCACTCGCGTACTTGACCAACACTAAACATGTCTTACAAGCAGCGTACACCGTGCTAACACCGTCACATTCCACTCTTTTAAACTTAAATAATATGTCAGACTTTCCGACCAGTTCTGTGAACTTAATAGAAATGTCGTTACATCTTACTTTCCGCTGTAAATCATGTTTTGCTGCATCGACGTCTCCGCGGCTGTTAGCTCCCTCCATCACTGCTATTTGAATTCCGACGGTAAGCCGTGACAAAAAGCACTGTGACTCTGATGGCTTCTGGGACGACTGGGTCATGTACAGTATTTTCACAACTATAAGGCCCCTTTGGGGCGGGGCGCCTTTTGTGTTTACTGCGGACGTTGTTGAGGCCACCATGAGAACGTTAAAGGGGAAGTGTGGGCGTGGATTGTGTGTAAAACAACAGGTATGTGCAGGTATGTGCATTATGCAAAACATTGTTGTCTTAACAACCCTGAGAAAGGCAAAGAGACACGCCTATGAAGCTCAGTTTAAACTGAAGGCTATCAGCTACGCAGAGGAACACGGAAATAGAGCAGCCGCGAGAGAACTTAAGATTAATGAGTCGATGGTTCGCAAGTGGAGGAAGATGGAAAACGAACTCCGACGTTCGATTAATACTTTGTAATAAATAAATGAATAAAGCACAAACAAACTCAGTTTTGCTCCCGATCTATTTTTAACTACGCAGTAGAGGTATTTAAACGTAGTAGAGCATATGTACCAGTATATAAAACCCGCGCCCTGTGGTGCCTTTTTGTATGGTGATTCTTATGGTCGTGAAAATACGGTAGTTATTTTTTAATTGCGTTACATTGTAGGGATATTAAAAGGAAACTACAAAATGGTGCATTTACTTTTTTTTTTTTCGTCTTTGCTATTGGTTGATTCCCGCTCCCGTCTGCTCCCGTTAATTATTTATCCCGTACCGTCCCAATCCCGTGATTAATAGCAAAGATGACTCCCATCCCGCAGGAATCCCGCGGGAATCCCGTGACCCGTGGTATTCCCGAAAAAATGTCAGCCTCTACTCCACACAACACAGGAGAATCTAGAACGGCCACAGACAGCTGAAGTTCAAAACTATTAGAACTAAGTAGAGGTAATAACCTGCATCCACCTCAACCTGACACTCTGAGGAAAGAACAGCTGGGGAGGACCTACGAAAAGGCACTGTCATCACCTGGTTTCAGCCAGGTTTCCATCAACAGAAAGTCAAGGGCATGGGTTGTAAAAAAGTCATTCAATATAAAAATATTATTTGTGAAAGATCTAGTGCTGATCAACGCCATGTGAATCAAGCGCCTTTCAGTCTGTTGGGAACCAGCTGGTGGAGATTCCCGTGCACACATCCTCGCTTGGGGCACTTCCTGTTCCAGCAGTGGGGAGACGGGCACTCGTAGTTCGGAACAGTCTGCCGGCGCCACCGGTAACTTTATACCGGAGCATGCTGCAGATTGGAAGATCGGACACATGGATGGCCCAGAACGCAGGTGGAGGATGATGCCAGGTATGCTCTGAACCTGACACGTACTCCTCTTCTTATGCCGCATCTCATGCGCCGATTGTTGCGGCGTAGCTGACTGTCCATCGGTTTAAACTTTCTCTGCAGACTTACATATACTTAAAAGATTCAGGTGGTCATACCAGCAGCGGTGACCCTTTTCAATTGACAAATAGTAGAAACAGGCAAATCAACGATAATCCCACCGGAGGTAAGCGGCGAGACACAGACAGCGGCGCCATCTTAAACCGGGAAAAACATGTCCTTTGCTTGGGCAAAAAACATTTTTGCAGTAAGCAGGCTTTTTTCTGGCACACATCTTGGTCAAAGCGTTATCCTTTTTGCTCCTGGGTGGGCAAGGATTTCCAGAGAAAAAGCCTGCCAATGCAAAAAATTTTCATGATTGCTTGCATGGCATATATAGTATGGGGACTTTTTCATTGGCCTGTCTTTTTCTCATTAATGGAACTGAATTTTGCCTTGGAGTGCTCAACTCTGAGTGAGCCTAGCTGTAGCAACTAGTTTTGCAAGAATTTTTACAAAAATGAAAAGAGAAATTCCTTTGACATTGTTGGTTTCCCTTTGTGACTTGACTTTATGGAACATAGTAACAGAGAATATATTAATGTATGGCTTAATTGTGGCCGCAGCACAATTTTGGGAACTATATAGATAGTTGATTGGGATCCTTGCATACAAACCTGTACAATAGCAACAGGGAATTCATTGTAGAATATAAACTCTGAGGTTTTGTCAAAATATATTTCACATACTAGAGATCAAATAACTTTTAGTCAAATTCCACTAACCCTCCGCATTTCTTTTCCCACATTTGTCTAAAAAGAAGATATAAACGATTGAGTGATGTTAAAAATCACTGAATCAAAATAAAGAGAAAATGTTTTCTCTTTAGCTTTTTCTGTGTTTTTCTTTGGGTATAAAGATTTAAAAGGTCATCGTACTTAATCACCTCCACCCCCCAGTATCACTGCCATCAATGCTGTGTCAAGTGTTTTATTTCTGTTAAAGAGCAAGAGAGATAAGTGCATATGCGGCGTGCAAGTGAGCAAACTTATGGCTATTGCGGTGCCAACTATGTTTTTGTGTGTGTGTGTGAGACAGAGTAAAAATACGATGTACAAGAGGTTAGCTGTGCATGTGAGTGGGCCTTGCTCTGCTCTGTACGGACTTATCTTTCCTGGTGCGTAATGGATCCTACAGAATATTTGCATAAGGGATGGACTTGATGTCATTTAGTCCTCAGAACTGAATTTCAATGAAGGGTGACTCTTTGCAAAGTGGACAGCCTTTGAATAACCTCCCCCTTTGATATCCCTCTATTCAAACTTTTATGCACAACTTCAGCAGGCTTAAAGTAGTGTAAATGACAATTTAAATTATGTTTATATTATTGTTTATAACATAAAAGTACACTGTTGGCCCTGTGGACTTGTAGCTAACTTTTTAGTCACAGGCTAATACTTTTGAGGTAGGTGAACTGGTGCACTAATGCCACTGTAATGGGCCTGTAGGAGACAGTATTTTTGTTATTTTCAAGTGTGCCACTGTACTTCAGTCAGAAATAGGTTTTATTGCTGATGTGTATATATACAGTATACAGTATGTATATATATATACACTCACCGGCCACTTTATTAGGTACCCCATGCTAGTAACGGGTTGGACCCCCTTTTGCCTTCAGAACTGCCTCAATTCTTCATGGCATAGATTCAACAAGGTGCTGGAAGCATTCCTCAGGGTGTTTGGTCCATATTGACATGATGGCATCACACAGTTGCCGCAGATTTGTCGGCTCCACATCCATGATGCCAATCTCCCGTTCCACCACATCCCAAAGATGCTCTATTGGATTGACATCTGGTGACTGTGGAGGCCATTTGAGTACAGTGAACTCATTGTCATGTTCAAGAAACCAGTCTGAGATGATTCCAGCTTTATGACATGGCGCATTATCCTGCTGAAAGTAGCCATCAGAAGTTGGGTGCATTGTGGTCATAAAGGGATGGACATGGTCAGCAACAATACTCAGGTAGGTTGTGGTGTTGCAACGATGCTCAATTGGTACCAAGGGGCCCAAAGAGTGCCAAGAAAATATTCCCCACACCATGACACCACCACCACCAGCCTGAACCGTTGATACAAGGCAGGATGGATCCATGCTTTCATGTTGTAGATGCCAAAGTCTGACCCTACCATCCGAATTTTGCAGCAGAAATCGAGACTCATCAGACCAGGCAAAGTTTTTTCAATCTTCTATTGTCCAATTTCGATGAGCTTGTGCAAATTGTAGCCTCAGTTTCCTGTTCTTAGCTGAAAGGAGTGGCACCCGGTGTGGTCTTCTGCTGCTGTAGCCCATCTGCCTCAAAGTACAACGTACTGTGCATTCAGAGATGCTCTTCTGCCCACCTTGGTTGTAACGGGTGGTTATTTGAGTCACTGTTGCCCTTCTATCAGCTCGAACCAGTCTGGCAATTCTCCTCTGACCTCTGGCATCAACAAGGCATTTCCGCCCACAGAACTGCCGCTCACTGGATGTTTTTTTCTTTTTCGGACCATTCTCTGTAAACCCCTAGAGATGGTTGTGCGTGAAAATCCCAGTAGATCAGCAGTTTCTGAAATACTCAGACCAGCCCTTCTGGCACCAACAATCATGCCACGTTCAAAGTCACTCAAATCACCTTTCTTCCCCATACTGATGCTCGGTTTGAACTGCAGGAGATTGTCTACATGCCTAAATGCACTGAGTTGCCGCCATGTGATTGGCTGCTTAGAATTTAAGTGTTAACTAGCAGTTGGACAGGTGTACCTAATAAAGTGGCCGGTGAGTGTATATATACAGGGATTGGACAATGAAACTGAAACACCTCTCATTTTAGTGTGGGGGGTTTCATGGCTAAATTGGACCAGCCTGGTGGCCAATCTTCATTAATTGCAAATTGAACCAATAAGAGCAGACTGTGACGGTCCAATTAGCAGGGTAAGAGCACAGTTTTGCTCAAAATATTGCAATCCACACAACATTATGGGTGACATACAAGAGTTCAAAAGAGGACAAATTGTTGGTGCACGTCTTGCTGGCGCATCTGTGACCAAGACAGCAAATCTTTGTGATGTATCAAGAGCCACGGTATCCAGGCTAATGTCAGCATACCACCAAGAAGGACGAACCACATCCAACAGGATTAACGGTGGACGCAAGAGGAAGCTGTCTGAAAGGGATGTTCGGGTGCTAACCCGGATTGTATCCAAAAAACATAAAACCACGGCTTCCCAAATCACGGCAGAATTAAATGTGCACCTCAACACTCCAGTTTCCACCAAAACTGTCCATCGGGAGCTCCACAGGGTCAATATACACACCCGGGCTGCTACAGCCAAACCTTTGGTCACTCGTGCCAATGCCAAACGTCGGTTTCAATGGTGCAAGGAGCGCAAATCTTGGGATGTGGACAGTGTGAAACATGTATTGTTCTCTGATGAGTCCGCCTTTAATGTTTTCCCCACATCCGGGAGAGTTACGGTGTGGAAAAGCCCCAAAGAAGCGTACCACCCAGACT
>CAJRST010039999.1:18881105-18909955 GCA_907169785.1 Menidia menidia | reverse complement strand
GGCATGCAACAGTCTGGGTGGTACGCTTCTTTGGGGCTTTTCCACACTGTAACTCTCCCGGATGTGGGGAAAACAGTAAAGGCGGACTCATCAGAGAACAATACATGTTTCACACTGTCCACATCCCAAGATTTGCGCTCCTTGCACCATTGAAACTGACGTCTGGCATTGGCACGAGTGACCAAAGGTTTGGCTATAGCAGCTCGGCCGTGTATACTGACCCTGTGGAGCTCCCGACGGACAGTTTTGGTGGATACAGGAGAGCTGAGGTGCACATTTAATTCTGCCGTGATTTGGGAAGCCGTGGTTTTATGTTTTTTGGATACAATCCGGGTTAGCACCTGAACATCCCTTTCAGACAGCTTCCTCTTGCGTCCACCGTTAATCCTGTTGGATGTGGTTCGTCCATCTTGGTGGTATGCTAACATTACCCTGGATACCGTGGCTCTTGATACATCACAAAGACTTGCTGTCTTGGTCACAGATGCGCCCGCAAGACGTGCACCAACAATTGGTCCTCTTTTGAACTCTGCTATGTCACCCATAATGTTGTGTGCATTGCAATATTTTGAGCAAAACTGTGCTCTTACCCTGCTAATTGGACCTTCACAGTCTACTCTTATTGATTCAATGTGCAATTAATGAAGATTGGCCAACAGGCTGGTCTAATTAAGCCATGAAACCTCCCACACTAAAATGAGAGGTGTTTCAGTTTCATTGTCCAACCCCTGTATGTCCAAACTTTTGGTTCTGTAATAAATATCTCATTCAATGGGCATCAAGCATCAAGGATGTATGCCAAGAAAAACGATTTAATTCAAAAGGTGCAACTTTTTACTAATTATAGGACTGAGGCTGTCCTAAAAGCTGTCTCACATGGTTGTAAGTAAATTTATGTACGCACATTGAAGAGACAATTAAATATTACTGCCCAAAATTAAAACTCCCTAGGGTCTGAGTCGTTTCAATTCATGCAAAACTAATTTCTAACCTTTACTTTACTAAAAAATTCTGCAACTCCTCTGCTGTGAGTGTACATGTGTGTACTATGCTGTCACTCTCATTGGCAAAGGTTGCCGCAGCCTAGTTCCCTAATTACTCCCTGAAACAGGCAGCCTGGCTCTTCATGTGTGCTATCATCATTTTAAATTTATTTTGATTGATTTGTGTCAGCTTTAACTATGCTTTAGGCTGAGGTCGATACATACAGATCAATACTTTAATGTTTTCTTCTGAACCTTTATTAAAAAATAGATTGGCTATAAAGAGATCTGAATTAGAAGGAGGAGTGCCTACTTCCCGTGCATGCCAACTAAAATCTAATTGAACAGCTCTGAACCAGTAGAGACCAGTTCAGGGAATGTAAGCTGTACAATAACTGAAATGTTTTATCTTGATAGCAGAGCAGAAGTAAAACAAATTGCTGCTAAGCAGTAAAAGAGTGTGGAAAGCGTAAATTCTGAGAGTTCTATCTTGTTAATTTAAAACATACTCATGTGTAGATTTTGTTTAGTGTTTTGTTGACTTGTTGACTTGCTTTCTCAGTCTAAGCAGTGGCAACTTGTGTAACTCAATTTGACAAATGAGAGAAAAATAATGAACTATTAAAATATCAAATAAAATAATAACTGGTGCTACAAATAAGAATAAATTGAGAAAAATGTACATGCAAGAAATATGTACTCAACAAAGGCCCTGATTTACAAAGATGCAATGTTGTGCAAGTATTCATAAATCTGAAATAATGTTGGTGGCTGTAAGTGTGAACTTGATCATGTATCTCGATGCAGTGACAGAAAATAGTTACTTTAATCAACTTCACCATGAACATAAGGATTCTTTATTTAATGCATTTATATGCATTTGTTTTTGACTCATGGTTTTTATGGTGTTAACCCCTTAACATTCGACTGGCGCAGGCATTGAATATTTGGTTGCATCCCCCCAATTGTGTATATCTATTTAAATTAATACCAATTTATTTATCTTTTTTGGGGTACAAAGATAATGCCCATTGAAAGAGATGGCTGTCAGGGTTTTTTTCTTTTCTTTTTTTTATAAGCTCTGAACAAAATTATGCAAATGTAAACAGCAGCCAGGCAGGCCAGTTGACTCTAAGAATGTTGCATAACAAGTTGTAGGGGTTTAGGAACTTCTGCCCAACCCACAGTCGCAATTTCGGCAACGAAATCTGTTTAGCGTTATCTCTTTCATGCTGAGGTACTGTAGTGTCCAAACTTAAACAGATGTACAGATTGTTCCTGTTTGAAGCATAAACATTTGAGAAAAACACATTCTTAAGTTAGGCAAGGCAACTTGCTTTGTATTGCACATTTTGTGTACAAGACAATTCAAAGTGAAAAACAGAGAATCAAGGGTAAGCTTAACACAAATGGGTAAAATATTTTCTGGATATATGCATTTAGTAAAAGGACGGTGTATACCTGGTAGAGGGATACACCGCCCCGGGGTTGCCACTAGCTGGAAAGTCATATAGCAAAAGACTGTAAGAACACACAATAGTGGGATTCACATGTTGAGTAAGAAACAAGGCCAAATATTGGATGATGTGTGTTCTACTTGAAGAAGATGTACCCAGACTACTTGGACATTAAATTTTGAGACCTCTCTAGATTTGATGTATTAATCTGTACATCTGATATGGACTTGATTGAAAATCAAATAATCTTTTCTTCAACTAAGTCTGTGTCAGCAGAACCTTTCCTACAGCATTTTGGCAAGAGGCGATCATCCCACAATATACTACAATACCAGCCCTGGGATCTGTAACACATCGGCGCCCAGCTGGGACCAGTTCTTACCGGAACACGTACAGTGTTCCGGTAAGAATTCAAAGGGGGTACACATTGGGCGATGGTGGTTTCAGGCTGTACCCAGTCCATGGTTCACCAGAACCTGGTTCGACCCGGGGCATTATTGGAGGCGGGGTGTGTTGACATCATGTGTGTGCATGGGGATGTTCACAGATATCCTGTGGTGCCAGTGGAAATACGATACAAGGGGTAAAAGCATAGCATAAAGGCGGCGGTTAGTCCCCGCCTGGCGCACCCCCTGATTCTGGGTAATGATTGGCCAGGGTTTGATAAGCTAGTGGGGCAATGTGTGGGGGTGCGCTCACAGCTGACAGGGACATGGGATATGTGCGCTGTGCTCAGTGGTGACGCGAGGTTGTCCGACACTGCAGACGGGGAGGGGGAACTGGCAGTGCCTCCACCGGAGGATCCGCTAGTTTCCGTGTTCAACTCCATGTAATATTTTCCAGTCGAACAGTCTCGTGACGATACTCTACGCTGTGCCTTTGACCAAGTATGAGAATTGATGGTCACATGGTGCACCCTGACACACCGCTGGCACCCCCATTTTTCATTGTGCAGGGACAGGTTGTATCGAGTGAGTCGTGACACTCAGACTAGTGAGGTGATTATCCAGTTGTTGGTACCAAAAAGCCGCCAGGAAATCGTTTTGTATGTGGAGGTTTTCAGCTTTATGCTGGAAACCTCCACATACAGTTACCAAGCCCCTATGGATTAACACATACATTGACATAATAAATATGGAGCTTTCGGGGGCAAGGATGCACTGTGCTGGAGCTGATAATATTCAAGCATGGCAAACAACGGCAGATACGATCCAGGCATTTTTGTAATCACTATTTTTGTTTGCATATGTTGTTGAAACATGGTTTTTCAGGTACTGTAAGAGTTTAATAGAGATCCAATTTGGGTGGGGGGGGGGGGGTCACCGTTTTTTTAAAAATACATATTTTTTTGTTTTTTGTGTGTTCCTTTCTTTTGTAATATATACCTTTTACGTCTATCGGACTAATGTACTTGTTTCCCTTTAAATGCAATAAAAAAAGATTTTAAGGACCCCACGTTGGTTTCATCATGGGCATAGTATACCCCCCACTCAGTTTTCCCATTTCTACCTTACAGGACATCTGCTGGTAAACTGATGTTTGCCCTCTATGAAGCAGGTCCCTGCACCGACACCGATGAGGAGAGCTGTGATTGGTATGTGGGTGAGTGTGGAGTTTTGAAAAGCATTAAAATGTGTGTCCTGTATTGCGAAAATAACAGAGGTTTGGCATTTTGATAAAAAAAAAGCAGTTCAATCTTTAAAGGGTATATGCACATTTTTATGAAGGGTAAGCAGGAAGTTTCAGGCTACCAGGCTGAAGCACCGGTAGCCTGTTTGCCCTCAGGTAAATAGGGCAGATGGTCATTAATGTACAAATATTCTTGTCAGTTCATTAAGGTACTTTTATTGTACAGATCAGTAATCGTCTGATCTCTGCGCTGGTGGCTCCACTGTCTGAAATAATTCCGGTGTTGGCGACACTGATGACGCAGACCTAGTTATATTTGACAACTATTTAATAACTAACCCCCCCTGCTCTCAGGTAAAACACTCGTCAACAGAGAGGCTTGAGCTAAAACCGAAAACTGAAGGGAGTGAAATAGTTCCCCAACGTCTAATGTGAAGGGGGGTCGGCGGAGAGGCTAGCAGGTTTAGCCGTTAGCACGGAGAGTCAACAGACGAAGAAGTTGGGATTTCCACAAGGTATTTTAATTAATGGTAGACTAATATTCAACATTGACCTTATAATGCCAGGTCTCCACGGGGCTACATTCACCTATCATACATGAGCAGTAAGATGTAGACAGCTCAACCGTCACCTTCTTGTTACTGAGAGTCTTAGTGTGTGTCGAAGTCCGGAGGTAAGGAAGAGGACTGGCGGACAAGATGGTCGCTGCCTATACATTGTGCTGCAAAAAAGAGGTAACACCACCTTGTGGCATTATTTGGTATTGCAGTAACACATCTAGACTCTGACTGTTACATATTCCCCCCTGGTGATAATAAGGCTACCCTCAGCCGTTATCCACAGATGCTTTAAATCCTACACCTAAACTAGTACCACACTTGTTTGTGTCAGGGAGCAGAATTAAGAACTAACTGTTCACAATACAGTTACTGTCAAACAATGCTGGCTCTCACAAACTACACTTAGCACTGTGTGTATATGATCTTCACATGTAGCAAACCCATAACTTTTTCACCCAAAAGCTTAATGCTATCTGAAGAAAACTTATTAGAATAGTCCTACTACTGTAACGCACGATAATCACTGAAAATTTTTAAATTGACTGAATGACACACAAAAAAATCACAGTGAAAATAACGTAACATACAACAGATAAGCAGACATATTTTCCTCTTTTTTTTCCAGGAATCACACTGTCCTCTACTCACTCAGTCCAATCCATTTGTATTAATAATGAAATAGTCCACAATCCACGAAAAAAGCTTAAAACGTTCTTGAATGGTCCTTTAATCCTGCGTAAATGTGGAGTGTTTTTTTTTTTTTTTCCACAGTCTCTTCTTAGTACTCCGGTAATTTTAATAAGCAGAAGAATGAAGAAACGCAACCGTATCCGACCCTGAGTGTGTTGGGCTCCAGTCCACCAAACGTGCACAGTCAAAGTTAGCCTCAGGAGATGTTAGCATCATACTTGGCTGGTAACGTCCGGTGAAACAGCAAAGCATCCAATTACAAGGGCTCCCAAGGTGAAAAGGTGCCAAAAGCAGTTTGGTCCGGTCCGTAGTCTGTGTCAGAGGGTTGAAGCGAGGTGATGTTCGGGCGCCACTTGTAACGTGAACGGGGGTCGGCGGAGGGGTTAGCAGGGTTAGCCGTTAGCTCGGAGAGTCAACAGACGAAGAAGCTGGGATTTCCACAAGTCAAGTCAAGTCAAACTTTATTTATAGAGCACATTTAAAATAACCAAAGTTGCCAAAGTGCTGTACATGTCATGGTTTCCTAGATGTATATGTATGCTTGTCTTTTATTTTGAAGCCTCAACAACCAGAAGGGCGGTGCAGCACAGCTGCACCTGGTTATGCTGATCAGGAGCAGAGGCTTTTTAAGGAGCTGGCTGTGATTTATTCCTTGCCTGAGTGTCAACCTAAGCGGTACCTTGAGCTCTTAAACGTCTTTGCTTTCTAAAGTAATTTTCATGCAAATAACATTCTGTGCATCTTCCAGTGTTCTCCTTGCGGCATCCAGCTCAGCCCCTCCAGCGGCCTGCTACCCTTTTCCACGCCTCCACCAACCTGGGACCCAGCCTGCCACCATTTCTCTGCCCTCCAACAGCTCCAGCTCGAGTTCTTCCAAGCCTGACCCCTTTTGCCTGGACTTGGACCTTCCCAGCCTTCAACAACTAGTTTTCCTGCAGCACCACAGTACTCCGTTTCCAATAAATCTGTTCAAAGGTCTCTGGTCTCCTGAGTGGCTACTGTATGTGGGTCAGAATGCTCCCTTGTCCCGTGACAGTACAGGTAATAAATACACATAAAAAGCGAACATAAATAAATAAAAAGGTAAAAAGGTGCTCTACCTCAACCTAAGGTTAAAATGTTAAAAGCCATGCCAAATAAATGAGTTTTTAAAGAGGACTTAAACACCTCTATGGTCTGGGCAGATCTTATGTTAAAAGGAAGGCTATTCCAGAGCTTTGGGGCGGCCACACTAAAGGCTCGATCGCCTTTAGTCTTCAGTCTTGTTTGCGGGACCACCAGCAGCAGCTGACTTGCTGATCTCAGTATTTTTGTGGGTGCATAAAAGTGCAGAAGGTCAGTCAGATATTGTGGGGTGAGCCCATGTAAGGCTTTAAATACTATTAGCAAAAGTTTGAAAACAATTCTGAATTGCACTGGGAGCCAGTGGAGTGAGGCCAGAATAGGGGAAATGTGGTCACGCTTACGTGTACCAGTGAGGAGACGGGCAGCTGAATTTTGTATGAGTTGTAGGCGATGGAGCAGTGATTGGTCAATACCAATATACAGAGAATTACAATAATCTAGGCGTGATGTAATGAAAGCATGAGTTACTTGCTCAAGGTCTGTGGGAGATAGATAGCCTTTTATCTTTGCCAAAAGTCTTAACTGGAAAAAACTGTTTTTTTATAACTGAATTGACCTGTGCGTCAAATTTAAAGGCGCTGTCAAGGGTTACACCAAGGTTTCTGACGGTAGGCCTAATGTTGGGACTGAGGGAGCTGAACGAACCAACAGGAAAATTTGAGCGGTTACATCCAAACATAATAATCTCAGTCTTATTTTGATTTAGGTTGAGGAAGTTATTTTCCATCCAAGCTTTAACATCTTTTAGGCAATCCAGCAGTGGTTGTGTAGATTCCCCACAGCTGGACTTCAAAGGCAAAAAGATCTGTACATCATCTGCATAACAGTGAAAAGAGATATTATGTCTCCTGAAAATTGAGCCCAGTGGAAGTATATATATATTAGAAAGAGGATTGGGCCAAGAATGGACCCTTGGGGTACTCCAGATTTAAGAGTGGCTGTGTCTGAGGTGAATTCCTTTAGGTGAAGTGAAAAACTGCGATCAGTCAGGTAGGATTTAAACCATAGGAGTGCAGAGCCTGTGATTCCAACACTGTGTTCTAGTCGGGAAAATAAGATCCTGTGATCCACAGTGTCGAAAGCAGCTGTCAGGTCGAGGAGAACCAGGACAGCAAGGTTTCCAGAATCGACAATTAAAAAAACAAGGTATTTTAATTAACGATAGGCTAATATTCAACATTGACCTTATAATGCCAGGTGTCCACTGCGCTACATTCACCACCGCTACATGAGCAGTAAGATGTAGACAGCTCTTTTTGTTACTGAGAGTCTGAGTGTGTGTCGAAGTCCGGAGGTAAGGAAGAGGACTGGCGGACAAGATGGTCACTGCCTATACATTGTGCTGCAAAAAAGAGGTAACACCACCTTGTGGCATTATTCGGTATTGCAGTAATACATCTAGACTCTGACTGTTACAAACTACGCCGGTAATGGTGCATTTACATCTGAAAAGGGATTCATGAGTTGTGAAATAATGTTGGGGGGACTGGACACTGCCGAAAATTCTCGTATCTTTGGGCTTTCTAGGGTTAAGGAGGTTGAGGTGATAAATCTGTGTAGCCCCTCCCCTGTCAGATCGCTCAAGCTCATAATCAACGCCAACTACTCGTCGTGTGACCACAAAGGGTCCTTGGCGAGTGATTTAGAGCTGGAAGATGGGAGCAATACAAGTACTTTATCTCCCGGTGAGACTTTTCTTGACCTGGATTCTCTGTTGTATAGCCGCTGATGATGTTCCTGAGCCTGGAGCAAATTCTCCCGTGTCAACTGTCTAATTGTGTGGAGTTTTGCTCTCAGGTCCAGGACGTACTGACCCTAATTTTTACTGGGGCTTGAACCTTCCTACCAGCTTTCTTTAACCAGGTCCAACACCTGGTCTGCCTACAAATCCTTTTTCCAGAATTTAAGAAAGTTGTGGAAGTAGAGAAAGAGGCCTATACATTTTGAAATGGTGCCTGTCCCTAGATAAATACAGTGGAATGAGTTTTGAAATTTTCACCCCTTCTGGAAATGTATGCGTATATCAAAGGCTGAACTATTTCCTCACTCCTTAATTATCGTCAGATCAATGCCATCCAAGACAGTCGACCTCTTTTTTTGCATTAGTTGACAATGTCTCTGTTAGATTTTGGCAATAGTTATTCACTTTAGTATTGTATGCTACAATATAACCCATGTAAATCACAGATTGTCTTATTCCTTTTAGAGCAATACTTTTGTGTTAACTTTTTGGCTGTGACCACAACTTCTCTTTTTCTCTCTGTTGCAGCAGACGCCCTGTTTAGGTCAACAGACACACACTTTGTTACCACATTCTAATGTCCTCTACATCAATTAGGACCGGGCCTGTTTATGCCCAGAGGTAACTAGCCAATAGCACTCAGTTGTGTCCAGTACTCCTTTGAAGGGCCATGCCCAGCTCAGAAGACAATATCCATCACACCTGGGGCTCTTTGCTGACTGAGAACCTCAGGGATCTTAGACTGTGAGAGCAGAGCAATGATAATTTTCACTGTCCAATAAATGTCATTTTTGTATTCTTGATCTACTCTGGTTTATTTTCAGGTTTCCAACTAAAGAAGTGATAAACATTGAATAAGGATTTCATTCAGAGCTCCAACTGGTCTAGGATCCCATACTTAGACTACAACCACCCCAAACTATTTATTAAAATCATGAACCACATATTTTACTGTCATCAAAATGATCATCAGTATTTGTAAAATACTTAGGAAACCAAATTTGTCTGCAATTTGTCTTAAGGTCATTCAATACATTCCATTTCCATTTGATAACTTTTTTAATTCTAATATTTTATTTCAGTAATCCTGTTTAGCCATCAGTAAAATAGCAGTTGAAATCTCTGTATAGTTTGTTCTTTTTTATAAATGTATATTGCAATGGCTTCATGATCCATTGAGTTTGAGTATTTACTTTTACGAGTGAACATTCTCATAAGACAGTTTTTATCACAAAATAATTTGAAAATATTGCTGGAAAATTAATCCACTTATTGTATTGTTATCTATGATATTATTAAAGATATTATCTATCCTGCTAGCTGTAAATAACTCTTGTCCGTCTGCTCATGTTTTCTATTATTATATACTTAAAGCTTCTGTCCACATTAAAAAATACTCCTCTAGCAGTCTTTCATTCTCTGTTGATATAATTGAACTCATAACCCTACAGATCAAGTCTGCCTCCATCTTCGAGTTGAACCAGCGAAGATTTTTGTTTCCGGTAATTATATATCACATCATAATGGGTATTACCTCTTCTGAGGGAGCAAGTGTCAAGCTAGCATGGTTTCACAGTCGAGCCTTATACCATTGGCTAAAAGGAAAGTGGCCATCTTTTCATCCTTGGAGCCAGGACGCGCTGGACCAGAATCTGCTACTATGACTTGACTCGCCGTCTGGTCATGATTACATCTTTCATCCTGGTATATTGTTCCACCAGAGCACATAGGTGTTGCAGGATGATCCTCTCCATGGTCTCCATTAGATGGAAAGTCAAAGCAGGCATGAAGTGGTTTGGCTCCTTGGGGTATGGCATTTTCATCCAGAGGTCCAGGACTTTTTCCATGCACATACTCTAGTTGAAGAGGTGCTTGACCACACCACAGAACTGGTCAGCACAGTCCCTGATGATTTCTAGGACAGATGATGTCGAGTCCCGTGGCCTACCTTGCCTTGATCTTTTTTTAGTTGACTTCTGACCTAATCACTTGTTTTTGCAAGGGAGTAGAGGATGACTGGGTTGAGGATGTGGGGGAGATGATTAATGAGTCCCAGGGTTGGTTGAGTGAGGGTTGGTAAATTGGTGAGGGATGGGATGGAATGGATCAGGTTTTACAAACGGTATTTTATTGTATAACATGGCAGATGCTGAACTTCTGAGTAAAGCAACAGTGTGTAGAGCAGTAAGTAGGGTGTTCCTGGCCTTGAAAGGGTTTTTACCCTGCCTTGTTAATTTCCCTGGGAAAAAAACCCATCCAAGCCATCAAGCAGGATTTCCACAGGATGCAGGTAAGTTATATGTTAGATTAATTTTAAATTATATACTCTTAATCACATTGTGCTGCAATCTCAGATTTGGATTATTAATGTATATACTTTTACGATTTCCCAACATAATTGGGTGCTACGTCACATCAGGATGACCCATGAGAGGGCTGATGATATAACTATGGTTTGTGTTGTTCCTCAAAATATTGCCTCTATTAGAGAACAACATCCTGCCCTACAAACTAAAGACCCTGATGACCACTCCGTCCACCTGGCAGCTATTCAGGTTGGGGAAGTACTGAGATACACCATATGCCAGGGTTATCACTCACTTTAAGTCACTATCATAACCACCACAGCAGCAATAAAAACACATTACCAATTGTATTGCTCTTCTTTATAAATAAATTAATAAAGTTGCATATGAATTTCACAGAATAGGTCTGGTGTTTACTGAGCAGCTATCTCACAGTTGGTCTGTGATGTGGAAGTTGAGCACCAAGAATGAGAGTATGTTAATACTTCAGTGAAGGCTGAATGTCACTGTATTCCACCAGAATGTCAAGAAATGGGAAGTGGGCTATCAGTAACATAAGATGTTCCCTCCATAGGCCTTCCGTAATCTACCTATGTGAAGGCAGCAGCAATTATTTCCTCATACTAGATAAGACAGTATACACTTCAAAATACCATTTGGAAAAATCTTTGGAATATTGCATGCTGTGGCGGTTCAGCCAGCTTGAGTGCCTCGACAAATACTCAGAGACCTGGGCTTTTCGTATGATTCTTTATCATCGAGTGCACGCATGCACTCTCACGCACGCAGTCTCACGCACTCGCAGACACCCGACCAGCTTTGAGTTTCAACTGTTGTTATCATTCTTTTGTTGGTTGGTTCTGTTTCCAGTCCTCTCCTCCCTCCCGGTCCAACACTCTACTGTTTTATACAGAGGGGAGAGTGATTAGCCGACTGATTTCAGGTGTGCTAATCACCTCCCCTGGCACTGCTCCCCTGAGCCTTCCCCGTACCTCCCCTCCAGCAGCTGAGCGCCAAACCCCCTCTACACATGCTTACAGCTACAATGCCTGTTGTGGCTTGAGGGGGCTCCACCAGATACAGTAGATAGCACTGTCAAAATCTGTTAGGGCAAAAGAGAAAAGCAGCTAGCTTCCATGGCATTTTAACTCAATTTTACTTATAGACCCCGATTTTGTTAAAACTATTTATGACCGATTAGATCTGTTTGTCTGGACTAATGTCACTCCAGGTGTACGTGCAGCAACAATCTGGGAGGTATGCAAGGCGTACTTAAGAGGGGAGATAATAGCTCACTCAGCATTTCATAGGAAAACAACCACGCAAAAAAGTCTGGCCCTATCTAGTGATATATCAGACCTGCAAGCACAATGGTACCTTTTTTTAAGGACACTTGATGCTTCGGTTCCCTGGTTTTTATTGAACAAGAAAGCTCCTAGAATATGAAAGACTAATCCACAGACAAATAAAGAGGTTGGTAGGTTTGCTGCACCAAATGTCCTATGTTATTATTGGTCTGTTAATTTTTGCAAAATGTTATTTTGGTACAGAGAGAATGGAAAGATTCCCAAATGTCTACTCAATATAGAATATCCGCAGCCTTTTTTCTGTGAAAGAGTTATACCTAGATGGCACTTTTGACTCATTCAATCAATTATCCTCAAAATTGAATCTGCTGGGAGCCCACTTTTTCAGATTTCTTCAAATTAGGCACTTAACTCGTTGCTGTTCCTATGTTTTTTTTATTATACCTCTACACACTATGGCTGATAGACTGCAAAATATAAAAAAATATAAAAAATATACAACCTTTTGATGACCAACTGGACTCCTGGATATAGTCACCCTCATGTTATTTGGTCTGATGATCTGAATATGGAGGTGAATGTTGAAATCTGGAAGCTATTCTAAAATGCATTCACTCTTCTTCAGTCTGTGCCCGGCACAGAATTATCCAGTGTAAAGTAATTCACAGAGCGCACTTGTCTGAAAGTAACCTGGCTTGAATCTTTTCAGGCATGGATTTGGACTTCCCCGGCTGCAGAAGCTGGATCTAGGGACGTGGAACGTCACCTCTCTGGTGGGGAAGGAGCCTGAGCTGGTGTGCGAGGTGGAGAGATTCCGGCTGGACATAGTCGGTCTCGCCTCGACACACAGCTCTGGCTCTGAAACCAGCCTTCTCGAGAGGGGTTGGACGCTCTGCTACTCTGGAGTTGCCCCCGGTGAGAGGCGCCGAGCAGGAGTGGGCATACTCATTGCCCCCCATCTCGGTGCCTGTACGTTGGGGTTTACCCCGGTGAGCGAGAGGGTAGCATCCCTTCGCCTTCGGGTGGGGGGACGGGTCCTGACTGTTGTTTGTGCCTATGCGCCGAACAGCAGTACAGAGTACCCACCCTTTTTGGAGTCCTTAGAGGGGGTACTGGAGGGTGCCCCCCCTGGGGACTCCCTCGTTTTGCTGGGGGACTTCAACGCTCACGTGGGCAACGACAGTGAGACCTGGAGGGGCGTGGTTGGGAGGAATGGCCCTCCCAGCTTGAACCCGAGCGGTGTTCTGTTTTTGGACTTCTGTGCTCGGCACGGATTGTCCATAACGAACACCATGTTCAGGCATAAGAGTGTCCATATGTGCACCTGGCACCAGGACACTCTAGCCCGCAGTTCAATGATCGACTTCGTTGTCGTTTCAGCTGATCTGCGGCCGCATGTTGTGGACACTCGGGTCAAGAGGGGGGCGGAGCTTTCCACTGACCACTCCCTGGTGGTGAGTTGGCTCCGATGGTGGGGGAGGATGCCGGTGAGACCCGGGAGGCCCAAACGTGTTGTAAGGGTCTGCTGGGAGCGCCTGGCGGAGTCCCCTGTTAGGCGGAGCTTTAACTCCCACCTCCGGGAAACTTCAAGCACGTTCCGAGGGAGGCGGGGGACATTGAGTCCGAATGGGCCGTGTTCCGTGCCTCCATCGATGGCGCGGCCTCTCGAAGCTGCGGTCGCAGGGCTGTCGGTGCCTGTCGTGGCGGCAACCCTCAAACCCGCTGGTGGACACCGGCGGTGAGGGATGCCGTCAGGCTGAAGAAGGAGTCCTATCGGGCCTTTTTGGCCTGTGGGACTCCGGAGGCAGCCGATGGATATCGGCAGTCCAAGCAACATGCGGCTCGGGTGGTCGCCGAGGCAAAAACTCGGGCGTGGGAGGAGTTTGGGGATGCCATGGAAAAAGACTTCCGTATGGCCTCGAGGCGATTCTGGTCCACCATCCGGCGTCTCAGGGGGGGGAAAGCAGTGCCCCACCAACACTGTTTACAGTGGGGATGGGGTGCTGTTGACCTCAACTCGTGACGTTGTGGGTCGGTGGGCGGAGTACTTCGAGGACCTCCTCAATCCCACTGGCGCGTCCTCCGTTGGAGGGGCAGAGCCTGGGGATCTGGAGTTAGGATCTCTAATCTCCGGGGCTGAAGTCACCGAGGTAGTCAAAAAGCTCCGCGGTGGCAAGGCTCCGGGGGTGGATGAGATCCGCCCGGAGTTCCTTAAGGCTTTGGATGTTGTGGGGCTAACGCGACTCTGCAACATCGCGTGGACATCAGGGGCAGTCCCGCTGGATTGGCAGACTGGGGTGGTGGTCCCCCTATTTAATAAGGGGGACCGAAGGGTGTGTTCCAACTACAGGGGGATCACACTCTTAAGCCTCCCTGGGAAGGTCTATTCAGCGGTTCTGGAGAGGAGGGTCCGTCGGATAGTCGAGTCTCGGATCGAGGAGGAACAGTGTGGTTTTCGTCCTGGCCGTGGAATGCTGGACCAGCTCTATACCCTCAGCGGGGTCCTGGAGGGTGCATGGGAGTTCGCCCAACCAGTCCCAGGTGTTTTGTGGACTTGGAGAAGGCGTTCGACCGTGTCCCTCGGGGTATCCTGTGGGGGGTGCTCCGGGAGTATGGGGTACCTGGCCCTTTGTTACGGGCTGTTCGGTCCCTGTACGACCGGAGTCAGAGTTTGGTTCGCATTGCCGGTAGTAAGTCGGATCCGTTTCCGGTGGGAGTTGGACTCCGCCAAGGTTGCCCTATGTCTCCGGTCCTGTTCATAAATTTTATGGACAGGATTTCTAGGTGCAGCCGAGGTGTTGAGGGTGTCAGTCTTGGTGGCCTTAGGATCGCATCTCTGCTTTTTGCAGATGATGTGGTCCTGTTGGCTCCATCAAGTCGGGACCTACAGCTCTCACTGGAGCGGTTCGCAGCCGAGTGCAAAGCGGCTGGGATGAGGATCAGTGCCTCCAAGTCCGAGACCATGGTCTCTCACCGGAAAAGGGTAGAGTGCCTTCTCCGGGTCGGAGCGGACGTCCTTCCCCAAGTGGAGGAGTATCTCGGGGTCTTGTTCGCGAACGGGGGTAGGGAGTTTGAGATTGATAGGCGGATCGGTGCGGCGTCTGCAGTAATGCGGGCGCTCTACCGGTCTGTCGTGATGAAGAGAGAGCTGAGCCTAAAAGCGAAGCTCTCAATTTATCGGTCGATCTATGTTCCCACCCTCGTCTATGGTCACGAACTTTGGGTAGTGACTGAAAGAACGAGATCGCGGATACAAGCGGCCGAAATGAGTTTCCTCCGCAGGGTGGCTGGGCTCTCCCTTAGAGATAGGGTGAGAAGCTCGGCCATTCGGGAGGGGCTCGGAGTAGAGCTGCTGCTCCTCCACGTGGAGAGGAGCCAGTTGAGGTGGCTCGGGCATCTGTTTAGGATGCCTCCTGGTCGCCTCCCTGGGGAGGTGTTCCGGGCTCGTCCCACCGGGAGAAGGCCCAGAGGAAGACCCAGGACCCGCTGGAGGGACTATGTGTCCCGGCTGGCCTGGGAACGCCTCGGGATCCCCCCGGAGGAGCTGGCTGAAGTGGCCGGGGAGAGGGAAGTCTGGGTTTCCCTGCTCCGGCTGCTGCCCCCGCGACCCGACCCCGGATAAGCGGTGGACAATGGATGGATGGATGGATGGATGGATGGATTTGGACTGGGAAAAGTGCGGTTTGGGCTAAGCTACTTTCAGTCATATGTTCTGGACCTGTCCCTTTGTGATTCACTTACTGTAACTACCTCGACCACTCTACAGCTCTCCTACCGCCTTATTTGTGGTTCTCCCCAAAAACAAATCGTTGTTACCTCACTGTGCTGACTTTGTAGCTTTCCTTACACTTCTGGCCAGGCGTATCATATTCATGCACAGGAAGAATCCTCTCCCACCCACACATTCCCATTTCTTCTTCTGAAACTGGAGAAAATCAGGCATTCTCTTAAGGTCTCTGAAGTCACATTCTCAAGAATTTGGTCACCATTCTTGGATCATGTTCGGTCTCAGACATTTCCTGAGATCCCCTGAGTGGAGCTCCTTATCATTCCCTAGTTGTGATGACGTACACCCTGTATCCGACTTGTGATTTCCATGGTGGCATAGCGTACACTGAGCCCTTTAGATGAAAAAAAAAAATTGACTGTTCCTTTCTCTTTTTTGTTCTCAATATATGTTTATGTATTTATTTATGTTATAATATCAGATGTATTTTGTGTTAAAATGAGAAATTAATCTTATTCATAGACGGATTTAAAAATCTTGTCAGCAAGCTATACAGAAGATGTGATCCCCTCCCACGCTTCAAAAGTCGCTGCCTGCAGACAGCATGCTTTCCCCCTGACCACACTTAAGAAAATATTGCACTGGGATGGAGAGTGTGTTTTGTTCAGTTGTAACAACCTCCATTGATCAGGGACTTTACATGCATTTTTCATTCTTGCATTAGAGTAATGACATTTCATGTTTTAATGGTATGATTTTATTTTATGTCATGGTTTTAAATGTTAATGTACATGGTGAAAATTGTACAGAATCAAATCAAAATCACAATATCTGCCAACAAATCGCAATTAGATCTTCTCCTGAATTTTTTCGGGTGGCACCATCACACAAAAAGCGATTCCTTTTCCTTTCTTCTTACCGCATTCTGTTGCATTCCTGTCCACTTGTATGGGTTGGAAGCCATCCAATGTGACGTGGCTGACTTTACTCAGTGTGTTACTAATAGCCCCACCAAAAAGTTCCAAAAACAGCAGGAGGCAACTATTACAGTAACAATATGAAAATCCACAGCTGTACACCCACTTAAAGTGACAACGACAAAAGCACCGAAAAAAACTCAAAAGAAGTAGAAAAGTTGGCAACAGCTGTGACAAGCAACTACTCACACGGCTCCTTCTTTAAAAGAAACTCCATAGCTAAGAAAAATAATATTGTAAAAATAAATGTATACGTCAAAGCATTAAATCAGTGACAGACTAACAGTTCACGAGGGCTGACATTTGCCAACTCAATCTAACAGGAAGCCAAAAATCTAGCAGGACAGGATTGTGACTCTTGTTAATTACTGCAGAATGTATTTATTTATTAAAATTTTAAGTGAATATTCAGGAATTTGTCATTTTGTGAAGTTTTCTATTATAGATCACCCTTTTGACCATAACAACTGCCGTTTTGGTCAGAATGACAGAACAGCTCTTATGAACGCACAGTACGTTCACATGGTTAAGGCACTGAATTGGAGTTAATTGGCACCTCTTTGGAACCTCTTGACCTTAAATCCATTGAGGCTAACTCCTGTACCAAAAGAGTTTAAGCAATTTCTCAACAATACATGAAATATTAATTGCAAGGGCAGTTGCTCTTGTGCCAGTAGATCTCGCCCATCCAAATAAAACATAAAGCCTGTTCAAGGTGAAGAGTTATCATTTTAGAAATCAATGTGCCTGAATAGGGGTAAGATTTTTTACTCTTTTTACATTTGACAATACATGTTTTTTAAATGCAGTATCTGGAAAAAATTAATGACAGTTTTTATATTAGAATTCTATCTATCTGTCCATCCATTGTCTGTACCCACAAACAAATTCAGGGTCATTGGGGCTTTTATCAGCTGTCCCAATGCAAGAGATCACTAATCCATCACAAAGCCAGATAAAGACAAATTTTTAGCAGTGAGAGGATTCCTGAGTTATCTATTAGTTATCATATACATGGGGAGAACATGCAAAATTCACATGGAAAAGACCCATGTCATAAATGAAAAGGTAATGTTGATAATCACTACACCTCGACATAGTGTATTTTTTAAGTATGTAAGAATATCCTTTCCATCAAGGAAGATGCTTCCTCATCTATGCTGTTTGTCTAAAAGGGATTTCTAAAAAAACAAAAAAAAAAATTCAAAAATATTTCCAAAAATATGGGGGCAAAAATATTACTAATGAGTTTGAATAAGCAGGTATAGAAAAGAATGGATGTTCTAAGCTCTAGCTATCCAAAGTCCTTTTCTTTTTGACAACTTAACTTGTGATCCAGATTATACATGCTGTTAATTTAAAGGAGGAAATTATTTTGCACTTGCTTTTTGCATTGATTACCATACATTTATGATTTGCAGGTAATTCATTTACTCAAAAAAACAAGTAGTACTACCATTATTACTAGGACTGGACTACTATTGTACTGTTCTACTTCTGCTCCAACTATTGCTGTACAACTATGATACCAGTCAAAATATTACATAAACTTTTCCAGATATTTTTAAACTTTTGAATATGGCCAAAATGTAGTCTTTTACATGAAAGGAAATCCAATTTAGTTTAGACCTGACTGACTTATGAACCATTGCTCTGCAGTGTTTTGTATGGAGTTAAATTGGGGCCATAAAGTTTGTTTAGGACGAAAGAAATCCCCAAAAACTTTTTTGAACTAGTTTTCATATTCAAGAACAGGCACATTCAGTATATGTATAGCATATCCTTCCTCTGGGGTTAGCTTTCTGCTGCCATCTGTAGTGTTAGCGGGTCATTTTGGACCCGTGTATTAAATCAGCCATAAAATACCCTAAAAACAATCTTTTATCATCCAATGTTTTCTTGACTCTTGTTTAGCTGGTTGGGCTCCCTTATCCATGAAAAGATTGGTATTAATATTTTTTTGTGGCCCCCTGGGCCTTTGTTTTAACAGCATACCCCTCGTTTTCAATGTCATAAAAGTGGTCAAATGAACCTTAAGAGTAGAAGGCAACAAAATAATCAGTTGTTCTGTTACCTGAGTGTAACTGAGAGATATTAAAACAATTTTTTTAAATGTTCAATGAAAAAATTATTTTAATTTTAATATTATCTAATATAGTAACGTCTATGGTGTTTCGGGTCATTTTGGACCCGTATATATTTGCTTCCAGAAAAGGGCAAAAACAAGTGTTTTTTTCCCACACAATAGAACTTTAAAACAATATTTAACAATATGAAAAACAGAACAGTCATAAATAATAATACATTACAATAAAACAAAGATTTGCAAATAAATAAACAAAAACCAATCGAGAAAATCACATCAAAAGAAATCAACTACTTGTTCTATCAATACTCTGTGCAAAGAACATGCCTGTGTGTGTATGTGTGTGTTTAGATGCATGTGTTGCAAAAAGTGACACTTTTAGTGTGTTCTTTGCTTGATCTGTAAACTCCAGCAAGGAGGAGAACACCAATGTAGGCATCCAGGTACGTCTCATCAATGTCTTTCCATGTGTTGCCATGGACTTTTTTTCCCTCAAGGTTTGTCATAGCAAATATGACTTTTTTTAGTGACAATGGCAAAAAAAGATCAAAGCACGTCTTGATGTCACTTACTCTTGTCACAGCAAACCTCGTGACCCCAGGGGTCATTTTGGTGATGTTTGCAGCAGCTGTCCTTCCATGCACATCAGGAGGAACTGTGTTCCAACGGATGTTGCCACTTTTGGATTGGAATGATTCAGCAAGAGCAGCTTCAGCAGCAGTGACCTCCTCTTCAGACTGATCAGTTGTGTCTGTTTCTTCCAATTGGTACTCCACATCATCTGCGTTCTCAGAGGCCTGCTCATCTCCATCGCTAAAATCCTGTGTGTCCTCTGCCTCATTTGCAGCAAAGATGTGATCAAAAGCTTCATTTACAGTTAATCTTCTCCTCATTGTTGCATCCTGTGAATTGGAGATGTGTACTCTGCTAGTCACAACCTCTACACTCAAATGGCTTGACAAGCCTGGACATGTCTCCCTTTGTTTGTTCTTGCAAAAAGGCAAAGAGAAAAGCCCCTAAATGAAGCTCAAGTGGTTGGAGGAAGAGGCTGTTGGTTGACTGTGTGTTCATGATTTAATTTTGGGCATTTTTTATTGTTTTATAATAGAAAATGTTAACCGGGTCACAAATGACCCGAACACCACAAAAGTCTTTTTTTTCACCAGAGCACTTTATAATTTAGTAAAAAAAAAAAAAAAAGATTTTACTTTGTTTAAATGGAAGTCCCTGACAAAGTCAAAAAGTTTCAACTCAAAAAACAAATGTATGAAGTGCTTTTATGCATGTTAAAACTCAAAACGGGCCCGCCGGGACCCTAACACCATAGGAAGGATATACATTTATATATATACAGTATCTAAACATAATCTATACTGCTTAGGTAACAGTGAATGTGCCTGTTATATATTTCCACCTATATAATGCATTAGTGCCTGCAGATAAAGATGAGGCCATGGCAGCTGGAGCTCTGGTCAAATACTCCCACTGCTCAGTCTGGCGGTTCCTCTGCTTTACGCTGAAAGAATGTTGTGCAAATCTGTGAAGATAATATGTTCTGCTATGAAATTTGCATTTTGTATTCACATAAACTGCTTTTATAAGTGAAGCATGTTATTTTTTTTAAATTGATCACAGAAAATATTGATGATGTTTAAAAGACAAAGTCCAGTTCCTACGATCCTTGAATGCAACAGCTGAAGATATGTTGTTCAGCTGCTTTGTTAAGCTGTCAGTCATGATTCCACACCCTCGTCATCTGAAGCCGGAAAAAAATAAATTTGAATCAGAACAAACTTTATGGCCCCAATTTAATGCTATAGTTCTACAACTTTTTGACTAGTATGCAAAATCACAAACATATTTATTCTGAAAAATATTATTTCTTACGCTACAATTGTGTAGTAAATTCGCTAGATTTGTGGTTTAAAAAAGTTCAGATGTAAATTCTTAAATGCCTTCACGAGAAACACTAAACCACTACGCTTACTCCTGCTAATACTGATCTCTTGGATTAGAAGGTCATATATAACTAATTTTAGTTATTTTTGTTTTTTTTGTCTCCCGCTCATACAAGAAATGCAGACATTTGTTGACTTGTTGGTCCTTTGAGGTTGCTTTACACAAAAAAATTGATATAAAGTAAACACTTTCATCTGAATCCTGTCAGTATATTCAGGGAATATTTCCTCCATTCTTCATCAGTCAACTCATTATTTATTTTTTTATGGTGAGTGCATCTGGATGTGTAGTGCAAATGCCCCCCTCACATCCTTTCCTGCTCCGTCTCACTACCATAAACATTCTCTCTCCCTTAGTCCCTCTCCCTCTCTCTGATATACATAGCAATGATCCCTGTTTCAGTCATGTTGGCAACATGCTGTGAATTCCATCTAAGCAGAAAAACAAGAGGAGATTGTTATGCAAATTGCTATGTGGTAGGCCTTGTGCATGTGGGAAAAATGGCAATATTTGTATCCTTCTGAGTTATGAAAGGCTGTGGGAGAAGAAAGGAGAAATGGAAGCAAAAAAAAGCCTGAAAGAAGAGAGAAAGAAAAATAATAGCAGGGACAGAAAACATTTAAAAGATTCAGAAAAACTGATAAGGTTGTGTGATAATATATTAATTTTAACATATGTTCATGTAAATGATATAATCGGTAATAGGCAGGTGCTTTAGGATATGTTTACACGTTTTTCTTTTTTTTTTTTCTTACTTTTTTTCTGGTGAGTGTGATACTGCTGCACCAGGCCAACTGAAATGGTATTTTCACTGTAACTTGCTCTACATACTGTATTTGTCTTCATGACCAAAAATGGATGTACTAGATCCCATAGTATTTTTTTCATTAACTCCAACCTTTGTGGAGAGTACAAATTCAAAGTGCCTTGAATATTCAATCCCATTCTTCCTATGGAGCTCTGCAGTTCTTTCCCCTGACTTGCTCCTTTCTAACCAATTACTTTGTTAATCCTAATTTAAAATAGGCAACAAGGACAGACAATGGAACCAAATTTTAGAAAAGATCTGGATGTCCGAGATTTAATATGAATACAAAAGCCCTCAGACAGATTTTGCTCACTAGGGATTTGCAGAAATCCACAGGGAGAGAAAAATAATTCAGGAGTTTATCATTATTTTATGTCATGATAGGATAGAAATATAATCTATAGAAGGAATTGATTAACTTAATTTACTCATAACATGAAAATAATGTGAGGTAACGATTTAATTTGACTTTGAAAACAAGAAACAATATGTTACAATCCTGACTTCCTCTCTAGATAGAAAATAAAATCTACTTTACCCAAACTACAGGAAAACTCTGACATGATGTATTTTTGTTAACGTGAAAGGAAATATGATATTCAAAAACAGGATTTCTTTCAATACTGTCAGGTCAGAGATTTTGTCACAAAGGGCAACTCGATCTTTCAGTCAGGATATCTGACTCTTTCTGCAAAAATCTGGCAATTCTATCTCCCTGTTCTATAATATCCTTAAGGAGTATGACATCACAACCACCTCGTCTCCAAAGTGCTAATGGAATTAAGAACCTAAAGTTGAGATAAAAGATGATGACTGGAATGTTTGGAAATATGCTAAAATATTGAATGTCTGAAACCAAGTGAGAGCTCTTACATAGGGTTCATATATCTTACTCTAAACATCTCCTAAATACGTCTCCACAATTAACCAAGTGTAAGATAGGAACTGACACATTGTTTGTGGTATTGTGGAGAAGCACAGCGGTTTAGGAAGTTATTGAAAAAAGTATCCCAGCATCCATATTAGAATTATCATTCTGGCTGTATTATAATATGAGATGATTGCTTAATCCGTTGTTAATTAGGGACAACATCTAAATCAGCTGAAGCTCCAATGAAGAACAACAAAGCCTCCAGAGACATGAGGGATCAGGCCAAGTTTGCATCCCAGTCAGGAGGACCTGGCTCATGCTCTGAGATTCAATTCAATTTCTATTTAATTCAATCTTATCTATATAGCGCCACATCACAACAGTTATCTCACAGCGATTTCCAAACAGAGCAGTTCAGACCCTACTCTGAAGTTATTTACAGAAGCCCAACAATTCCCACCGAGAGTAAGCACTAGGCGACACAGGCATGGGAAAACTTCCTTTTAAGAGGCAGAAACCTCGAGCAGAACCAATGCTCAGGGTGGGCGGCCATCTGCCCCGGCCGGTTTGGGGTGAGAGAAAGAGAGGGCAAGAGATTTTTTTTAATTAATTTTAACAATACATTTATTAAAATATTTTAAAAGTTACAAAAACTTCCATAAACCGCTATCAGTAAAACAGGATTTATAGAAACCAAATTAACCTAGCACACTTCCAAAAACAGTTCTTCATTTACAAGCCAACACAGAACATTTTTGTGACACCACATTCTGGAAAGGCTTTCCCGGTCCTTTATCATCCACAGCTTTTTCTATTCTGTTTTTTCTGCGCATGTACTGTAAATAGCCATCTTTGCTCTTCCAAGAATTAACTAAAAAATCTGGCATTCAATTTTTGTCTTTTGAGAGTACCTGTACCCCAAATAGAAAAAACCTCTCCAAATAAACCAAAAAACAGTTTTAACATGGCAAACAGTGGCAGCAAACGAGAACACTCCAAGAACCAATAAAACACAGTTTCGCGATTATTGCAAAATGGACAATCCTGGCTAACACCATAGTTAATAACAGAAATAAAAGCATTCACAGCCACAATTCCATGCAAAATCCTCAACTGCAGGTCAGCTACTTGTTTGATCAATGGTGGTTTGTACAGCGCCCTCCACTCAGGCCCAATACTGTCACTAAGACCTAAGTGAGCTCTCCATGGAGTATCAGCTCTGCCATTCAATTTGTCCCTCTGCAAAATCTTAACAAAAGTTTTATACAATACATTACTGTTTATATCTTTAAAAGAAACCTCAGAAGTGACCTCTGACAAACTGCACTGAACCGTGACCCATAAATGAACGGTTCCTGAAGCAGCCAGTGTTAGAGCCATATAGATATTGTGTTTTATTATCTGGTGATTAGAATAATTTAATTGTGAAGAATGTAGAATGTTTAGTTTACTGATAGGCATTTGGGTTTATTTTGTATTGTTTTTCTGCATTTGATATTTGATAGATGCATTTTTATGAGGCTCCTTTGATGTCCTGTTTAAGTAGCAAAAGGTGCGCAGTTTTGTCTGTTACAGTGCGCATGCGCAGAGTACTGGAGGAAAGGTAATAGAGCAGGGCGAGGAGCAACAGTTTTTTGACCGTAAGGTTCACGTTTTGGTTTTTTACTTACCTTAAGGTTGACTTTTTGTTTTATTCTTATCGTGAGGTTAATTATTTTATTTATGTTGGCAAGTTTTTGTAAGTTCACGTTCGCAATAAACAAGTCATTTTTTACATCGGATCGCGTAAGTTTTTAATCAACGTCTACGAGTCAAATCCTTCACGTCCGGCAAGAGTGGCAAGGAAAAGGTATTTAGCCACTACAGCCAGTATAGTGAGCTGTGGTGTCCCAACCTCTTCCTCAACAGCTGATTCCACATCTTGAACAGTCCACGGTAGAAAACAGGAAGTTCTTTGATGTTAGGCTGCTTTAAGTCCATCAGAAACAAAGATTTCTTGAGTCCAAGTCCACCTAACCGATTCAGGATAGTGCAAGACAACGGCCTCCACACTAAATCGGTTGGACCTCACAGAAACCTAGTAGGAACTGGAACCAGAAAGCAGCCTCCCCGCTGCTGAGGTGGATCATACCCTGTCCTCCATCATCCTTTGGCAAATACAGCACACTCTGCGACACCCAGTGCAATTTGTCCCAGAAAAAGTAAACAAGAATAGCCTGGATCTTCGACAGTAGGTCAGGAGGGGGGTAAATACATGACAGGCGATGCCATAACATGAGCCAAAACCAAATTATTAACAACTAGCACTCTGCCTCTGTAGGACATCTTGGCCAGAATCCATTTATATCGTGTCAAACAACCTTTCACCTTATCCAGAACATGTTCCCAGTTTTTTAAGCCAAAATATTGATCGCCCAGAAAAACTCTTAAATATTTAAGGCCCCCCTTCTTCCAAATGAACCCCCCAAGCAGTCTTAGTTGTTTCCCGAAGGCGCCACCAACACACAGAGCTTCACTTTTGTCCCAGTTAACTTTGGCTGAGGACAAGGAGCCAAACTGAGCTACATCTCTCACCAACATGTCAATGTCCTTCTGCGCATCTGTCATCTGCAAAGGCCGACAGATTCAAAAGTGGTTGCAGGCCAGAGATCTCACAGATCTCTAAAAAGTCTCGAATCAAGACAATATTGTCAGAAATCAACCTGCCCATTCCACAATATGTCTGATCACAGTGAATCACTTTCTCCATCACTTTGCTCAGCCTTGTTGCCAACACCTTAGAGAGGAATTTGTAATCTGAGCAGAGCAGTGAAACAGGTCTCCAGTTTTTTATAAACTGCAAGTCACCTTTCTTGGGCAGCAAAGTAAGAACAGCCCTTCTGCAGCTCAGTGGCACACGCCCTCTAGCAAGACTGTCACTCAGTACTGTCAGCAGATCCTACCCCACTACTGACCAAAGAGACATGTTCAGGTCATGGACACGGTCTACCTCTACCTCTACAGAGTGGGAAACCTCCTATTCTGGGAGCTTTCCCACTCTGCATGCTCTGCAGAGCTGCATAGAGTTCATCAGAGGATAAAGCTGCTTCCAGCTCGATGTTGCTCTGCTGCTCCACCTGAGGAAGACCTGTTAGAAGCTCTGGGATACTGCCTGCTCCTCTCTGTGCTCACATTTAAAAAGGTTGCTGTAAAAATTGACAGCATGTTTTAGAATTGCTGTGTGATCATTCAGCATCTGCCCAGTGTTGTCCTTCAAACTGTGAATTATCCTTGTTTGTCCATTCTTACGCTCCAGACCAAAAACAATTCGATAGAAAACATCCATGTGGGCTACATGCTGAAAACGGGACCTAACGAGAGCCCTCTGAGATGAGACACCCAGCAGGCTGGCTAAAACCGACTTCCTAGCTTCAAGTCTCTGAGTGTGGCATTGGTCTCCTGTGGCTTCAAATAGGTCTCTGAGCTCCTCAACCTCAGACTCCAGAGCCCTAACTGAACCCTCCAAGGCTTTCATGACATTCTGTGTGTACTGCTGACAACTGTCTAATCAGAACTTTTCCAAAATCCCACCATTGCTGGAAAGAGATAAAATCAGATTGTCCTGATGACTTTTCCAAAAAAAGGCAAATGTATCTTTAAAATGCTTATCTTCCAATAAAGCTGTGTGAAAATGCCAATAAGCACTACTGGCTTTTACACACCTTATAAAGACAGAGACTGTTAAGTGAGTGATCAGAAAAAACAGGACTGATTTAACACCCTTTAAAAATATTTAAATGATGTTTAAAACAATTAAACGATTGAGTCTGGCTATAGACAACAAATTATCTTTAGCGTGAGTCCAGGTGTATTGTCGCTGCTCACCATGAAAAGCTCTCCGCACATCACACAACTCCTGAGCTTTAGAAACTGAATAAGGCGTGTGGAAGAGGTGGCATGATGTTTTGCATGGTTCCTGTCTAACCTACTGTCCTGAGTACAATTAAAATCACCTCCAATAAACAAATATTCCTCACTACATTTCTCAATAACTTTATTCAAAGCGTCTAGAAACACTACTCTTGTCAGGAAGGTGGGTGTTGACGGGAGGACTCAGGTGCGGAGATGAGGGGAAACAAGGTTTATTGTACAAAAAACAGAGTGAATGTCCAGACAAAGTACAAATCAAAGCTGTGGAAAACTGTGATCAAAGTATCAAAGCAATAGCAAACAAGAATGTGGCAAAACTATGACTGTGACAAAGTAACAAAGTAAAGAATGACAAAACTGTGGCAAAACTGTGACTATGACAAAAACAAAAGACTATGGCAAAACAAACCTGGCGTGGGGGTGACGATGGACAGGACGGACAAGAAGACAAGAACGCACTCGCACAAGACAAGGGGAAACGAGGACTATTTAAACACATGAGGGAGGGAAACCCCAGGTGTACACAATAGGTAATCAAGACGAGACGAGACACCAGACGTGACAACTCTCTCCACTCCCACAACTGGAGCATAGACAGTAATGAATACCATTTTTACCTTCTCATACACGGCTCTTACTTTCAACAGAGAGCCTTTAATATCCTCCTCAGATTCCATGGACCGAGGAATAAAGTTTTTGGCAAAGAGAATTCCAACCCCACCGCTGCTACTGGTCATATGACTCAAGGACTCACCAGTCCATTCTATCCTCCAGTCTGCCTCATAATCAGCAGTACTGTGTGTCTCTTGTACAAAAATAACATCTAACTTTTTTAGGTAGTACAGCTTAAAAAGAGAAGCCCTTTTTCCCATCATCCTTTGCCCCATTTAAGTTCAGGCTGCCTATATATAGAGAACATAGAGAAGTAATAGTAACACAGAAACAAAAGAGCCAAACAACATAAAAAACTAACGATTCTGAACCTCATTCATCATCTTCGAACTGTTTTATTAACCTTCTCCACTAGTTTTTTTTTATACGGTAGGTTTCCTGGTCAGTGAATTTTTTTTCTCCCAGGACTTCTAGGGTTCTCAGAAAAATCTTCACTGAATCAAGGAAGAGCTGCAAATCAGGAAACACTTTCTCCACTTTAACATTTCTGGCTCCCTTGGTGTCCTGTAGAAAAAACTTAATACTGGTTAAAGATAATCCACTCTTCTTGTGAGTCCAGGTCTGTAAGGAGGCCAAAGACTCCACATCACTCTCTTCATCACCTTCACTGTCACATGACTGCTGACACTCACTATGAGGAAAAACTTTCTTGACTTTACAAGCGGATTGACGCCCTTCATTTGGTTTCCTCTTTTTAGTGTCATTAGAAAAATCCTTGTCTACAAGAATCTTGGCTTCCTCCTCCAGTGAACATCCTACCTGCCTTCTTTCAGACTGTGTGGAAGTGCTGTCGGTGTGGGATTGCTCACTGGCTCCTACCACTGAATGAGAGAAGACAGCCTCAGAACCAGCAGCACCCAAGTCCCTGGTATCCAGACTAGGATCTCCTGGGCCATCAGAAACTATTACATTAGTACTTGAATTAGCAGAAACATCAGGTCCCGGAGTAGCATTAGCAGAAGTGGCTGCCTCTTGATGCCCAGCCTGTTGTGTTCCCTGTGTGTACCCCTCCTGTGAGCTCTGAGGATGTTCATGTTCTAAAACTGCGGATTCAGTCTCACTGTTGTTGGCCTTAGCATCCTGTTTTTGTGGACACGAACGGATAATATGGCCCTCCATTCCACAACCAAAGCACTTCATTCTTTCTGAAGAAACATAAACAGTGTAATGAAAATCACCCACTCTGAACTTCAATATTAAATTTAGCTCCTCAGTGTTATTTTTCAAGACCATGAAAACCTGTTGTCTAAAGGAAACAACGTGTTTAAGATGCGGTGATTTACAGCCCAAAGGGATCAGTTTAATTGGTGACATTAAGTGTCCGGGTGTCGCCAGTTCTCGCTCTAGCGCTTCATTGCTACGACTACGTTGACTTTCTCAACACTATCCAGAAATATGATGACTCCATTGTTTATTCTGGAAGCAGTCTTCACGCTTTCATAGCCGACAATTCTCAGATCACTGGACTGCAATCCTCTATGGAACAATTAAATGCTGGACAAAGCTTTACCCCATGCCGGCGTGTGAGCTTCTCAAGCCCCACATCCCCAACTCCTTGAGTCGGCATGATGCCAGTGAAAACCAGACATCACCGCTCAGGAAACTGGCCGCCACGAGATATACAAACAGCAAAACTAACAATGAACAAACAAAACAAACAGAACAAACAAACACACAAGTAATAGAAAAAAGATTGAAAACACGCTCACGCTGTAACGCGTATTCTCACAGTCCTCCACGCCCAGCATGCACGGGGACAGCAGGAAACTCCCCATCACAGATCCACCTTCCACAGCTCTGGAACACCACAGGAACACCTACAGAAGGTAATAGGAGGAGACTCCCAACCACATATCCAGACCCCCCAGCTCCAAAGCCAGGAACATCTGCAAAAAGGGATAGGAGGAGAGAGGAAAGGAAGCAGACGACTATGGGAAAGGGAGAGAGTCCAGTTAGTAACATCGTTGCATTGGGAGGGAGAGAGAGAAAGGAGAAGGGTGTCATGTTTGGGTTGACGTGTCTCGCCCACATGCAGAACACCAG
>CAJRST010039999.1:18791784-18876105 GCA_907169785.1 Menidia menidia | reverse complement strand
ATATATATATATATATATATATATATATATATATATATATATATAATAAAAACAAACAGAGAGGGCTGAAACAACATTTTGACTGCTGTAACAGATATTTTACTCCCAGCAAGGTCAATATACCAAAGAAGTTATGCGGTAAGAGCCTTGCTAGCATGGTTTGTGCAGGATCCATGGGGAACAATATCATGTTTAAGTACCATTGCAGCTAAGTTAGGCAGCTAAAATGCACAGCTAAGATGGGGTATGACTAAGCAAAATGTGCTGAAGGAAAAAAGTATATTTTTGGGTGTTGATCTCTTCCTTATTCTGATATGTAATTCGTTGTCTGGACCGATATAGGAGGCTGTAGTGGACCTCCTTGTGGCCCCGTAGCACCTTGTGGCCTTTGCTTTAGCCACGCTGCCTGTATAGTCAGGGAAGAAGGTGATGCAGTGCCTGTTGTGAATTAGCGGGGCTCCTTACGTATGTAAATGAAATTTCGTTCTGTGTGCACTCTGTGCATGCAAAATGACAGTAAAGGTTGTCTATGTCTATGTCTATGTCTAAAAAGGTGGAGGGTGGACAGCTCAATGGGGCAATATGGTAAGGTCTGGTTATAAACCTTAGGCAAAAAGGCTGGGTTAGGTTTTAATAGAACCTTGGACCATTAAAAACTCCATACATGGCGGGTTTACTAACAATGCATGTATGTCACTCACATGTTTTGCAGTAACCCGAGAAAGCAGAAGAGCTGTGAGAGCCTTTTAAGATCAACATGCTAAATGGTTCGAACAGTGGGTTAGAGCATGTATCCAGAACCGTTGGTGAGTACCACGAAGCAGTCAAGTTCCTCGTCACCGGACGGATGCATCTTGTCCCTTTCATGAACTGACAGATCAGAGGTTCCTGGCAAACAGTTTTTTCTTCAAAACCAATATGACAAGCTGATATGGCTGCCAAAATACTTTCATTGTGGATAAAACCAGACCTTTGTACAGCAGCTCTTGTAAGAATTTCAAAATTATGTGTAAAGGGCTCCAGAGAGACATTATGCCAGCCTTCACGCACCAGTTCTGAAACTCACCCATTTACTGTCATACTTCCAACAATTATAGAAGGCTCTGGTGCTTCGAATGGTGTTGACAACATTCGGCGGAAGCCCAGTACTAACCAGTATTGTGGAAATTTTATTTTAAAGCAAAAGTCTGAGTCTATCTAAGGGAAAACTTCATGAAATTAAGAAAGAGATTATACATATATTGATTTCCCTAACAATTCCCCACTTCTGATTATAATGATGCATATAATATTAATCACTACCAAAGAAATCAATATATAGTATATCATGTAACTACGCCAAATCCACAAAAAGTCTTACATACCCAATGAATACAGTTCTGAAAAGTAATATTAACCTTACCAATAGCATCAACCTTCATTCTATCACAAAGTGAGTGTAAGACAAAGGCATCATGGTGATTAAGGATCCAAAATCAACATCAACATTTCACAGTCAGCATAAAATTCATCATCATCATTCATTCAGCACCTGAGTAAAAAAATAAAATAAAGATAAATACATTTAAAAAGTATGTATAGCGCAAAGAACCACATATCCGCCCCAAAAGAATAAAGCAATAAAACGTAGAACTAACTAAAGTACATATTACTGTACCCCCTGGGTGAAGAAAAGGAAGTACTACTTTCAACTTAACAAAAATCGAGTCAAGCCAGCCAATGAGCGAATTATCTACATCTGAATTATGCGTCAATTCCACACGAAGTGATCGTAACCCATCCAGAGCCCTGGTTACAGAAAAGGCCATTCATCCAGTTAACTTTTCAGTAGTCGCAAATAGATTTAATCTGGAATCCCTCTGGGAACCCCAAAAACATCCAAGTACACCATGCTATCAAAACCACCAGGACTAATAGATTTTCTTTTCTTCATTTTTTCTCTTTGAAGTAACAATGTAACATAATTAATTTGCCTAATATGCGTACATCTGGCCATCCAATGACAGGGCAGATGAGCGTACGTCTTATTCCAATGTGGCAGGCACAGCATGCATGGGTACTGACCAGAAATAAAAACTTTTCTTTTTTTGAATTCTCGGTTGGAGAAAATTGGCATTGAAAACAAACTGTTCTTAACAGTTAACCTTAACATCGAGAATTCTAGTGACGAGGTGACATCGTCTAGTGACATCAAATTCTGAGCGGGAAATAGTTTCAACCCTACCAAAATTTTATAAAATATTAGAAAACTGCCTAAGGATTTAGGCAATCATCCCACTTTTTAATCCATCTGACCCTCATAATCAAACAGTGAGTGGGACAAAGGAAGTGCAAATAACAGTTTTCTTCCTGCACTATTCAGACATAGAGACAGGTTCAGGAAACTATACTGTCTAATTTTATTTGCGGCTAGTGCAAAGGGCACATCCAGAACAGGTGAATGTATCCACTTCACCAGGAGTACCTGTGTGAGCAATAGGTGCAGCATCTCTCACACAAACAAAGAAGGACTTGCTGTTTATTAATCTAGCACTGGAACTAGCAAGTTGATACCCAATATTGCTGATAACCCAAGGTTTTCGCAAAAAATGTACAGATCCCACCTAAAAAGAGATCTCCTCAATGTGGTGCTTAAGGTGCAAATCATGTGATGTGTTCTGAGCTTTGAACCTAGGGGAGATGGACAACCCAATGATGAACACCATTACAATCAACCCAATCCTGATGGTTTGTTCCCTTTGCTCTCTCACTGCTGCTGGAGTTATTGTAGAGTCGTCGCTGAAGATCTGAGTAGCTCACTGATGTCCCTGTTCCTCTTCTATCTTCGGTGTCAGAGGTTACTAGCACTTAACACACCGGTGGAGTAAACTTTTACTGTTTACTCGTCCTTGTTCTTCTTCACAGCCTTGTGGTCTGGTTCACATGAAGATCTTCTGTCAGTTCTGGAACTTTCTCACAGCAACTGGTGGGAATCCAATGTGCTCTCTCTGCCACCTTCAAAGCTGTGGCAGTGACCAGCAGCCAATTGCCTGGTCTTAGTGTGTTTAGAGGTGTAGCCGCTAGCGCTGGAAATGCTGCTTTCACTGTCTCTGAAACTTGATAAAGAACAGTGGAGCGGTTCCGACAATAAAACAACTTTTCATAATTTAAAAAGAGACGGATGGGAGGGCCCTGGTTACAGGTGCCACTTCGAGGTTGGACGTCTGCTGACCATTTTCAAAAAGACTAAGATTAACATGTTTCCTATTCGTTATTCACAGTATTTAGCCAGTTTAGCTTCCTCGTGCCGCTTTGTCCCTCGACGGCTTCTCCACTCTGTGGATGTAAAGCTCAGTGTGTTCCAGTGTGTTCGCGGCTGCATTTCCAAACCTATTCAACACAGTTAGTATTTTATTCACAAATTGTGGGCCAATATCTTTTACATGCTTCATCTCGAATTGATCTCTGTCAGCAGAGCTTTGGTCTCTGCATGACATTTTGACGTGTTTAGCAGGAAAACTTCAACCCCCTTTGCTGAACATGTCAACTGTAACAAGTGCATATCTTTCACTTCAGCTGGTTTGAGTTCAGTAAAACCCAATTTTCAAATGAGTTCTTTTTACGTCCCATCAAAGAGGCTTCTTGAGTTCTAACTGACAGTGCGGAGCACTGAGAATAATATACTGTGGGAGTAACAAAAGAATTAGGGAAAAAACTAAAGGTGGCTCTGGTCGCTCCTGCTGGATGGACATGACCTGGATGACTGTGAATCTTCACAGATAAAACACAATTTGAAATGTTTGAAAGGTCCTGTAATTGTTAGTGAGCTTTTACGTATCCTGAGTGGCACAGCAATACATGACTGAGTATGTCTATGCACTAAAACACGTTGAGCTTTGTGTGCATTCAAGATTAACATAACTTTCCCTCTTGACACGTGGTCCAACCCATGTGTCAACCTAGCACAATATGATAGTAAACCTTAAGGAAAACCGTGCTGGCCATAAGATCCCAGCTAAGCACTTTTGGCATGTGGGGCTACCTGTAGAGGTCCAAACTAGTTTCTCCTTAGCAGAGCTAAAGCTTTGTATGACCTGTAAATCAGTGTGAAGAAAAGGAGAGGTGGAGACATCAGAATATCAGAAGCACCAGGGTCATCAGAGTCAGTATGACTATCACACTCAAACACAGAGATCTTCACAGGCCAGAGAACGGCTTTGAGTAACACTGTCATCTGAGAAGCATGCAAAGTTATGATTCCAAGCAGATCTGACAAAAAACAAACAACAAGGAAACAATGTCTGTGTTTCCACTCTGCGTCAGAGTCATGAACATAGCAGAAAAGTTTATCGAGAGGCGCAGACAGCAAACCAAACAATGAGTGTCTGTAGCCGGATCACGTGATGCTGATCCATCTGAAAAGAAACAGAGGTGTGTCAGACACATCTGGGCTTAAAGTACACAGGCGCTCCCGAACTGCAGCTCGGTCATGTGACGGTGGTCCATCAGCTGTGTGGAGAAGAGTTAAGCAGATGACTAGAATTAACAGTGGGACTTGGCAGGTCAAAACCCACAGAATTGTTCATCAGAGCAGAAAGGACTGAAGGTTTCTGCTCCAGAAGAACGATAAGGACAGATACGAGGTCACAAGCATATCAATGTGGCCCAAAGTGTAATGTGAGGCTAACATAGCCCTCCCCACTTCAGGTATCCATCAGACAGGGGAGGATCCTTTACCCCAATGAAACTTTTCTATGGATGAGATAACGCTGGGGCTTCAAGAAAAATCCAAATGAAATTAAGATTGAAGCTCCAACATGTTTCTGTGTGACTTGTTTACGGATGTTCAGAACCGCAATACAGTGTTGGTGCAAGGAACTTTCACATAACCCCCCCCAAAAAATGTGGCCTGAAATGAACCAAGTTTGTAGAAGCTGGCACACATTACGGTGTTTGAGCTGGATGGCATGCAAAAGAGAAGGTAATTTACAAAAGAACAGACCCAGATGGACCGGGTCTGGACTTTCAGGCCTGAGATATTTTCTGAGAAAATAGTACAAAAGGTGCAAAAATGTCCAAAAGCGGGCCTAAAATTCAAAATTAGCTTAAATCGTTATTTGATTGAACATGAATACTGGACAAAAGAGATTGATTTATGAATAAAACAAAAACTGTGCATCTGATAGGGCACTGGTTTTGCTCAGTGTTTAGTTAAAGTTGCTGTGTCCTTATTGATTTAGACAAAACTCCACTTGTCTGGTGGACTTTTGTTCCTGATTCGTTTAACAGGAAAGAGGGGTGTGCACACAAGGAGTTTACACATTGGAAAACAGGGCCAAATATAAAAAAATGAAATTCAGAAAAACTCAAAAGAGGTCCAGTAACAACATGTAACCTGAAAAAAACAATCCCTCTTTAACCCGAGCTTCCTCTCACTCTCTTCACCTACAGCAGCTTTCTTTATTTGTGGCAGCTCTTTTAATTTAGTTCAATATTCTAAATTCTGATAGTAAATTTTTTAGCCATTTCTACAGTTAAAAGTCAGATTCAGGGGTGATAATTACCAATTCACCTCCATCATCATGTTTATCTTTATTCTAAATTCAGAGATCTCAGCCTATTAGATTAAAGCAACAGACAAACAAAATATGGGATTCTGTGGTGTGAACTAATTCCTTAGTTTCTCCAAGAGTAGCAAAAATGTGGTTCAGCAAGAATTTCTTCATTGCATTAGCATATGTGTGTGTGTGTTCTGCATTCTCACCCACTGCAGAGAAGCTCATCAACACTCCGTCCCCAGACCCCAGACTCCTCCCTAGTCCACCTGTCTGTCTTCACCATGTTGTCGGTGTCCCCAGAGTCCTCTGCCTCGCCCCCAAGATGTTCACACTATGGGAGTATGATGGAGGAGCAGCTGGCGCAGAACAACGTCAGAGATGTGTGGAGAGGTCGGAAGAACATATCCGGCTTTGGGGAGAGAACCAGCAGGGCTGCAGACGGTGACACCAAGTTTGCGGATGAGTTAAACAGCTTCTTCACACGGTTTGACTCCCCTCAAAGTCAATGGGCATGAGGCATGGTACAACCTGGATGGTCTTTTTTTATTTAAGCTTTTAATTTGAATTGTTTTTTAGTATTTTAGTATAATATATTTATTTTACTACCTCGGGATCCCCCCGGAGGAGCTGGCCGAAGTGGCCGGGGAGAGGGAAGTCTGGATTTCCCTGCTCCGGCTGCTGCCCCCGCGACCCGACCCCGGATAAGCGGAGGAGAATGGATGGATGGATGGATGGATATTTATTTTTCTCATGGGGAACCTCAATCCTGGGGGTTCTTTCTGCTACATCTGCAGGGTTGTTGTTCATGTGATCATCATCATCTTGGTTGTTTGGGGTCCATCACTGCAGCTCTATTGCTGTAATGTGGACAATGGCCCTGCCAATATGTGGGTGGTTTCCAGTGGCAAAGGCTTCTGTGGTCATGGATGGTGTGGCTCCTGGTGTGGACAGATCCTCAAAATATTGTTCCCTCACAGTAATGTCAGACTAGTTTTAAGAAGATGGTAACTCGATATTATGAGAGTAGCGTTGCAGACGTGCTGAGTGTGTGTGCACACATAGGGTGCATCTCCTGGGGCCGACTAAATCCCAGCAGACGGTTTCTCACCTGTGCTGCCCAACTATAGTCCGGCAGCCGGCCACGAATCTGGTTAAGATTGGCGCCCACAAAAAGGACTCTCTCGTTCTAGAGCGCATCTATGGTGAGTCTTTGAAATGTGCAGAGACAATATGACAAAAACTGCTGCCCCACACAGTATCAAATTGGTGATGCAGTGTGGTACCTCATCAAAGGCACATAGAGAATCAAGAATAAGATCAGAAAGTCCCTCCTGTCATATGAAGTTCCATACTTCCTTCCTGGAAAGGTGGATGATCTGGTGTATTGCATCCAGATAGGTCCAAAGACCAAAGTGGTTCACCATGAACAGCTGAAGCCTTATCACTGCCGTGACCCACTGAATAGTTCCTGGGTTATTTAGCAAGAATGGAACTGGACACTTGTAGAGATGTCAACCCTAACCTTGGACGTGGATCCTGCAGACCCTGGCTTGGATCTGTCCTTACTGTTCTCCAGTGATGAAGGTGCTATCAGCTGCACACCAGCAGATTCCACCTTGAACATTCCTGAAGCAGCTGCTTCACGCTCCACCTTTTCTAAAGTGGACTGTTCTGCACCTGGTGACCGCCAAGCTTATTCGCACTTATTTGTGCCGTTCAAGCTAATTGTTTATTTTAACTGCCTCAGGGAAGATCATCTGAGACATGCACACCCAGGAATTTTATGCTGCTGCGGACCCGACTGCCTGTCACGAAGTCCAGCAGTTGCATAGGGAGATGTTCAGTCCTAGTCGGCCAAGTTTGATGACCAGCTGTTGTGGTTTGATTGGGTTAAATGCTGAGCTGAAATCAATAAACATTATTGTGCTGAAAACAATTGCTTTGTCTATGGAGGCTTTTTCTGTGAAAAGCCCCCCTTGAATATCCAATGCTGCTTCCCTGACAAAGGGACAGGGAAGAAAGAAGAGCAAAGGAGAGCAAACCCGAACAGGAGAAAAAAGATAATTTAGGCAGAGAGAGTAAGAGAAAAAGAAAGACAACAAAACCATACAACCAGCTGCTATGTCTGTACGAAAGAAACAGTTTCTTGGGGGCACCCGGATGGAGAACCTATTGGAGCTCCTCCAAATTGACCCAGGGAAAACAAAAAAACAAACAAGCAACAAAAGCCAGCGGCAGCAACAACACTGCTAGCAATTATATTAGTGAACATCTCAGAACCGTGCAGCAGCTGTACAGTAGCTTAAGGACAGGTGTCTGTTTTGGTAACTATGTGCGTGTGTGTGTGTGTATGTGTGTGTGTGTGAGCGAAACTTGCAGCCCAGGTGTCCCCGATTGTGCTCAGTTATACATGCAGATGGGCCGCCGGCCAAAGCCCACCCTCCAGCGCTCTGTAGAAGGCAGAGAGTGCTCCCACACCCAGTCCACCTGCAGCCACCCCGCGTGCAGATCCCAGGAAGACAACCATAGATTGCATCAAGAAATGCATTTTTTGTATGACAATTTAAAGATTTGTTTCTGCTGGATAATAAGTAATTTACTTGGCTGCTTTGACAGTATTTATAGACTATAAACCTTGCCTGAATAAAAATGCTCAAAAGTTAATTCTACTGCAAGATTTTTTGAGAAAAGTGAACTACTCACACAGCAGGGGGGAATCTTCAGTGCCATGTTGCTTAATAATTTCTTGATCTTATTTCTCAGGCACTGTGACTTGCAATTTCTACCTATTTTCAAGCACTGCTCAATAGTCTCCACTAGAGGCTCCCTGTTAAGTGAAAAACATACATACACTTACACACACATGCAAACACATTCACATATATTTCCTAAATTGTGTTTAACACAAACAAATCTGCAGAGCAGGACCAGGGTAGATTTCTTTTTAACATTGCAGGACATTAGCTACTGATATCTTAACACTTGTAAATTAACTTCTGCCTTTCCTAATCTGTGAATTTAATGCACTATAGATTTGATTTTAACCTCTGTAGTATCACAACCTCAATAATCAAGTTGATGCAATTTCCCCCTTCATAAGAAATTAAATCTTGCTGCCGAGTGCACAACTAATAAAAGGTGTTGCCAGAGCATTTGTTTATTAGAAGCAAAAGGAAATATTCAGCCTCTTCTCTCAAATACTCTATAATGTGAGTGGCACCTTCAGTGACATAAATAGTAAAAACACAACAGTCTTTTGGGAAAGAAAAATCTAATCTGATCCACATAATTTGACATGTTTTAGAGTGTCTTTAATTCAGTGTCAAGTTCAGAAAAAGATATTTCTCTGTTTTAGTTTGAAATTTTGAAAATTATGTCTCTGGAAAGCTATATTTTCTGCTTTGTGTACTGTATCCTACTTATTTAGACATGATGTCATGTATGTCAATATTTGTCTAAAAAGTTACATGAAATGCCTTATTAAAACAAACAGTGACTGAACTTTGAGACCAAATGAAAAAAAAGGATTAAAAAGGCATGACAGAGTCTTGTGGTCTAGGAGTAGATTGAGAGTATTTCATAGAGCTGACTGTTACATGGGAGCATTTAGCAGCAGAAGCACATGAAAGGATAAAGCATTTTCAGAATTCAAGAAGGTTTGTGTATCCTGAAGTTGAAGGGATATTTATGTCTCAGGATGTGTTATCACTTCCCTCTTGTGAATTGAGGTCAATGTTTTTAACAGTTTGATGGCCACAGAAAGAAATAACTTTCTCTGGCAATCTGTTTTACACAGGCGTGGGGGGCATGCATCTATTGCCCAAGGTGCTTCTGTGAGAGATTTGCTCCTGTCGGAGAGGGTGATTGTTGTTGTCCAGGATACCATGCGGTTTTCACAGCATCCTTCTCAGACACTACCAACCAGGGATTCCAGTTGGACCCCCAGGATGTAGCCAGAATTACTGATGATCTTGTTGGTGTCTGCTGCCTACCAAAGAAGATTAGACTTTCTAACACTGATTGGTAGAACGTCCTCAGCATGATGTTGCATATGTTGAATGATCTCCTCAGAAAATAAAGTTAGTCTGACCCTTCTTTTAAACAGCCTCAGTCTTCATGGTCCAGTTCAGTTAGTTTTCCAAGTGTACTTGAAAGTATTTGTTATCCTAGACCACCTCCACAGTCACTCTGCTGATGGAAACTGCTCGATGGTGGGTGGTATTGCTGTCAGTGTGACATGATTAAAGTACCAGGATATCTTATTTATTGGCACAACATTCTTCCTTTGCAGTGGAAGGAAAGTCATGCTTGTATCTTTGTGTTCCTTAGTCTTTTATAGAGGTTATATTAATCAGATCAACTTTCTTCACCTGGCTCAGTGTCTTTCTCTCAGTATATATATATATACTGATATAATAATATATGCTCCCAAAGTAATTTGCAGTGCTGCATATTTCATAGGTCTTTGGGTGTTTTTACCGAGGCCTAAAAAACATATTCTGCATATTTATACACATGTCCGTGCTGTGCCTTTAGTTGATAAGTTGATTTGTTTGTATGGTCCTATTAATTATCTAATACTATTGATGTACGTTTTAAACAATCAGAGGCACTGATTTCTCAGAAAACAACTAGCCTTAACTATGATTCTGCAGAGCTGCTTTATACCATTTATCTACATTTATCTATATCTACACCGTGGTGTGCTGGGGAGGTAGCATATCCAAGAAGGACACGTCCAGACTGGACAAACTGATCAGGCGGGCCGGCTCCGTGGTCGGAATGAAGCTTGACTCTGGTGACGGTGGCACAGGCCAGGACACTGAACAAACTGATGGACATCATGGACGACAGCAGCCACCCTCTGCACACCGTCATCAGCAGCCAGAGGAGCCTGTTCAGTGACAGACAGCTGCTTCCCAAGTGCCGGACCAATAGACTTAAGAACTCTTTTGTCCCCCACGCCATCAAACTGTACAACGCCTCACTGGGGGTGAGGAGGTGACACAGGACAGGGGAAAGAGATATTACATACACTGTACTTAATCTGTATTTTTTGTATTTTTATTATTTATTTTTTTTTGTTTGTTTTTTTTGCTTAATTTAATTCTAACTTAATACTTTTTGCCCTTTAAGCTGCTGGTAAACTTAATTTCCTGAGGGAGTCTCCCCAAGGGATCAATAAAGTACTGTCTAAGTCCAAGTCTATTTAGCTGCTGGACAAACCCCTCCCCCCGATGACTGACACCTTTTGTCCCCCATGTCACCCCACTTTTCCGATGCACTAGGTGGCTGGTTGACAGTTAGAGCCTATCAAGGTCGCACCCCCACTTCCCAAGGGGTCGAGGGGTACAACGGAAGACTTCCAAGCCCCACATGCAAGTGGCCCCCTGAGTTGCCCCTGTAAGAAGAAGGTAAAGTGCTGTGCTGGGAGGTGGCTTAGAGTTTTGTTCCAGACTGGTGCTCATCCTGTGTTGAGACCAGGCAAGACACAGCATGCCAGATGATCACTTGACCTCAAACTGATGTGGCATGAACTGGTGGTCACTGCTGGGCTGTGTTTGGTAGGGAAACACAATCTCTCCTATTTTCTCTATCTTCTTGTATGTGTTTTCATCCAAGGTATTGTCTTTCTCTTAACCTTTCACTCTGAATTACTTAACAACAGTGAACATTGAAGTTAAGAATAGCCTACTTTGTCCCCCTATGTGTTTTGTAGTAATCATGGATCCTAATGATTTTTTTAGATCCAGTTTATTTTAAATCCTTCTTTAAATTACTACACAAATCTTCCCACTTCTCTCAAATGAGTAGATTGATCTTTTAAATAACTTATGTCAATCATTAAAGGTAGATTGGAAACAGTTGTCTTAGTACAAAGTCTGTGCCTGCACTTCTTTGTGTGGTTTGGCTTTCAAACTGGCTCTGTTTGAAAAAAACACATTTTGGAATTCAATTAATTTGATTTAATGGGATAGAATTTATGTATTTTCTGAATATGACATATATTTTGATATATCAACATTCTTTTTTTAAATTTTTTATTTTTTTATTTTTTTATATATCAATATTATATTGATATATCAACATTCTAATTACATTAAAAGTATATCATAATTTTATCAGATGTTCAAAAAGGTTTCAAGTTTTTAGTGAAACAAGAAGAACACAACAGACATAGAAAGAAACATATGTGCCCTCACCAAGCAACTGTATTATATTCAGAATTGTAAAGATAGCAAAACTTTATTCCAGCAGTAAACTGAAAATCATTTCTGACATTCCCCCTCCTAATGATGTTAGTATTAAGTATAGAGAGCGTACACAACAATCACTCCAAATTTATTTTGCACAGTAAAGAAAAAAATATTGTTAGTCTTTAAATATCTACTACTGACAATACTGTAAACATATATGAAGTCTGGGAGAAACCAAAGCCTAGTTCTGCAGTAAAAAGCAGATACACAAAATTCAGACAATCAAGAGACATGTCAGGAAATGTCGTTAAACTTTCTCAATAAGCAAGAACCACCTTTTTTCACCTAGGTTATATTGCAAAAATTCGTAACATCCTGCGTAAAAATGATACAGAAAAACTAGTCCATGCATTTGTTACTTCTAAGCTGGATTACTGCAATTCCTCATTATCAGGCTCTTCAAAAAGTCCATTAGGACTCTTGATCTGATCCAGAATGCTGCAGCACTTGTTCTGACAGGAACCAGTAAAAGAGTTCAGATTTCTCCCGCCTTAGCTTCTCTGCATTGGCTTCCTGAAAAATCCAGAATAGAATTTAATAATCAAAAGCATAATGGGAGCCAGACCGTTTAGCTATCAGAGTCCTCTCCTGTTGAACCAGGTTTCAGTTTGGGTTTGGGAGGCAGACACCATGTCTACATTTAAGAGTAGGCTTAAGACATTCCTTTTTGATAAAGCTTATAGTCAGGGCTGGCTTAGGTCAGTCTTGAAGCACCCATAATTATGCTGTTATAGGCCTAGACTGCTGAGTGCAACCTCATCCCGTTAATGCATGTTACTTACTGGACTTCTTCCCTTTCTTGTCGTCGTGTGCTTCTCTTACCTCTCCTCCCTCCTCCTATCACTTCCTGCAGGTGTTCTTTGTTCTGGAACTGTGGAGTCCGGACCTGTGATTGGGAGTCTCCTGCTGCCCCCGTGTTCCTACTCGACACCGTCTGCTGCAATTGCAGTTATTGTTCCTAGCCCTAAGGGCGGCACGGTGGTGTGGTGGTTAGCACTGTCGCCTCCCAGCAAGAGGGTTCTGGGTTCGAATCCCGGGGGAACCAGGACCTTTCTGGGTGGAGTTTGCATGTTCTCCCTGTGTCTGCGTGGGTTCTCTCCGGGTTCTCCGGCTTCCTCCCACAGTCCAAAAACCTGCATGTTAGGCTGATTCGAGATTGGGGAAATTGCCCGTAGGAGTGAATGTGAGTGTGAGTGGTTGTTTGTCCTTGTATGTCCTGTGTGTGGCCCTGCGATGGACTGGCGGACTGTCCAGGGTGTACCCTGCCTCTCGCCCGTTGACCACTGGGATAGGCTCCAGTTCCCCCCGCGACCCCATGAGGGAATAAGCGGTATTGCTAATGGATGGATGGTTCCTAGCCCTATTGCCATTGTTAATATTATTATTATTATTATTAATTTTTTTAAAAGATTTTGTTGGCTCTAGTGGCCTTTCATGACAGTAGCTTGACAGGAAAGGGGGCAGAGATAGAGAGGGGGAGACCTGCGGGAAAGGGCCATGGGCTGGAATCGAACCCAGGCCGCCCGCTTGCGAGCGGAGGCTCCGCATATGGTCCGGCCCACCTACAATATCTGTACCATTTTTCATTTAGTCTATAAGAACTTTACATTTACTTGTCTGTACCTCTACAGAGGTACAGACAGGCAGATCTGGTGGCTGCCGTCACTCTGGCGGAAGATCACCAGGCAATAATTTCCCAACGCCGGACGCTGGATGGTGAGCCAGAGTGGTTAGCTCGAGAGATGCCAGCACCCGGACGGAATTCGGCGCCTGCACCCAGTCCATGGAATGTAACTGGAATGTAACTGTCACGGGTTCGTTCCAAAAATAAAAACAAAAATGATGGCCAAGCCGAAAAATATTGTTTGTTCTTTTCTTTTATTGCTCCCCTTGTGAAAACAGTGAAACAGTGACGATATTTACAGTGAAGCGAAAAAAAACAAACAAGTATTTACAGGACTATTTATAGGACAACTTACTCGGACAGCCAACACCACCATCAGATCCAGCACTCTCTCTCCCGCAAATGAGCTCAGCTCCCCTTTAAATACCCCTTTAGCCCTTAGCCCCTCCCCCAGGTAAACCAAAATACAAATTAAGGGGTTTTAAGGACAAAAACAAAATAACAAAACTCAAAACCCAGTTTTCTGCATAGAAATTAAAAAATGAACCAAAATGACTCCATATAGTCTTCAAAACATCAGGAACATAAACTATTTAAAAATACAAAACAAAACACCCAAAATGGTTAAGTCCTTTGTCACGTGAGTGGTAAAGCGCGCCACTCTGCGCTATTTCCAGCGTGATGCGGAAGTGCTCCGGTTTGGCCCCTGGACCAGGAACAGCGGGAATGAAGGAGAGGTGAGAGGTGAGTATGTGGAAGCTCGTCGCCGAGTGTGCACCCTCGGACGCGCGCGCGATGACCGTTTCAGACGGGGGGGGGGGGGGCGGGTGTTCGTTGGGACTGTGCAGGACCGCGGGACACAGGGGCGGGCCTGCACGCAGCAGTTTGCTGGGCAGCGCACTCACATGGGAGAGACTTCTCCCCGTGCGTGCGTTCCTGGCACCGCGCTCCCCTGGGCCAGAGGGAGCATGGGCACGTGGAGTCTGGGATGGACGCTTAGTGGCGCTCCATCACATTATCTGCCTCCTCCCCAAGGTTGACGACGTGCGGCAACTTGGAGAGATAATCTGCCACAATATTAGTTTTCCCCGCCCGATGGCGGATTTGGCATCGGAAGGGTTGGAGAGCGAGATACCAGCGGGTGTGTCGACTGTTGTGATCCTTCATAGAGTTCATCCATATCAGGGCACGATGGTCGGTCTCCAGGTCGAACTCCCTCCCCAGAAGGTAATATCTCAGGCTCTCCAGAGCCCACTTGATGGCCAGGCCCTCCTTCTCCACAGTGGAGTACCTGGTCTCTCGGGGAAGCAGCTTGCGGCTTAGGTACAGCACAGGGCGTTCTTCTCCAGGGTCTCCCTGTGCCAGGACAGCCCCGAGACCCACTGCAGAGGTGTCGGTCTGGACCAAGAACCGCTGGTTGAAGTCCGGACTCCGCAGCACCGGCGACGAGCAGAGACAGGTCTTGAGGGTCTGGAAGGCGGTCTCACAGTCCTCACTCTAGACGACAGGGTTCCGCTGAGCCTTCTCCGTCAGTGCGGTCAGAGGAGCGGCGATGGTGGCAAACTGTGGCACGAACCTCCGATACCAGCCGGCCAAGCCAAAGAAGGACCTCACCTCCTTCTTGGTGCGAGGCCGTGGGCAGCTGCGGAACGCCTCCACCTTGTCCACCTGCGGACAGACCTCACCTCGACCCAGCCGATAGCCAAGGTATTGCGCCTCCTCCTTGGCCCACTGACACTTGGCAGGATTTAGCGTCAGTCCCGCCTGATCGATCTTGCCAAGGACCCTCTCCAGATGCTGCAAGTGCTGCTCCCAAGTGTCGCTGAAGATTACTACATCGTCCGGGTAAGCAGCACTGCAGTCGCCGCAACCTCGTAAAACACGGTCCATTAGCCTCTGAAAGGTTGCGGGGGCCCCATGGAGACCAAACGGCATCACCGTAAACTGGAACAATCCAGAAGAAGTCTGGAACGCTGTGTAGGGACGACTGGACGGCTCCAGAGGCACCTGCCAGTAGCCCTTGCAGAGATCATGGGTGGTGATGAACCGGGCCCGGCCGATCTTCTCCAGTAGGTCATCAATCCGGGGCATCGGGTAGGCGTGTAACTCCGACAGGGCGTTGAGCTTCCGGAAGTTGATGCAGATGCGGAGCGACCCATCCTTCTTCACCACGATGACCACTGGACTGCACCACTCGGACGTTGACTGCTCGATCACCCCCAGGCGCTGCATCTCCTCCACCTCCTTCGGTAGCTGCGCCACCAGATGCTGAGGGACCCGGTAGGACCGCTGGCGAATGGGCCTCTTGTCCTTCAGGCGGATGACGTGCTCGACCAAGACAGTCCTCCCCGGGTTGGCAGCAAACAGCTTAGAAACCCTCCGGAAGACCTTGCTGAGCTGGCTGGACTGGGTGATAGAGAGATGGTCGAGAGTGGGTGGAGGCAGCTGGTGGAGGTCAACGAGAGACAGCTCCTCGTCACCCTCGCTGTCGACCTTAGCCACGAGAAGAGACAACACAGGAGCAGAGACTGGGACGGCCTCTCTCCACTCTTTCAGCAGGTTGACGTGGTAAGCCTGTTTGGCTTTCTTCTTGTCAGGGTGGTGTATTTTGTAAGTAACAGGGCCCATCTTCCTCAGGACAGTGTACAGACCCTGCCACTTGGCCAACGGCTTGCTGGTGGAGGATGGCAGCAAGAGCAGGACCCTCTGGCCAGGCTGGAGCTCTTGATGTCTGGCCTGTCTGTCGCACCAGGCCTTCTGTGTCTGCTGGGCCTCTCGCAGGTTGACCTCAGCCTCCTCCCGATACGTGGCCAGGCGCTCTCTCATCTCCAGCACAAACTGCACCACACTCCGATCACTAGTAGCCGTTGTGGGAGCCTCCCAGGCCTTCAGATGAAAAAAGAAAAACAGATGAGCTCTTTACCAGGACCACGTTGGCTGGGTGCAGGCCCGGAATCTCTAGGTGGGTGAAAGCTGACTATGGGTTGCGAAGACAGCTGACGAACATCCGGGTAAGCAGCTGGGCCTCCCCTCCGCACGTTGCGATACTGCAGCGCGAGCTTGGCTGCGACCAGCTCATGCTCCTTCACCCAGGTGCGGACGTCTGCCGGGAAGAAGCTGCTCCAGGATAATCTGCTCCCCGATCTGCTCCTTGGAGTGCTGCTCCGGCCGGATCCAGCGCGGTACAGCCCCTTCAGATGGTGGTAGGTCTTGGTCGAGCTCTCTCGAGGTGGCACAGACATGGACCTGAACTGCTGCCTGTCTCCGGTGAAACATCGAACTTGATCAGCAGTGCAGCTTTCAAGTCCAGTTAGGAGTGCGCCAACTCCTCCTCCATGGCTGTGTAAGCTTCCGACGCCTTCCCGGTGAGTAAGGGCACCAGCCGACATGCCCACTCACCTTCCGGCCAACCCCAAGTTCTTGCGATGCTCTCAAAGCGTACCAGGTAGTTTTCAATGTCCTCCCCTAAGACATATTGAGGGATCTTGTGGTCGCCGTAAAGCCGGCCCTCATGTCTGGAGGGTTCAGCTCTCTCCATGCTGATCCTTGCGGGCTCCTTGGAGAAACTGCGGTGTTGACTCCTCGGATGTTGATGCAGGTCTGGACACAGGGACAGACCGCTGTGGGGCTGGGAAGGTGGCCCGAAGCCCTCTCAGATCGGCCAAAAACCCCTCGTCCCTCCGCTCCTGTCCTTTCAAAAATGTCCTCATGACCTCCACAAGCTCCTCACTTGTACTTGGTGCAGGCTGCTTGATTGAGGCAGCGGTGCCACCTTCCTCATCTTCAGTTGCCCAGCCTCCATCCTCCACAGGTCAGTCCTGCTTCACTTTTTGTGAGCGCAGCCCTGTACGCTTCACTATAGGGTGCTTCCGTCGACTGGCCATCCAACTCCTGACACCAACTGTCACGGGTTTGTTCCAAAAATAAAAACAAAAATGATGGCCCAGCCGAAAAATATCGTTTGTGCTTTTCTTTTATTGCTCCCCTGGTGAAAAGAGTGAAAAAGTGGTGATATTTACAGTGAAGCGAGAAAACAAAAAACAAGTATTTACAGGACTATTTACAGGACAACTTACTCGGACAGCCAACACCACCATCAGATCCAGCACTCTCTCTCCCACTAATGAGCTCAGCTCCCCTTTAAATACCCCTTTAGCCCCTCCCCCGGGTAAACCAAAATACAAATTAAGGGGTTTTAAGGACAAAAACAAAATAACAAAACTCAAAACCCAGTTTTCTGCATAGAAACTCAAAAATGAACCAAAATGACTCCATACAGTCTTCAAAACGTCAGGAACATAAACTCTGCGCTATTTCCTGCGTGATGCGGAAGTGCTCCGGTTTGGCCCCTGGACCAGGAACAGCGGGAATGAAGGAGAGGTGAGAGGTGTGTGTGGAAGCTCGGCGCCGAGTGTGCACCCTCGGACGCGCGCGCAATGACCGGATCAGACGGGGGGGTGGGGGGGTGGGGGGTTCGTTGGGACTGTGCAGGACCGCGGGACACAGGGGCGGGCCTGCACGCAGCAGTTTGCTGGGCAGCGCACTCACGTGGGAGAGATTTCTCCCCGTGCGCGCGCTCCTGGCACCGCGCTCCCCTGGGCCAGAGGGAGCATGGACACGTGGAGTCTGGGATGGACGCTTAGCGGCGCTCCATTACAGTAACTAAAAATGATTAAACGTTTGGATGTAGATCGGGATGCTAAAAAAACACGTACTGACAGTACCCAAACTACTCGGACATTACCGTGAAGCAACGCCACCCTCATATGTTAAGAGTCTACACGTGATGAAAATAAGATTAAGCAATATCACCTAGAATGACGCTGGTTGTAGATAGTTCAGAGTGCTGGTCAATATATTTTTGGGCTCCATCGACGGTGCTGAGCCACTTTCTGCCTCCGCCGGGCAGCGTTATGCGTAGTCGGGCTGGGTACAACAGAGCCAGCTTCAAACCCCGCTTATACAGTTCCGCCATCACATTCCGGTACTGGGCTCGCTGACTCACAATTTCAGCGCTGTAGTCCTCAACGATACGGATCTGTTGGTTGTCGTAGTCGAGTTTCCCTCTGCGCCGTGCTTCTTAGGCCGTGGGCCAGAATCTGTACGATGACTTTTCGTTCGAACTTTTGGGGGGCAACTTTCCTCCAGTTTAATTAGATACTTTGGACTTCAGTGATCTCAAAAAGCCAATTTTCCCGCGTTTTCACTTGCACATTAATTAATTAAGGCCAATTAAAATTTCGGTAGTTCCACAGCTGGCCTATAGGTGGCTGAAACTAAGAAAATATCCATATTTTTGGTTTTAACCAAGTGATCCTTACCAAAATACTTAAGGTAATTAAGGTTGATCATTAGAAAAGTTTTTTTTATGCAAAAACTGCTGGAATCAACACGGAAATGCAATTTTGACGTTTAGGTTTTCGCTGCCCCAGAGCCACTGAACCTGAATACTACATATTTTCAACTTTATACAGCCATAGCAAAACAAAGGACAATCATTTAATATGCAAAAACCCAAATAATTTCTTAATAATTTAATTATTGAAAAACTGACATCACTTTCCTTCATATTGCATTTATTAACTTAATGAGAAAAAAAATGTGGGGTACTTTCAGCCTAAAAAATAATCAAAACAACACAATACAGTTGAAAAAAGCCTAATTATCACAAGTAAACTTTTCTATAAAAATGGAGTAATATGTCATTTCCATTGTCAATTAAAACTAACAAGGGATCCATATTTATATACAATATAAAAATCTGAACCTTTCATTTTTACAGTTATATTATTTCGATCTTAACCTTTCCTCGCAACATCATACTACTAAATCCAAACATATATTCACATCATATTATTTCAATCCAGACATTTCATTTTCATATTTTTTACATTTTCATCAAAAACTTACAACATATATGAAAAACATTACAACTCATCATCTGAATCATCCAAGTCGTCATATCAAGTTTCGGCTATTTCTTTCTCCCTGCCATCCAGGTCTATCCAGGATTTGCAAATTTCAATAAATCGGCGCCAACCGGCACCAGAAAATTGAATAATTGGACCTTTTTCGTCTTGAAACAAGTGCAAAAAACCTTTCACGGGCGCTGCCATATTTAAATAACCGAGTGCTTGCGCTGAGATTCAGCCATCTGATTGGCTGATAAGCGAAACTCGGATCTCGCGATTTCTTAGATTACGGCGGAACAAATTATATTTTTAATCGACTATAATTTATTAATGTGCAAATGAAAGGGTGGGAACATTGGCGTTTTAAGATCACTGGAGTCTCTAGCAACTTATCCAAGTGAAAGAAAGTTGCCCCCTAAAAGTTCAAATGGAATTGCTTAAGGAGACGTCGTACAGATTCCCGTATACCTCCTGAAGTAACTGAGAGAAAAACTTGGTTGGGCGACCGCTCTCAGTAGATTCAGCCAGTCCAATGATGCGTATGTTTTGACGGCGGCTACGGTTCTCCAAATCAGTAACTCTAGCCTTTAGCTTAGCATTCTCGTCCCGGAGAGAGGAGCAGGCATTCTCCAAATCCATAACGCGCTGGCTTAGGTCTTCAGATGCAAGTTCAAGTGAAGAGATACGTTGGTCGTGATCGTCCAAAGACATTTTATTTTGGTGTAACTTAGAGTCTATCGCATCAAAAGATGAATTGAACTCTTCAGACAGCTTTTTGCGGTGTTCTTCCAGTAGCACTTTATTGGCGTCAAGTGTTAAGCTAGGCTCAGTGTTAGCATCCCCCTTTTCTGTAGTTTTCTGTCCTTTAGGCGGCATCTTAATCCCATTTACAGGTCAGGTTGCAAAAGCAAAAGAAAAATGTATAGCAAACACACAAAGTACACAAATTATAATGTATGAGGGCTGAGTGGTTTGAAAAAATAAAGAGATGGCTGGAGCGCTCTCCACACGTCTACTCCATTTGCCTACCAACCGAAACACTCCCTATTTCCCAACTTTTGAAGGAGAATTCATACTTTTTATTTTATTTTGAAGGGCCAAATCTTTTATTTTGGGTTATTGTAAATATTATTTTTTTTCTGGTTCAATACTAAAGAAAGGCAAAAAAAGCTTTATCTTTGTATGGTGTCTTTTAATTGCACTGTATTTTTTCACTTTCCCCAGAGCCTAGTGTCTCTTATTTTCTAGCTTATTGAATCTGGCCTATCATTGACATGTACATAGCCAGTGGTGGGTTACAAATTAATTAATGGTCTTCTAGAGGTGAAGGAAGTCTCAATTCCGAGATGTTACCACCCTCCTGACTTCCTCAACATTGTCATAGTAGAGCTGCACCATTTTTCTGATGCCAGCTGTGTAGGATATGGTGCATGTTCTTACCTAAGGTACATAAATGACAAGGATGAAGTCCATTGCAGTCTTGTAATGGCAAAGGCAAGTGTTGCTCCCTCAAAGGTCACAAGTATCCCAAGATTAGAACTTGCAGCAGCAGTGATTGCTACGAACGTCAGTGTCATGCTAAGATGTGAACTTGACATGAAGATTGATGAAGAAATTTTCTGGACAGACTCACAAGTTGTGCTCAGGCACATCAACAATTATGCTAGTAGGTTTCACATATTTGTTGGCAATCGTGTTCAACTGATAAGAGATTACAGCGATCCCAATCAGTGGCATTATGTTGAGACCTCCGAAAACCCGGCTGATCACGCATCCAGAGGCCTTTGCGCTTCCGGCATTCATTCACCAAGCAATAATGACATCCTCGAACGTCTGCGTCGGTTTTAATCTTGGACAACACTCAAAGTCGTTGCAAGAATCAAGAGGCTGGGCTCCAAACAACAACATAATGAACATATGACTATTGAAGAGCGTGAAAAGGCTGCTGAAACAGTGATTAAGATTGTACAGCAGCAAGCCTTCCCTCATGAGATAAAGATACTTCAGAGTGAAAAGAACCTTCCAAACACCAGTTCTCTTTTCAAGTTTGATCCTACTTGGTCTGAGGGACTCTGCACAGGTGGGAGATTAAAGTAATCATCCCTCTGTCATAGAATTAATAACCCAGTACTCTTACCCAACAACAGTTATGTTACCAAGCTTATTGTGTCCCACTACCATGCAAAGACATGTCATCAGGGTCGAAGCCAGACACAAATGGAGCTTTGGAACAATGGACTTTGGGTCCTTGGTGAGAGTTAAGTTGGTAGCAAAGCTGATCCACGACTGTGTGCTTTGCAGGAAACTCCTGCGGCCAACAGAGAAGCATAAAATGGCTGATCTGCCTAAAGAACGTGTTGAAGCTTCAGCACCATTCACGTATAGTGGAATGGACTGTTTTGGCCCTTTCACTGTGACAAAAGCCCGCAAAGAGAACAAAAGATATTGCCTAATTTTCACATGTCTGTATTCCAGAGCTGTACTTATCGAAATGCTAGAAGACTTGTCAATGGACTCATTCATAAATGCCCTGAGATGTTTTATAAGCCTAAGAGGAGCTGTGCGGCAACTGCACTGTGATCAGGGCTCTAATTTTGTAGGTGCCAGAATCGAGTTCAGCAAGCATTAAATCAATGTTACTTTAAGTTTTCTTGAGTGATAAACAGTGTGATTTTGTCTTCAATTCACCCTCTGCCAGTCATGCAGGTGATGTCTAGGAAAGACAAATCAGAACTATCAGTAATGTGTTGAACGGCACCTTTGAACAGTGCATAGGTCGACTTGATGATGCCTCTCTCAGGACATTACTATATGAGGCAATGGCTATTGTCAACAGCCGGCCAGTAACAGTGGATGGAATGAATGATCCTTGAGCACTTGAGCCCATAACTCTGAACCACCTTATTATGACGAAATCTAAGGTTGCTATCCCTCCCCCTGGAGTGTTTGTCAAGGATATATGCCACAAAGAGGAGGAGGAGAGTGCAGTACCTCATTGAGCAATTCTGTTGTCGTTGGAAAAGGGAATATTTGTTGAACATTTCCACAAGACAGAAATGGCACTTGTCTCAGCGTAAACTCAAGATAAATTATATTGTCATTATCAAAGATGACAACCTTCCAAAAAATCAGTGGCAACTAGTGGTTGAAACTGTTCAAAGCAGCAATGGCTTAGTCCTTCAAGTCAAAGTTCAAGTTGGAGAGAAAAGGCCAAATTTGTCTTCAAAATCCTCAGTTATTGAGAGGCCAATCCAGAAATTAGTTCTTCTTGTCGAAAATTGATGAGCACGAACAAGCAACTGTTGTACAGTTAATTTATATGTAACTGATATTTCTATGGAGATATTTCATTTACTAAAGTTGAGAAATCCTGTTTAATTAATTCACTCTTCACATATTACCTTTTGTTGATTTATTGTGACAGGATTTGGTGGGAGTGTAAATTAATGCTAAATGTTATATTTATCCTGTTCATGTGGTGACACCTTTACATTTATATATATAGTTTTATTTTAAAGAGCGATATTTTCTTCTTCACATTTTTTTGGGAGTGTGTTATATTTACTGTTTTACCTGGTGCGAGATCTTGAAAGACATTAGAAAACATTTCATAGCACTCTCGGAAAGAATAAGGTAAAAGTATGAACATTTGTGTTTTTTGGATTATTTATTGGTTGAAACGGTTCCAACATTTGTATATATTTCTTTTGTGCTATTTTTATGGCGTTCATAACGATAAAAGATGTGATTAAATGGCACCCATTTGGAACTCCCTGCGACTGGCTGTTTTACGTCGAGGGGCCACTACACAAATAGCTGATAATGTTTAAACTAAAAAACAGTGTGTTTCACTTTTTTATTGTTTACTATTCTCTTCTTTTTCTCCTTTATGTTTTCAATGTAGGCACTTTAAACCTAAATAGAGCTAGGGATGATGTAAAAAAAAAGGCTTTTTTGAGGTGATGGAGCTGAAGAGAACATGTAATGTTGATTCAACAAACACACAGATGATACAAATAATAAAAGTGTCTGGAGGAGGGGGTGTAGAGGGTAAGTCATTCTGAGCCACAAGTCCAGCTGTAGTGGAGGAATTAGAATTTTGTTTTCCAAGAACTTTGTACCTTCTTCCTACAAAGTAGAGGGTTGTTTATTGAAGGTTGAAGCTCAATTTGAAACTTTTAACCTTTTGTTTGTAAATTTCTATGCACCAACCAGTGGAGCCGACAGACTAGCAGAGTTTAATGTTCTGTGTAACACCATACAGAACTGTTATAGTGTTGAGTATTTTTTTTTAGGAGGGGATTTTAATTGTACTGAAAATCCAAAGCTTGACAGGAATCATCAAGAACCTCATGTTGCTTCATCACACAGGCTTAGACAGCTGACTGAAGCACATTAGTTATCAGATGTGTGGAGGTTTTCTTTTATAAAAGTCACAGACAATTTACCTTGAGTCACTGTAAAGACAATGTGTTATCCCTGGCCAGGCTGGATTGCCTCTACTCTTTTAAACACCATGTGAACATTTTTGACAGCTGTCACATTTCACACTCTAGTAATGATGTCATCAACGGAAATGTCTCCATGAGGAGATGTGTACATGAGACATTAAAATATCCGTATCATATACAAAGAGAGTTCATGTGGATGGTTTTAAGCCACAGACGAGACTGCAGTCTGTGAGCTATATAGAGGTAATGTGCTGCCCTCGCAGTGCATGGCTAGACAAGGCTAGACAGCCAGATAAAGGTTAGTTAGAAGTAGGGTTGTTACGATACTAAAATTTTCAACTCGATACCAATACTCAGGAAAAGATTCGCTACTCGATACCATTTTCGATACTACAAGGATAAAAAAAAATCCCAAAATTGAACAGAATTTCCGTCCGTCCATCCGTCCAGTATATCATGGGAACTACAGGAAAGAAAGAGACCACTGTGTGTTCACTAAGTTCATAAATGTCAATTGATGTTTTCAACTACTTCTATTCACTGCAGCTCAGTCTAAAACAACTGATGAATGTCTGACATGCTATAACTATGCAATAGTAAATTATTATTGATTTAATTGTATTGCTGTGTGACATGCTGTTGTATGAAAATAAGGATATTCATAATTTGATCTACTTATACAATTTATACAAATAGCAGATATTAGATGTGCAATGTTTGTCTGAAAACAGACATTAGAACAATAATAATGAAGCAACCAGTGACTAAATGCTATTGATATGTCACACAGATGAAGCCATTAAAGTTATGTATTTTATGCCTGAGCAGTGCTTATGTAACACAACACCCTCCTTTCCTGGCATAGATCCCTGTCATTGACCCTGTAAACAGCAACAGGAGTGGGCAGGACAGTCTACAAATTGCACCCCTGGCTATTGTCAAACACTGATTACAGTTACTAAGGCTCACAACCCCAACCTCCCTTGTTTCATTACCTCTGTAGGATGTGTCAAAATCTGTTATGAGAGTTTTATTTAATGAAGTTGTACCTGAATTCATTTGCCTGTGCCTCTACATGCAGCAGGAGAGGAGGTACCAATTAATGGAAACTAAAAGGACCCAGTGCCTTATAATTAACAAGCATGAGTTGCAGTAAACATAACACTCAGTGTAATAGCCCTGGAGAGAGAAGTGGGAAGTGGTGAAAGAACTGGAGGAGGAGGAGGAGAAATGAGAAAATAAAGGATCTTTGATTTGTCCCTTGGTGGATGAGTCCTTGCGGCTGACAGAGGCTGTCCAAAGTCGCTAAATGAATAATCATATTTGAGCAAGACTAGAGACAATGCTTCACCAAGCTGATATCAACCTTGCTGACGTCAGAGATCTGAAAGTGAGTGAGAGAGAGCAAATCACTGCAAAAAAATGACAACAAGCAAAAACTTGCCTCTGGAATCAATGGTATACATATTGCAATTCCAACCAGATATATCCCAATCTGTACAGCTTGGTCATTTTTGGTCAGAAATATAGTATAGAATTTCAGTAAATATCAAATAATCAACATCAAGACATGTGCTTTTGTATGAGCCTTCTGACAGTATGATAAACCTTTGATCTACAACAACTTTCTTGAACAATACAGTATTGCTTTGGTTGACCCATTTTGTCACGGCTCTATTGTGTAGACCTGAGAACAGGTGTTGGCACTACTCGTGATATTCCCTGAAAAGAGACCCGAGTGATCAGAAGAAGCATGCAGGGCTGCAGAGTTCGAGTTTAGTGCCGAAAGAAGAAAAGAAAGGATTTGTACTGTAAACCTTGTGTCATGGGGAGTGTGAGTGTTTTTGCAATTTTACGTAGGTTCTTGAAATTTGCTTAATCTGAGAGTTAAATGACATGTCTTGATCAAAGATAACTCCAAGATTTCTCACAGTGGTGCTGGAGGCCAGGGCAATGCCATCCGGGGAAACTATTTCTCTAGATCAGGGGTCACCAACACGGTGCCCGCGGGCACCAGGTCTCCCGCACGGACCACCCGAGTTGCCTGCAGGCCTGTTCTACAAAGAGCACAACTCAATAGTGAGCTGCGTCTAAAATTTAATTTTGTTCCGTTGCTATTCTTTTTTAATCACACTTGCATTCATATATATTTGATTTAAAATGGCAATATCTTAAAAATATGCTCATTATATATTAAGTTTAAGTTTTCTCTAGTTCAAAGGTCAGTATTGTGCACGTGACAAAACAAAACCAGTGTCAGTGGAGATTAAGGTAGCGGGTGCAGCGGAGTAAGTTTCTTAACCCAAAAACATGGCAGAAAAACGAAAGAAAACATATAATTTTAAAAACGAATGGGAGGAGGAGTTCTTTTTTACAAATGTTAAAGAAGCCTGCGTGTGTCTGATTTGCGGGGCAACTGTGGCGACGGCAAAGCGGCACAATGTTGAGAGACACTTTACTTCGTGCCACAAAAGCTACCATGCTAATTATCCACCGGGAAGCGCACTATGGGCAGAAAAAGCCCGCGAGTTAAAGGCAGATTCGGGTAAGCAACAGTCTTTTTTCACGAGGCCGGCGAAAAAGTCAGAGAAAGCGATTGAAGCCTCGTTTAGAGCCGCACATTTTTTAATAAAGAAGAAGAAGGCATTTTCAGACGGAGAGGTTGTGAAAGAAGCAATGATGATAATTGCTAATACTGTGCTTAAAGACGAGAAAAATGGAACCGATATAATCTCCACTCTCTCCAACGTCCAACTGGGGGCATCTACGATGGCTAGATGAGTGTCAGCTATGTCTGGTGACTTGGTCGATCAGCTGGACCGGGACCTGGCCAAGTGCAGGTGGTTCAGCATCCAGTGCGACGAGTCCGTGGACAGCAGCAGTACAGCACAGCTATTGATTTTTGTCCGGATGGTGTTCGAAGATTTCTCCACAAGAGAAGAACTCCTGACACTACTGCCCTTAAAGACATCTACAAGGGGAGTTGACATCTATAACGCGGTGAAGCAGTTTTTTGTGCAGAAAAGGGTACCATTGGAAAGGCTGGTTGCGGTGACTACAGACGGGGCTCCTGCTATGATAGGCAGACATGCGGGTTTCATCGCTCACTGTAAAGGGGACCCAGACTTCCCAAAAATTCTGCATTACCACTGCATCATTCACCAGCAGTCCTTATGTGCAAAAGTGATCGGTTTTGGGCACGTGATGACTCCCGTTGTGAAAATAATAAACAACATCCGCTCCCATGCAAAACAGCACAGGACTTTCAAGGTGCTACTGGAAGAGATGTCATCTGAATATGCTGATCTTTTGCTGCACACAGAAATCAGATGGCTCAGCAGAGGAAGAGTTTTACTTCGTTTTTTGTCACTTTTGGATGAAATCAAAGAGTTCATGCAGAGCAAAGGCGAAGACGTCTCACTGCTAGAGGACACAGAATGGACACTTGACCTTGCATTTTTGACAGACATTACAGGGAAACTAAACCTACTGAACTGTGAGTTGCAAGGCAAAGGCAAGACTGTTGCGGATATGATAAGTGCTTTAAATGCATTTAAAGCCAAGATGAACATTTTCTCTGTGAATTTGCAGAGAAAAAATGTGCTGCACTTTCCCTCAGTGCAGTCAGTGCTGAAAGACAATGCTTCTGCATCTGAGACATTTGACAAAGTTGCAGGAAAGTACTTTGAAGCCATCAACAGAATTGGCCAAGAGTTTGAGAATAGGTTTTGTGACCTTGAACAGCTTGAGCCATGTGTGTCATTCATTTCCAACCCCTTCATGAATGTGGACACAATAATACTTGCTGAGCAACTAAGTGACACGTTCAGCTTGGATGCTGGACAGGTGGAGATTGAGATTATAACATTGCAAAATGACCTCCGACTCAAAGCCTATCAGGCTGACCCAAACTTTTGGTGCCTTGTTGACACAGAGAAGTACAGTGGTGTATGCACAGCAGCCATGAAGGTGGCCAGCCTGTTTGGTTCAACCTACCTCTGTGAATCAGCATTCTCTGATATGAACTTCATTAAGAACAAACACAGAACACGCCTCACTGATGAACATCTGAAACATGCACTCACAGTTGCAGTGTCAAATTACACACCAGATTAAAAGGCACTGGTGAACAGCATTCAATGCCAATCCTCCCATTAAAATGTTGAAGAATTGTGTTACATTTAAAACTGTGTTCATGACATGTAACAATAATAAGTTTGTTAAAAATGTTAAAGATTTGGTCAAGAGTTCAAAATGTGACAAGATTTCTTTTAAATATGTGTGTTGATTTTTCTTTAAAATTAGATAATTTATAACTTTTTGAAACATGGTGTAACATAGTTCGTGATTTGTTAAAAGGTTTTGTCAATGGCTATTGAAAATGAGTGAAAGTGAAAACTCCTATGTAAACGTAGTGGTCTCAGTTAGTGATCATCTGAAAATGTAACAGTTGCTGAGAGATAAAGTGGTGGATATTGATATGTTTCCCATTTTGTTGTCACAGATTAGTATCATTAATGATTATTAATAAAGTATAACTAAAAGATTATTGAGCAAATGTATTATTTCAGAAGAGTGTATCAAACTGGTAGCCCTTCATGTGACTCGGTACCCATGAAGTAGCCCTCCGTTTCAAAAAGGTTGGTGACCCCTGCTCTAGATAATGCGTCACAGAGGTGCTTAGGCCCTAGAACAGTTTTATCTGAGTTTAACATTAGCAAATTTAAGGTCATCCAGGTTTTTAACATCCTGAGACACATTTGAAGCTTAGCTAGCTGATGAGTTTCATCTGGCTTGATTGATATATATAACTGAGTATCATCTGCATAGCAATGAAAGTTGATAGTGTTTCCTGATAATATTACCTAAAGGAAGCATATATGACGTAAAGAGGATTGGTCCGAGAACAGATCCTTGTGGAACTCCATAGCTAACTCTGGTATGCACGGAAACTGATCTGATAAATAGGACTTAAACCAGGTTAGGGCGGCTCCTTTAATGAGAATGAAATGTTCCAGTCTCTGTGATAGGATATCATGGTCAATGGTGTCAAAAGTAGCACTAAGATCTAGTAAAAGCAATACGAAGACAAGTCCTTTGTCTGATGCCGGTAGGAGGTCATTAGTCATTTTCACCAGTGCTGTCTCTGCGCTATGATCAGCTCTAAATCCTGACTGAAAATCTTCAAACAAACTATTGCTAGGTAGATAGTCACACATCTGTTTGGCTACTGCTTTCTCCATGAACTTGGAGATAAATGGAAGGTTAGTCTATAGTTGGCTAAAACATCTGGGTCCAGGTTAGGCTTTTTCAAAAGAGGTTTAATTATAGCTTCTTTAAAGTACTGTGGCACATAGCCTGTTGATATGGACATATTGATCACGTCTAGCAGAGAAGTACCTACTAAGGGTAAGACTTCTTTAAGCAGCCTAGTCAGGATGGGATGCAGGTTGATGGTTTGGATGAAGTTAGTTGAAAAAGATTGAGGGAAGTGAATTTGGCTATAATTACTCCCTTTAGCATAGTGTGCTATCACACGATCTATGTAAATTACTGATTGATTTATTTTCTTTTATAACTATATTTTGAGTTGAAATCTGTGGCTGTGACCACATACTCTCTCCTCTCTCTTTTCCTTTCTCTCTTTTTCTTTTTCTGTTGCATTAGATCCACATCTTTAGGTCAACACACACACACAATAGGACTTGGTTGTGTCCAGTCCTCCTTTGAAGAGGCGGACCTAGCCAAGGAGATAATCCCCATTACACCCAGATCTTGGGGCTTTTGGTTGACTGAGACCCTGAGAGAGAGGTTTTTGTTTGTGAAGAGCCCAGCGCTGATATACTTTGCCTGTGACCCAATAAATGACCTTTTTTATACTTTTGATCTATTCTGGGTTATTCTCAGGTTTCCGAGTAAAGAATCGGGTTAACAGAAGCAAAGCAGTCAAAACATATACCTGGTTTTACAGTTGTTCCTACAGAGTTTAAAGATAAGTCGATGCCAGTTGAGTCTTGTTGGATTTTGTTTCTAATAGCTAATATTTTCTCATTTAAGAAGCTAATGAAGTCATGACTAGTGAGAGCTATGGGAATACTTGACTCCATAGAGCTGTGACTTACTGTCAGGCACGCTACAGTGCTGAAAAGAAACCTGGGAGTGTTCCTATTTTCCTTTATTAAAAATGAGTAGTACGCTGCTTTGGCATCACGGAGTGCCTTCCTATAAGATTTAAGACTATCTTGCCAAGATAAATGAGAATTGTTTAGCTTGGTGGAATGCAAGTTCCTCTCAAGTTTCCGAGATATCTGCTTTAATTTGCGAGTTTCAGTAGTATACCATGGAGCTGACCATCTTTTTTTATGGATTTTCTTTTTTAGGGGGGCTCCAGCGTTGAGTTTCTTACTTTTCTATATTGGCTATATTAGACTACATTTGATTTTTGTTTTCATACTGGGCTATAAGGTATCTGATATTTAAAAAAAGGTAAATTAATTGACAATCCAAATTGTTTCCTTATTGAGTTTCAGACTGATTGCAATTTGCTGATGGAGACCAATTAATCATTTGATCCTGTTAAAAGATATGAAGTGTTTGTGGTTTTGTATGCAATTCTGCCTGGAGAGTTAACAACCCACTGCAAATAGGCTGGGGTTTTGTGTCTTGATTTGTGTGCAGGCATGCTGTGTGTATTTGTGAATGGGTTTCTGTTCTGTCGCTGACTGTTTTTTCTCGATAAAAGCAATTTGCCCTATGCTCCAGCCAGGCAATGAGCAGATGCTACCATTGTAAATGATTATTTGAGGGACCATAATGAAGTGTTGATAAACACAGAATTACTGCTGGGCTGTGGCCATGCACAATGAGGGAAAAGAAAGAATAGTAGGATAGATACAAAGTGTGAAGAAAAGATGGGTGTTAAAACAAAGCTCTCAACCTGCTTTTGGTTAATACATGGGAAGTCAGTTAAATGCATAAGCTCATTCATTGTTTACACAAAATTAAATATATATTCCTTTCTAAGGGATTTTTGACATTTGGACAAGTCATCAGAAGCATGCAATGAACATCTGTGTGTCATACAACGCTTTCATGGATAATTTCAGTCAGGATTTTTTTCCAGTGTTTTTGATTTTCATAAGGCATGAAGAGAAGGTGAAAAAACGTTTCAGTAAAAAATATTATTATTTATTGAAGGGTTTTTCAAGATGTCCAATCAAGTAGAAAGCATATATGTCAAGATTTCTTACTAATGAAATACTGTGTGTTACAATGTGAACATATTTTGACATTTGTTAACATAACACAACATAAACAGAGCTTTGCTTGCAACTCTCGTCCTATTCCTAGCTTCACTTCCAATTATTCCCTTTTCTCACTCCTGCTCATTTAACCCCTTGATTTATTTTAGTCTGTCTAAGCTCCTCTTTAACAGTACATTATCATGGACATTTTTTAATCTTATTGCATGGTGCATTAGTGTCCACTTTAAAACTTGATATCCCATATATATAAAAAATTGCATTTAAATAGCTGTCCACTACAGTAATGGTGAAAAAATGTAATACTTCCATCACACTAAATAAAACTAATAAAGTAAAGGTTAAGAACCTCAGTGACATTTTGCTCAAGTAACAGTGATTATGTCAGTAACTATGTCAGTTTTGAAGGTTTTTACAACTTCTCATAATCTGTCTTTGAAAAAGTGAGTTTAATACGAAAAGAGTACATGAATATCTGAGGTTTGAAAAGACTTTCCTTTATGATAGAGCTTATGGTTAGGGTAAGTCCACCCCTAGTTATGCTGCTACAGGCCTAGACTGCCGGGGGTTTTCCCATGAGGCACCGAGATCCCCTGTCCCTTCTCTCTCTTTCTCCCAGTGCAACCTCATTCTGTTAACGATGTTACTCACTGGACTCTCTCCCTTTCCCGTAGTCACGTGCTTTCTCGTCCCTCTTCTCTCTTCTCCAATCACTTCCTGGAGATGTTCATAGCTCTGGAGCTGTGGAGTCTGGATCTGTGGTTGGGAGTCTCCTATCACTTCCTGCAGGTGTTCTTAGAGCTGTGGAAGCTGGATCTGTGGTTGGGAGTTTCCTGCCGTCCCCATGTTCCTACTCTGCTACAATTACAGCCACTGTTCTTATTCCTCTTGCTATCATTATCATTGATATCAATATCATTGCCATTTTTCATACGATCTGTGTGTTACTGTGTAGGCTGCCTCTCTCTGCTCCCTTTGTCCTTCTCTTGCTCTCTCTCTTGCCCTCTCTTTCCCTCACTACCAACCGGTCCAGGCAGATGGCCGCCAACCCTGAGCCATGCTCAAGGTTCCTAGCCTGTGTCGCCTAGTGCTTGTTCTTGGTGGGAATTGTTGGGTTCCTGTAAATAACTTCAGAGTAAGGTCTGACCTCCTATGTTTGGAAAGCGCTGTGAGATAACTGTTGTTGTGATGTGGCGCTATATAAATAAAATAATATTGAATTTAATTTCATTGAGCTCGATCCCATTCCCACCACCCTCCTATCGCTCGCAGGAGGGTGGTGGGAATGGGATCCAGTTCAATTAACTGCGAGCCATACATAGCTCCAAATGTTGTGACAGCAGTCACTCATGTGATCAATGCTTCAATAACTACAGGTACATTCCCCACTGCCTTCAAAAAAGCCCAGATAAGTCCACTACTCAAAAAACCCTGACCGGTCCCCCACATCCCCCTTCCTGGGTAAAATCATTAAACGAGGTGTCTCAAAGCAGGTCATAAAATGCTCTCCCAACATAACCTTGTAGATTCTAACCAATCCGGTTTTAAGAGTGGCCACACCACAGAAACAGCACTCCTGTCAGTAACATAAGCCATGAAAGGAGACAAAGCGACAGGCTAATCCTCAGCTCTCATTTTAGTGGACCTATCAGCAGAATTTGGTACAGTAAACCACAGCATCCTACTAAACAAGCTGGCAGACATGGCCATCGAGGGCATTGTACATTCTTGGTTTGACTCCTAACTAACTGGACTTCAAGGTGTCATGGAAAGGCCAAACATCGACACAACACGACCTCACCATAAGGGTACCCCGAGGCTCAGTGCTGGGTCCCCTCCTCTTTACCATGTACACCACTTCGCTGGGCCCGATCATCCAGTCACATGGCTTCTCCTATCACTGCTATGCAATCAACACTGACCTTTCCTCCAGATGACCTCTCAGTACCTATGCAAATCTCAAACTAACTTTCTGACATATCTGCATGGATGAAAGATCACCACCTCCAATTGAATCACTCCAAAACTGAACTGCTCATCAAGGAAACTATTCATCACATTATTTGCATCAGGTTAGAGTCACTATCTATGGCACCCACCAATACTTTTTAAACCTTGATGATCAGCTGACCTTCACGGATCATGTTCCCTCTGTTGTTTGATCGTGCCGCTTCTCTCTGTTCAACAACAAAAACAAAATCACTTTGAATAAATGCATCTGCTAAATATTTAAATGTATATGTATTCATATTTATAGAGATAGTATACTTATTTTTGCTATGCAATCAGTTTCTATACAGTTGAGTTATCACTTACCACAGTTTCATCCTGCTGATTCAAATAATTAGCAGCACTAAAGAAAAATCAAGAATATTGTTTCTATTAATTTTTCATTATTACATTTTCTACATTAAAATATAATACATGAAGAATGTCTAACATCATTAAGTGTTTCTTCTCCATACTTTTGTACTGCAACAGTACAAGCCGCTTTAACTGGCATTGCTCAAGCACTACTCAGACAGCCCAGAGAAATCCAGCCACATTTAAGTCTTTCTCAAGCTGTGAGTAAAATGGCTTTGCAGTATTTTGTAGATAACAGCATTTGGATCACAATGAATGGTAAATGGCTGCTATTAGAATTGAGAGGGAATTTTGGAGAGGGGGTGGTCTATGGCATCTCTGCCCATGTATGTCTATGTGTGAGTGAGTTGTCTTTGCTTGGTATCTCAGAATGGTCCATGCTGATCGTTTATTAAATAGCTCACTGCAAGATCTCTTTGTGGGATCCTTAAAGAGATGAGCCACATTTAGAAATGGTTTTGATTTCTAAATATGGCAAGCACAAACACACTCTTTCATATCTCTGACATGATGTGTGTGAATGCCTCATATCCTCATATGATATTGACAAAATTTAATAGCAAACACAAACTTCCAATGGCAGCTTTTTGGTTTCTGAGGGTGCAAATGAACACCATATGCAAATTACTCTCTCCATAGGTATATGGCATTGTGTTTGCTCTGATGCTGCTTGTCACACTCAATGACAGTATAGCCCTGACATTGTCATTGACTTCATCAGCAGTCTAGATAATTGGCTAAAACTGGAGAACCACACAAAACACATTAACTGACAACAATTTCAGCCTGCAAATCCATTATTTGCAGTTAGTCTGTGTGTACTGTATATACATCTAACACTACTATATATGTCACTATTTGGGGGACTTCAAGTAAAAAAATAAAAATAAAACAGAAAACATGACTGTGAGCAGGCAATGTTGTAGTTGTGTGTCCATATCAATGTTTTCTTCATCTTCTTTGACATCTAAAATTCCATGCATTTGTTATCTTTTGCTTTTATGAGGTGAGTTCCCAGAAGCAAGCGGTCCGAGCTTGATGCGAAAAATCTGTCCTTATTAACAGGCTATGTGCCACAGTACTTTAAAGTAGCTGCAAAAGCCTAACCTGGACCCAGATGTTTTAGCCAACTATAGACCAATATCTAACCTTCCATTTATCTCCAAGGTCCTGGAGAAAACAGTAGCAAAACAGCTGTGTGACTATCTACATAGCAATAGCTTGTTTGAAGATTGTCAGTCAGGATCTAGAGCTGATCATAGCACATAGACAGAGCTGGTGAAGATTACTAATGACCTCCAAACGGCATCAGACAAAGGACTTGTCTCCTTATTGGTTTTATTCGATCTTAGTGCTGCTTTTGACACCATTGACCATCATATCCTATTACAGAGACCGGAACATTTCATTGGCATTAAAAGAGCCGTTCTAAGCTTGTTTAGGTCCTACTTATCAGATCGGTTTCAGTTTGTGCGTGTTAACGATGAGTCCTCCATGCATGCCAGAGAAAGCCACGGAGTTCCACAAGGATCTGTTCTTGGACCAATCCTCTTTACGTTATATATGCTTCCTTTAGGTAATATTATCAGGAAACACTCTATCAACTTTCATTGCTATGCAGATGACACTCAGTTATACCTATCGATCAAGCCAGATGAAACTCATCAGCTAGCTAAGCTTCAAATGTGTCTTCAGGATGTTAAAACCTGGATTACCTGCAATTTTCTAATGCTAAAACTGAAGTTATTGTTCTAGGGCCTAGGCACCTCCATGACGCATTATCTACAGATAGAGTTTCCCTGGATGGCATCACCCTAGCCTCCAGCACCACTGTGAGACATGTCGTTTAACTCTCACATTAAGCAAATTTCAAGAACCGCCTTCTTTCACCTTCGTAATATCGCAAGAATTAGGAGCATCCTGTTTAAAAATGATGCAGAAAACCTAGTCCATGCAAGTGTTACTTCTAGGCTGGATTACTGCAACTCCCTATTATCAGGCTCTTCAAAAAAGTCCATTAAGACTCTTCAGCTGATCCAGAATGCTGCAGCACGTGTTTCTTACAGGAACCAGTAAAAGAGATCATATTTCTCCTGTCTTGGCTTCTGTGCACTGGCTTCCAGTTAAATCCAGAATAGAATTTAAAATCCTTCTCCTTAGGTACAAAGCTCTTCATGGTCAGTCCCCATCTTATCTTAAAGAACTCATAGTACCTTACTGCCCTACCAGAGAACTGAGGTCCCAGAATGAAGGGTTACTTGCAGTTCCTAGAGTCTTGAAAAGTAGAATGGGAGCCAGAGCGTTCAGCTATCAGAGTCCTCTTTTGTGGAGCCAAGTTCCAGTTTGGGTCCGGGAGGCAGACACTGTCTCTATATTTAAGAGTAGGCTTAAGATTTTCCTTTATGATAGAGCCTATAGTTAGGGTAAGTCCACCCCTAGTTATGCTGATATAGGCCTAGACTGCCGGGGGATTTCCCATAAGGCACCAAGCCCCCCTGTCTTTTTCTCTCTCTCCCTCCCGGTGCAACCTCATTCCATTAACGATGTTACTAACTGGACTCTCTCCCTTCCCCGTAGTCGTGTGCTTTCTCGTCCCCCTTCTCTCTACTCTCTCCTCCTATCACTTTCTGTAGATATTCCTGGCTCTGGAGCTGTGGGGTCTGGATCTGTGGTTGGGAGTCTGTTCCTATCACTTCCTGCAGGTGTACCTAGAGCTGTGGAAGCTGGATCTGTGATTGGGAGTTTCCTGCTGTCCCTGTGTTACTACTCTGCTACTACTCTGCATAGTCGTATTGCTATCTTAACTGCTATCATTATCATTAGACTTTATATAATTGCCATTTTTCATCCATTATATGTGTTACTGTGTTGGCTGCCTCTCTCTGCTCCCTCCGTCCTTCTCTCGCCCTCTCTCTCTCTTGCCCTCTCTTTCCCTCACCCCCAACCGGGTGAGGCAGATGGCCGCACACCCTGAGCCTTGGTTGTGCTCGAGGTTTCTGCCTCCTAAAGAAAGTTTTTCCTTGCCTGTTTCGCCTAGTGCTTACTCGTGGTGGGAATTATTGGCTTTCTGTAATAAACTTCAGATTAGGCTCTGTTTGGAAAGTGCTGTGAAATAGCTTCTGTTGTGATTTGGCGCTATATAAATACAATTGAATTGAATTGAATTTAATACTCTGTCAACTGGTCTAAATCTACAGTTCTGTCCTTTGCGTCTAGAATATACCTGACACAACTTTACAGTCTAGTAATATCAAAAATCTAGTTGCAAACATTTCCTCCAGGCTCTCAGAGCTAACGTCACTAAATTATGTTCAGCTTTTAAAGTCGACTGACGATGATCTTACACGTTGGAATTCGTTACCCATATTAATTATGGGTAGAGTTGATACAATAAAAATACTACCCAAAATTAATTATTTATTCTTAATGATCCCCATTAAACCATCTGTTACTTGCTTTAAATCACTAAATTCATGTATTTTCAAGTTTTTGTGGAAAAACAAACCTCCACGTAACAGTTTAAAAACTCTCCAAAAGACCTGAGACAGTGGTGGATTAGATTTACCTAACTTTCATCGCTATTTTCTAGCCAATAGGCACATCTATATACTTGATTGGCAAAAATCCAAACCCCAAGATGAACCATGGCTAAATGTTTAACATGCGCTTTGTGAAAATCTGTAAATCTCTGACCTACCATTTATCAGTCTAAACTTAAAGCACCACAAATGCTTTCAAATATTAATGTCAGCACTTCTCTGACAACTTGGTAAGACTTTCACAAAATCACAAAGTCCTCACTTTTACCGTATAAGTGTGCACCCATCTGGAACAATCTTGACATCCTCCAAAACAAGTAAATGCTAAATCATACTCAATGGAAGAACAAAAGAATAAGACATCTAGAACATATAACTAAAAATGAATACTTTATCCCATTTGATGAGCTCTTATCACGGTATGGGCTTAGCAGCATTACATTTCTAGAATACCAACAACTTAAGTCCATAATAACCAAAAAGTATGTCCTCCACCAACATGATTTGCAAGTCCAGATGAAGGTAGCAGAATAGTTAAACATATACTCCCTGGAAACACTGTCAAAAATGAGCTATTATCAAAATCTGACGATTTGGGACGAAGTGGGAATCAGATCAAGCATTCACCACCGATGGAAATTTTTGGTCACAAATATGTTTGAAGATCTTTAGTGTGACTACAAATCCTAATTTACAGCTTATAATATAGAACATTCTCCATATAACTCAATAAACAGGACAAAGGATGTTCAGGATGGGTCTCACCCACAAATATCTGCACACATTCCACTGACAGTACAACAGCTTATTATGCACATGCTGTATGGTTCTGTGCACCTATTCATAAGTTCTGGTTGGAGGTCTGCAAGGAATTTGGTAAAAAAAAAAAGTAAATAAAGCCGTTTTGGATAAACAATAGGGGGGTGGGTTCTTACCAGCAAAGCCTCCCTTGGCAAAGCAAATGTGTTCAGTATAGCACGGTACTCAGATTTCAGTTTTGCTGCCTTTTTGCTGAACAGGACAAGGTTTCAAAAAAAGAAGAAAATACATTGTTAAAACAATCATACATTGTGATTTCTGGATTATTTTTTTTGGGGGGGGGATTACGTCTCTCACAGTGGACATGCACCTACGATGACAATTTCAGACCCCTCTATGATTTCTAAGTGGGAGAACATGCAAAATAGCAGGGTGTTCAAATACTTATTACTCTCACTGTAGGTTGGAGGCAACCCAGGAGGATGCAGTACCTTTACTGGCTGTGGTATGAAGAGGGATCTGCCATAATTCCTTTGGAAACACGTTATGTTACAGTCAGCCCCGAGGATCAGGTTCCAATGTCTCTCAGATCTTGGCCCAATCCACTTGTGATTTTGTTTATACCTATCTATGCACTCAATTTGAACTATAGCCCTTTGATTTTTACAGGTTGTCCTCTTGAATCTTGATGATGATTGAAAGCATCAGCAACAGTTTCAGGTTTTCAGCAAATGAGCTTGAATAAAGTGTAGTGCATTTTCAAAAGTGTTATAATCTAAATATATCTCTAGCTCTTCATTGATATGCGTTGGATCAGGCACTTCACCTGGAAAAATGCTGTCCAAATTTGTAGTTTTCACCATTGTGATTTTATATGGTGTTTTGTGCATTTTCTGATTTTAATACCGTGTAAAATGATCTTCCATTTTTGATTATGCCATTTTAATTTTCTGGTAGATTTCTCCCTTTAACGTGTCAGTATCTAAAAATCATATAACCTTCCTATGGTGTTAGGGTCCCGACGGACCCGTTTTGAGTTGTAACATACATAAAAGCACTTCATACATTTGTTTTTTGAGTTGAAACTTTTTGACTTTGTCAGGGACTTCCATTTAAACAAAGTAAAATCTTTTTTTTTTTTTTACTCAATTATAAAGTGCTCTGGTGAAAAAAATTACTTTTGTGGTGTTCAGGTCATTTGTGACCCGGTTAAAATTTTCTATCATAAAACAATAAAAATGCCCCAAATTAAATCATGAACACACAGTCAACCAACAGCCTCTTCCTCCAACCACTTGAGCTTCATTTAGGGGCTTTTCTCTTTGCCTTTTTGCAAGAACAAACAAAGGGTAACAGAACAACTGATTATTTTGTTGCCTTCTACTATTAAGGTTCATTTGACCACTTTTATGACATTGAAAACGAGGGGTATGCTGTTAAAACAAAGGCCCAGGGGGCCACAAAAAAATATTAATACCAATCTTTTCATGGATAAGGGAGCCCAACCAGCTAAACAAGAGTTAAGAAAACATTGGATGATAAAAGATTGTTTTTAGGGTATTTTATGGCTGATTTAATACACGGGTTCAAAATGACCCGCTAACACTACAGATGGCAGCAGAAAGTTAACACCAGAGGAAGGATAATTTAGCCTATACTTTCACATATTTGCAAAGGATTAATTCTTTAACCTAGATTTAAGTACAGGTTTCTGACAGGTTTATTACAAATTTGTTGTTAAATGATGGACAAGGATAACATTGTATTGTATTGCAATTTAAACTGAGAATTTTATACTGGGTCATTATGAAAACAGTTTACAAAACATTTCTGTGTCATTCTTTGTTTTATTGGCTTTGACATAAATTCAGGACTGTTAATGAAAACATAATAGCTAAATGGTTAAAGCTGTGTAAAATATTTGATTTTTGTTAATAAAACCTAAACTGTATAAGGCTATCAGTTTCCATAATTGAACTGGGTTAACACTAAAAAGCAATTAGATGTCCCAACTAAAAATTAAGATTAATCTCAATAAAGAAAAATTGTCAGCAAAATGTAGGCCTAGCAATTTTTGTAAAAAGACACATTTAAGTTTAAGATACTCAATTAACATGCTCCATCCATCCATTTTCTGAACTGCTTATTCCCAAACAGCGTTGCGGTGGGACTGGAGCCTATCCCGGAAGTCAGTGGGCGAGAGGCTGGGTACACCCTGGACATTCCGCCAGTCCATCGCAGGGCCACAAAGAGACACACAAAAACGAACAACATCACATACTCCCTCCTAAGGGAGATTTTTCCAGCTCTAAACCTAAACTAAATTATAACTCTTTTGAAAACCTTGTTCTGAGTCTTTCCCACCCAATTTAGAAATCACTGCGACCTATTTTAGAAAGGAGAATAAACACTTATGATTTTGAAAATTAACTTTCTATAAAAATTAGAATATTCTGAAAAGCAAAAATTTTTTCAGTTATATGGTAGCAAAATAAAATAAATATGTCTGTTCAGGGATATCAAAGCTGGGTACAAAATTAGCCGATGATATACTGTGAACAAAACTTTGTCCCCAAACCTTCACAGAAACTGTCCTTTATCTGCTGTGCATAATACAGGTCATCAAAAAACTCCCACATACAGGGATCTCTCTCTCAGTATGCAGTGTAATGTCCCATCCTGTATTTGGTCAGGCCTCCCCTGAATGCCATGACTCCTCTCAAATGTATTGTCTTTCCTTGGAGAACCAACATGGAGGAAAAGTCAGTCAGAGGACATTGCGTTGAGATTGCCCGGTCAGTTTCAATCCATGCTACTTCTCATATGTTATAGCTGTGAGTGACTGTTCCTGCACAGAGCACTTTTCTTGTGGTGTTGTCATCCATTTTGAATTGGACATTCTGATTGTCTCCACGGAAGACAGCAGGGAGACTCCGGAAGGTAAAGTCTTTTTCGCCTTCTGTGCCCAGCTGAGTGATGCCAGAGTCCATCTGACAGAAATGTTAGAAGACAGAAGTGGGGATTCCTTGTTCCCTTCGGTCTCTGGCAGTTCTCTGAAGAGTGGTGTTTTGTGAGGTAAACTCTTGATACGTTTCTCACGGTTTTTCCAATGATGGGGGACACATTGCACTGGACATCGATCTGATGGGCACCAGACCTCAACTTGTCTTTTTCAAACATTCCACCAAGCATCTCTGCCCTCTGTGAGTACGTTTTTGGGGTCACACCATCAATTGCAATGGCTTTCAAGAGCTGTGAGACTGGGTTTCTGCGGTAATTCCTGACAGCATTTAAAAATGTTGAGCTGTCACAGAACACAGCATAAGCACTGACAAAAGGCATCAATTGCACATATGTTCAGGACAGAGATTGTTGATTTCCCAACTCTTAACAGGCTGATGCAGGTTTCCGTTTTTTAATGGTCCCCACCTACTCTTTTTGCCCTCTTTTTGCATCCGTGTGGAGCCATTCAGTGTTTATGTTTATGTTTATGCATTTAGCATACGCTTTTATCCAAAGCGACTTACAGAGTAGACACAATATTACATTTATCATCACTATGACAATAAGCTATATAGAGGAGAAACACTGATCAGAGTCAGTGGTGACAGCAAGAGAGAGAGGTAGAGGGGACCACAGAAGGAGTTGTGGGGGGGGGGGGGTAGAAGTACGGGTTAGGATTAGGATAGGAGATGCTCTTTGAAGAGGTGGGTCTTCAACAGTTTCTTGAAGACAGACAGGGACTCTGCTGTTCTTGTGGCGCTTGGTAGGTCGTTCCACCATCTTGGAACGACACATGCAAACAGTCTGGATTGTCTTTTCAGTCCCATTCACTGTCGATTCAGTGCAGGAAGTTCGATAAGTCCTCTTCCTTTGTTTGAGTGGAAGAAGATTTAATCCTCTCCAGTTTTCAATCACTTCTTCATCAGGTGGAGGGATGTTTGTGGTGTCATCAATTTCCACAAAAAGGTGAGAATCCATTTTTGTCTTTCCTTAAGCGCAGTGTGTAGTCATGGATGCAGTGCTGGTATCTGTAACTGATAATGTGTAAATGTTTTCTCTTCCCTTTTGGCTGAACAAATCGTAATTCTTCCTTAGTAAGGACACATGACGATAAATAAAACGATCAGCTCGAATGGGCAAGTTGTCATGTTTAAAAAGGCCATGTTTTAAATATCTGAATTCTACTTCAACAGTAGCTGAGTGTGGAGGGGGCGTGGCGCTCAGCTGCAGGGGGGAGGGGTGGAGAAGGCTCAGGTGAGCAGTGCCAGGGGAGATGATTAGGCACACCTGGAACCGGTTGACTAATCACTCTCCCCTCTGTAAAAGAGTAGCGTGCTGGACCTGGAGGGGAGAGAGAGCTGGAGCAGAACCGAAGCCACCAGCTTGGGAGCAAGCAGGAAAACTACGCCCAAACCAAAGAGCCCTAGCCGGGCGTGCGTGAGTGTGCGTGTGTGTGTGCGTGCGAGAGTGTGTGTGCAGGTGTCACACGCACTCGGGAAAAATAAACCTGTTACCCACAACAACGTTGGTCTCAAAAGACTCTGTCGGGGCACCCACAGTGGCACGACTGCCACAATTTGGCACCCAACGTGGCCTCGACAGGAGTGCAGAGGCCAACATGATGGATCCTCAGCAGCCCATACTGGCGCTGGCACACAGGATGGCGGGGATGGCCGCGGTGAGCCGGGATCAGGCGGCCGTGAGCCGGCGGCAGCTGGAGGCTCTGCTGGCTCTATCAGAGCAGCGGACACTGCTGCTGGAAGCTTTCGAGAAAAGGACAGCAGCACCACCAGGGGACCCGGCGATCGCCGGGATCCAAATGGGAAGACTGACGGAGCGGGACGACCCGCAATCGTTCCTCGGGACCTTCGAGGCCACGGCGTCGGCTTGCGGGTGGCCGGAGGAGGAGTGGGCGGTGAGACTACTTCCCCTCCTGTCGGGGGAGGCTCAGACGGCAGCGCTGGGGCTGCCGGCCGCTTCCCGGGGAAGATACCCGGAGGTGAAGAGGGCCGTGCTGGATCGGCTGGGGCTGTCGGCGGAGGACCAGCGGCGCCGGTTCCGGGAGGCTCAGCTGGGACCGGACTGGCGCCCGTTCGCGTTCGCGCAGCAGCTGCGGGACGCGGCGACCCGCTGGCTGCAGCCCGGCGACGCTGCGGGGGAACAGCGGCTGGTGGAGGCAGTGGTCCTGGAGCAGTTTGTGGCGGGGCTCCCGGCTGCAACGTCGGACTGGGTGCGGTGCCACCGCCCGGCGGGTCTGGCGGCGGCTGTCACACTGGCTGAGGATCACCTGGCGGTGGTTGCTCCACGCCAGACGCCGGGTGGCGAGCCGTCAGCCCCGCCAACGCCGGCACCCAGACGGAGGTCGGCACCCGCACCCAGTCCGGGGGCCCCCACGACTGCTCGTCCCCTGCCTGCCCCCCGTTTTCGCTGCTCTGCTCCCCCCCCAGGTCCAGGTCCCGGCCGCTACGGGCGCTGCTCCCCACCCACAGGGGGTTCCTCAGGCGGCAGGGCTGGCGTGCTGGAGGTGTGGACGGCCCGGTCACTTTCGCCGGGAGTGCCCACTGATGGAGGTGGGCCAGGTGATCCGGGTGGTCGGCCCTCCAGCACCCTCCCCCGGTCCAAGAGGGACGTACAGTGTTCCGGTAAGGATTCAGGGGGGTTCGCATCGGGCAATGGTGGATTCGGGCTGTACCCAGTCCATGGTTCACCAAAACCTGGTTCGACCCGGGGCATTGTTGGAGGCGGGGTGTGTGGACATTATGTGTGTGCATGGGGACGTTCACAAATACCCGGTGGTGCCAGTGGAAATACGGTATAGGGGAAAAAAGCATAACATAAAGGCGGCGGTTAGTCCCCGCCTGGCGCACCCCCTGATTCTGGGTACTGATTGGCCAGGGTTCGACAAGCTAGTGGGGCAATGTGTAGGGGTGCGCTCACGGCCGACAGGGACATGGGATATGTGCGCTGTGCTCAGTGGTGACGCGAGGTCGTCCGACACTGCAGACGGGGAGGGGGAGCTAGCAGTGCCTCCACCGGAGGCTCCGCTAGTTCCCGCATTTAACTCCATGGAAGATTTTCCACTCGAGCAGTCTCGTGACGATACTCTACGCTGGGCCTTTGACCAAGTGATGAGAATTGATGGTCACATGGTGCACCCTGACACACCGTTGACATATCCCCACTTTTCATTGTGCAGGGATAGGTTGTATAGAGTGAGTCGTGACACTCAGACTAGTGAGGTGATTACCCAGTTGTTGGTACCAAAAAGCCGCCGGGAAATTGTTTTCCAGGCGGCTCATTATAACCCAATGGCTGGCCACATGGGGTATGACAAAACGCTAAACCGGATAATGGCCCGATTTTATTGGCCAGGCATTCGGGCAGACGTGCGCCGCTGGTGTGCGGTCTGCCCTGAATGCCAACTGGTCAATCCAGCGGCCATCCCGAAGGCGCCTCTACGGCCCCTACCTCTGATGGAGGTCCCGTTTGAACGGGTCGGGATGGACCTGATCGGGCCATTCCACCGGAGCGCACGCGGATATCGGTTTGTGTTAGTCCTTGTGGATTACGCAACCCGATATCCGGAGGCAGTGCCACTGCGCACCATCTCTGCAAAGAGTGTGGCGCAGGCACTGTTTCAGGTCATCTCCCGAGTCGGGATCCCGAAAGAGATCCTGACTGACCAAGGCACTCAATTTATGTCACGGACACTGAGAGAGCTTTACGGATTGTTGGACATCAAGTCGATTCGGACCAGTGTTTACCACCCACAAACTGACGGCCTTGTGGAGCGTCTGAATAAGACTTTGAAGTCCATGATCCGTAAGTTTGTGCACGATGATAATCATAATTGGGACAAATGGCTGAACCCTCTGTTGTTTGCAGTGCGGGAGGTACCCCAGGCCTCCACGGGATTTTCTCCCTTTGAGCTATTGTTTGGCAGGAAACCACGTGGGGTGTTGGACCTGGTTAAAGAAAGCTGGGAGGACGGTCCAAGCCCCAGTAAAAATGAGGTTCAGTACGTCCTGGACCTGAGAGCAAAACTCCACACACTTGGGCGGTTATCACGAGAGAATTTGCTCCAGGCCCAGGAACGTCAACAGCGGCTGTACAACAGAGGATCCAGGTTAAGGCAATTCTCACCGGGAGATAAAGTCCTTGTATTGCTCCCAACGTCCAGCTCTAAATTACTCGCCAAGTGGCAAGGGCCCTTTGTGGTCACACGACGAGTAGGTGATGTTGACTATGAGCTTGAGCGATCTGACAGGGGAGGGGCTACACAGATTTATCACCTCAACCTCCTTAAAGCTTGGAGAGAGGCAGAGTCTGTTTCACTGGTGACGGCAATTGCGGAGAGAGATGAGTTGGGGCCTGAGGTACCAAAGTCGGCCAATCCTGCCTCGCTCCATTGTGAGAACCATCTCTCGCCATCCCAGAAAACAGACATAGCCAGGTTGCAACAGCGCTATGCTGATGTGTTCTCCCCCCCTGCCAGGACGCACAAGCCTTATTCAACATAAGGTTGAGACTCACCCGGGCGTGTCAGTGCGTTCACGGCCCTATCGGTTGCCTGAGCACAAAAGAAAAGTGGTCCAGGCTGAATTGGAAACAATGTTGGAGTTGGGGGTAATAGAAGAGTCCAACAGTGCCTGGTGCAGCCCCATCGTTCTTGTGGGTAAGAAGGATGGGTCCATCCGGTTCTGTGTGGACTATCGCAAGGTGAACGACGTGTCACGGTTTGACGCCTACCCTATGCCCCGGGTCGACGAACTCCTGGATCGCCTGGGCACGGCTCGTTTTTTCACGACGCTGGATTTGACCAAGGGCTACTGGCAGATTCCCCTATCGCCAGAGTCCAAGGAAAAAACGGCCTTCTCCACTCCGTACGGGTTGTACCAATTCGTCACACTTCCGTTCGGGTTGTTCGGGGCCCCAGCCACGTTTCAACGCCTCATGGACCGGGTGCTGCGGCCGCATGCTGCATATGCTGCCGCCTACCTGGATGATGTGATCATCCACAGCAACACCTGGGCGGAGCATGTGCGGCAGGTGGCTGCGGTGCTCGAGTCCCTGAGGCAGGCGGGGCTCACGGCCAACCCGAAGAAGTGTGCGGTTGGACGGAGGGAGGTACGGTATCTGGGGTACCACTTGGGTGGCGGGCAGGTGCGTCCACAGGTGGACAAGACGGCGGCGATTGCGGCCTGCCCAAGACCCAAGACGAAAAAAGAGGTGCGGCGGTTTTTGGGGCTGGCCGGCTACTACCGGCGGTTTATTCCAAACTTCGCTGAGCTGACCAGCCCCTTGACCGACCTCACCCGAAAGGGTGCCTCAGATCCGGTCCAGTGGACGGAGCAGTGCCAGGTGTCGCTTGAGAGGGTAAAGCAAACCCTCTGTGGGGAGCCTCTTCTCCACACACCTAACTTTTGTCTCCCCTTTACACTGCAGACTGATGCGTCGGGCAGAGGGTTGGGGGCGGTTCTGTCCCAGCAGGTGCAGGGTGTCGACCGCCCTGTGCTGTACATCAGCCGGAAGCTGTCTGACAGAGAGGCCAGGTACAGCACGGTGGAGAGGGAGTGCCTGGCCATCCGGTGGGCGGTCGATGCTCTGCGGTACTACCTGCTGGGGCGCTCATTCACCCTCTGCTCGGACCACGCTCCCCTCCAGTGGCTCCACCGCATGAAGGATGCCAACGCGCGGATCACCCGTTGGTATCTGGCTTTACAGCCTTTTAAGTTCAGGGTGGTCCATAGGCCGGGGACGCAGATGGTCGTGGCCGACTTCCTCTCCCGTTCCCATGGGGAGGGGGGGGGGAGTGGGCTAGGCCGGACGGCTCCCCGGCCTAAGTCAGGCGGTGGAGGTATGTGGAGGGGGCGTGGCGCTCAGCTGCAGGGGGGAGGGGTGGAGAAGGCTCAGGTGAGCAGTGCCAGGGGAGATGATTAGGCACACCTGGAACCGGTTGACTAATCACTCTCCCCTCTGTAAAAGAGTAGCGTGCTGGACCTGGAGGGGAGAGAGAGCTGGAGCAGAACCGAAGCCACCAGCTTGGGAGCAAGCAGGAAAACTACGCCCAAACCAAAGAGCCCTAGCCGGGCGTGCGTGAGTGTGCGTGTGTGTGTGCGTGCGAGAGTGTGTGTGCAGGTGTCACACGCACTCGGGAAAAATAAACCTGTTACCCACAACAACGTTGGTCTCAAAAGACTCTGTCGGGGCACCCACAGTGGCACGACTGCCACACTGAGCTTGCTGTGAGGCTCTGTTTTTGAAGAGGGTGGCCATTACTCCTGTCCAAAGTGGTGAGTAACTTGCAAGTCTTATTATGTGCGGAACAATTTCAGAAGAAATGGATGTTATCCCTATCCCCATTGGCTGCAGCCAGTGACCTGCTCTATGCATACAGTATGTTTGATACACAGTCGCTAATGTCAGTCTGGATCTCATAAACAGGATCCACTTGAGCCGCTGCCTCGGTGTTTTCCGCTGTTATGATGAAGGATTCTTCTGTGATCTGTGATTTCAGATGTTTTTTGCACCTCTCTGATTCCAGAGGGACTGGAGGGAGGGACTTGAGGGAGCCTCACTGTGCCTCACACAAAAGTCTTTGACACGGCAGGACTTTTTTTTCAGGCAGTCCCACTGACAGATCATCTTTATTCTGTGTGAAACATCCACCCTTCGTCAGGTCAGGGTAAGGAGTTGAGGCCTTCACCAGGATTAGTCCGAAAAAAGTCACTCAGCTTCAGTGGCGGCTGGTGAAAAAAAATCTTGGTGGGGCTGGTGTGCCAATAGATTTCCCTGCCTAACCCAGTACAAGCACCAAGTTAAAAGTCGTAAAATTAGTACAATTCCACAATAATGATTTATTTCCCTTATCATAATCAGCAGTTTATATATACAGTTAACAATTTGAAGCTATTTTAGGTATTATTTTGGAAAGGAACAGTATGAAATACAACACTCAATTTGACTATTTGTCACCAAACACACCAAGTAGGCACACAGGTGGTTAGCTTAACACAGTTAGCTTAACACAGTTTTCCATATCAACTCGTGATATTTCATGTTTCTTAGTTGTTCAGAGAAGTGTTTTAAGTCTGTCTGTCCAAACTGTGTCCACATCAAATCACTCCGGTCACTTTTAAAAGGATGCGGGAAAAACATAAAAGTGCATTGGCCGTCCCACAGGCTGTCAGCCAGGACTTACGCTGGAACCAGCTCCTGTTAAAAGGCCGGCTGTAGGACTTAGCTTTTTCATTGGTTCGCTGCGTTCAATTTATTTCGGACTTGTCAGGTCCCAGCTCCTTTACATTGAATTTTCCACCACTGTCCTTCTCACGAAAGGGTAAAGATCTCAGTAATTATGTGAAAAGCTGAAAGCTGCTCTTCAACTGTCGTCGTCGCCGTCATCTCTACGTCACTGCCTGACTGACCACTAGCTATACGTCTATGGTAGCAGGGGCGCCAGTTCCAGGCGCCCCAAAGCCATTAATTTCGGCGATGCTGATTGGCAAAATATTTATTAATTTTCCCTGCCAACATTTTTCAATTGGTTATTTCGCTGCACTTCTGGGGCGCTTGGGGCTAGCGCCCCAGAAGAGAAACGATACGTTCTGTAGGTGGAAATGCACTTGTTGAATGAGAGTCAATTGGTGGAAGTGTTGTTTTAATAATTCATATTACATGTAGCCACATATTATTGAGTAAAACTGACATTGATAATACTTTAAAAATAAATATGTATATTATAACTTTCCCCCTCCACATCTAGGGGGGGCAGCGCCCGAGCGCCCCCTATGGGCCGGCCGCCACTGCTCAGCTTCCTTTGGTAAAGCAGCAGCTGTATGAAGCCATTCTGTCAGCCATGTATCAACTGCATGTGGTGTCTATGGGAGCGTCTGTACAGCTGGAAGGGAGCAGCTGTCCCCTGTCAGAACGCCTTGGTATAGAAAGATGTGGCCAGATGGACCATTTGGTCTCAACATCCTTCTCACAACTCAGCCAGTTGCATCAAAGCTGATGCAGATGGTTGAGGGACATTTTTGGACAATGCCTCATACACATGTAGCTGGGTTGGACTCCAATAGTGACTGAAGAACTTGTCCAGACCAGTGTCTCTAATGCTATATCTGTGAGGTGTGCTGTACTCAATAACTGCAGACAGAATGGGATCTTTGTCACCTAATTCCAAATCTCTTCTCTTTTTTTTAGGGTGGCCAAATGTGGAAGGTGACTTGGCTCAGGATCTCCAATATTCATCAAATCTGATTCCTTCACTGACCTCCAGACGGCTCCATCTAGCCTTCACACAACTAATTTGAAATCTGTTTTCGAAGGCGTCCAGACAAAATTTTTGTTGCATGTCCGGTGTGCAGGGACACATCCGTGTCTTTGATGGAGCACTGGAGCAACACTGGGCTGTTGACAGCTTTGTCACGTCATGTTAACATGGCCTTGACACTCTTTACAAAAGCCTTTAATATCTATGTATTTGTGGCGACAGTTCGATATAACTTTCCTCTTTGAGTCAAAATTGTAAATTGTGCTTCTGATCTTTTTCCAAATCTTACATAACTCCAAGTGCCAGCTTCAGTATTGTGTCTTCTAACTTGCCATATTTTCATTATATTATCGCTGTGGTGGTGTCATTGCATGGGTGGAGATAAGACTCTAAATATATTAGTGACTTTGTGGATATTGCCATCTAAAGCACATTTCTGTAAGTGAGAAAACACTTTTTTGCATAATCTTTATCAAGAAATAAAGTGAACTAAAGTTAAGGTTAACTTGCTTGATGACAGAAAATACAAAATTAATAATGCTTGAATTCAGAAAGCCCCCTGTAACAATAGTGTTTCTTAGAGACGAGCGTTCCTGGCGTAAGCGTATCGACCCATTTCCGTTTCCGGTGTTAGCGGTGTTTGTGTGGTGGTAGCGCTTTTTTCTCTGCTCTCGCTAACTACCATATAACGTAATTATATTTCAGTAAGTTTGCCTAAGCACCAATAGTTCTTTCCATCTTGGGTGACTGCTGTTCTGTCTTATAGCGGTGGAGATGGAGTTGCAGCTATCTTCGACTCCAGTCTTGTAATCAGCTCTAAAGCTAAATTGAACTATAACTCTTTTGAAAGCCTTATTCTGAGTCTTTCCCACCCAAGCTGGAAATCACTGCAACCTATTCTATTTATTATAGTGTACCGACCACCCGGTCCATACTCTGAATTCTTATCTGAATTTGCAGAGTTTTTGTCAACTTTAGTCCTTAAAACGGACAAAGTAATTATTGTAGGGGACTTTAATATACATGTGGATGTTGAGAATGACAGCCTCAGTACTGCATTTATCTCTCTGTTAGATTCCATTGGCTTCTCTCAGAGTGTTCATGAACCGACTCACTGTTTTAACCACACCCTTGACCTTGTTCTGGTGTATGGTATTGAAATTGAACATTTAATAGTGTTCCCACATAATCCGTCTTTATCTGACCACTGTTTGCTAACTTTTGAGCTTTTACTGCTTAATTACCCTCCACTGGGTAAAAATGTCTACTCAAGATGCCTGTCTGATAGTGCTATAGCTACATTTAAGGATGTGATTCCATCAGCTCTACATCCATTATCAAGTCGTACAGAAACAGAGGACTCTTATGTTAATTTCAGTCCTTCCCAAGTTGATCATCTTGTTGATAGTGTTGAAGGCTCGCTGCGAACAGCACTTAATGCTGCAGCCCCCCTAAAGAAGAAAATTCTTAAACAAAGACGGTTAGCTCCATGGTATAGTAGTGAAACCCACAAAATAAAGCAGATATCTCGGAAACTTGAGAAGAACTGGCGTTCAACCAAGCTGGAAAAGTCTCGTTTATCTTGGCAAGATAGTCTTAAAGCTTATAGGAAGGCCCTCCGTGATGCCAAAGCAGCATATTACTCGTCTTTAATTGAGGAAAATAGGAACAATCCCAGGTTTCTTTTCAGCACTGTTGCCAGGCTGACTGAGAGCCACAGCTCTATTGAATCAAGTATCCCAATAGCTCTCACTAGCCATGACTTCATGAGCTTCTTTGACGATAAAATTCTAGCTATCAGGAACAAAATCCACCAAGATTTGCTTTCAAATAGCATAGACTTATCTTTAAACTCAGTAACTGTAGGACCAGAACCAGTTATATGTTTTGACTGTTTTGCTTCCCTCAATCTTTGTCAACTAACTTCAATCATTTCTTCATCCAAACCTTCAACTTGCCTCTTGGACCCCATCCCGACTAGGTTGCTTAAAGAAGTCCTACCCTTAGTCGGTACTTCTCTGCTAGACGTGATCAATCTGTCCTTATTAACAGGCTATGTGCCACAGTACTTTAAAGTAGCTGTAATTAAGCCTCTTTTGAAAAAGCCTAACCTGGACCCAGATGTTTTAGCCAACTATAGACCTATATCCAACCTTCCATTCATCTCCAAGGTCTTGGAGAAAGCAGTAGCCAAACAGCTGTATGACTATCTACATAGCTATAGCTTGTTTGAGGATTTTCAGTCAGGATTTAGAGCTCACCATAGCACAGAGACCGCACTGGTGAAAATTACTAATGACCTCCTAATGGCATCAGACAAAGGACTCGTCTCTGTCTTGGTTTTATTAGATCTTAGTGCTGCTTTTGACACCATTGACCATCAGATCCTACTACAGAGACTGGAATATTTCATCGGCATTAAAGGAGCCGTTCTAAGTTGGTTTAGGTCCTATTTATCAGATCGGTTTCAGTTTGTGCATGTTAACGATGAGTCCTCCATGCATGCCAGAGTTAGCCACGGAGTTCCGCAAGGATCCGTTCTCGGACCAATCCTCTTTACTTTATATATGCTTCCTTTAGGTAATATTATCAGGAAACACTCTATCAACTTTCATTGCTATGCAGATGATACTCAGTTATACCTATCGATCAAGCCACATGAAACTCATCAGCTAGCTAAGCTTCAAATGTGCCTTCAGGATGTTAAAACCTGGATGACCTGCAATTTTCTAATGTTAAACTCAGCTAAAACTGAAATTATCGTTCTAGGGCCTAAACACCTTCGTGACGCATTATCTAGAGATATAGTTTCCCTGGATGGCATCGCCCTGGCCTCCAGCACCACTGTGAGAAATCTTGGAATTATCTTCGATCAGGACATGTCGTTTAACTCTCACATTGAGCAAATTTCAAGAACCGCCGTCTTTCACCTTTGTAATATCGCAAAAATTAGGAGCAACCTGTGTAAAAATTATGCAGAAAAACTAGTCCATGTATTTGTTACTTCTAGGCTGGATTACTGCAATTCCTTTTTATCAGGGTCTTCAAAAAAGTCCATTAGGACTCTTCAGCTGATCCAGAATGCTGCAGCACGTGTTCTTACAGGAACCAGAAAAAGAGATCATATTTCTCCTGTCTTGGCTTCTCTGCACTGGCTTCCTGTTAAATCCAGAATAGAATTTAAAATCCTTTTCCTTACGTATAAAGCTCTTCATGGTCAGGCCCCATCTTATCTTAAAGAGCTTTTAGTACCTTACTGCCCTAGCAGAGAACTGCGCTCCCAGAATGAAGGGTTACTGGCAGTTCCTAGAGTCTTGAAAACTAGAATGGGCGCTAGAGCGTTCAGCTATCAGAGTCCTCTTTTGTGGAACCAGGTTCCAGTTTGGGTCCGGGAAGCAGACACCGTCTCTATATTTAAGAGTAGGCTTAAGACTTTCCTTTATGATAGAGCTTATAGTTAGAGTAAGTCCACCCCTGGTTGTGCTGCTATAGGCCTAGACTGCCGGGGGATGCATCATGATGCACCGAGCTGCCCTCTCCTTTCTCTCTCTCCCTCCCGGTGCAACCTCATTCCATTAACAATGTTACTAACTGGACTCTCTCCCTTCCCGTAGTCGTGTGCTTTCTCGTCCCCCTTCTCTCTCCTCTCTCTTCCTAACACTTTCTGAAGATATTCCTGGCTCTGGAGCTGTGGGGTCTGGATCTGTGGTTGGGAGTCTCCTCCTATCACTTCCTGCAGGTGTTCCTAGAGCTGTGGAGTCTGGATCTGTGGTTGGGAGTTTCCATCTGCCCCCGTGTTCCTGCTCATCATTAGCATTAATATCATTGCCATTTTTAATCTATTCTACGTGTTGCTGTGTTGGCTGCCTCTCTCTGCTCCCTCTGTCCTTCTCTCGCCCTCTCTCTCTCTCTTGCTCTCTCTTTCCCCTCACCCCCAACCGGCCGAGGCAGATGGCCGCCCACCCTGAGCCATGGTTCTGCTCAAGGTTTCTGCCTGTTAAAAGGAAGTTTTTCCTTGCCTGTGTCGCCTAGTGCTTGCTCACGGTGGGAATTGTTGGGTTTCTGTAATTAACTTCAGAGTAGGGTCTGACCTGCTCTGTTTGGAAAGCGCTGTGAGACAACTGTTGTTGTGATGTGGCGCTATATAAATAAAATTGAATTGAATTGAATTGAATTGCTTTGTGATGTCCAGCGCAGAGCATAGACTTCATCTGTTTAGTATGTGATGGCCTGAAAAGCAAATGATATATTTCATGAATGAAAGCAGCACAAATGAAGCACTAAAAAATTAGACCAGTTTGGTTTAATTTGGGGCTAAATGGGTGGATGGTGACCTTTGGATGACTTAAAAAATCATTTCTAATATCCTAGAAACAAAAGCAGTACAAACGAGGATTTTAACGGCACAAATCCGCACAAACAAAGCACTAAGCATTTAATCTATTTACAGGATTTTTCAAAGTGTGTGGGTTGTCAGCTTCCCTCAGCTAGGTGACAATACACACAGGAAAGATACTGCCTCCTAAATTACATCACTAGGACATTGTTGATAGATATGCCATGTTTTCAATTGCAAGTCTCCAACCAAACGTTTTGTTCTTGGATTGCACCCAGTCCACTGGTATGCAGTTAGTAGGGGTGAAAGGGGCTGTCCCTTTGAAATGATAAGTAGAGTCTTCCTACACAGGGACTGTCACTGAAGTCTTTATTTTCATGTCAGTGGCTCTGAGGCATCTGTGAACTTGAGGGCCGGAATTGAATAGAATTGACCGTGTAACCTAGTTTGAGGTCATCTAATGAACTGAGATTTATTCATATTGTGGGGGAAATCAATATATGTATAATCAATTTCTTCACTTCTCTCTGGTGACTTTCCATTGGTGAATATTTTGAACGTTCTCCTTCTTTTTCATGGGGCTCTTTCCTCCTTGAGGGTGTCAGAGAGGCCTTTTTCCATCAATGTTTTGTCTTGATGATTATTTAGTAAAGGTGCAGGATGGAAGACAGACACCTCATTTACTCCTCATTTCAGACTTAGAGAAGTGTATGAAATGCACTTTGATTTTGTTTTTACTTTAGAGCAGCTTGGTACGTCATATGAACCACTTGCATGATGGTGCTGGTTGCTCCCACTTCATGAAGTTTTCCTTTTTAATAAATTTATATTTCTTACTTCTTCAGACGGACTCAGACTCTTGCTTAAAATAGAATTTTCACAACAATATATTTTGCGCATTGGATTAGTTCAGCAACATACTTCCCTTTGAAGTCCAAGGTTGCAGGATAATTTTTTAAGTGGTTTTCATTCATCCCTTGGCACTGAAGTTCCCTTTGTGCTTATCTGGGCTCCAAAGGGCAACAAGTTCTGTTTATTTTCCTTGGTTCTATGTACATTCCATAGCCTTTAGATGTTGCAGTGGACTATAGTGGACATTCTGAAAAATATAAAGATGGATATGTTATTATACACACATTTAAAAACATTCACAAACACACAGAGAATTATTATATATATATATATATATATATATATATATTCTTAGGATATCTCTATTTCTGTTCCACTATCCATCCCATCAGCTGCTTAGGTCCCTCCAAACCTGCCTCAACGCAGTTGCATGAAGCAATTTTTGTACTTCCATCATGGCCTGTATTAAACATTCTCACTTACCCAATCCCTGATGACACATCATCCCCACCACCTCACCATATCTTGGACTTACTTCTGTGCATTCTTGATGCTCATCCCAGGTGGACCCCTGGTCAGATTCACAGCAGGTACCCATCCAGCCCATCAGAGAAATAATTCACACTCTGCCTCATTTGGGTTATTTACTCTATTACCACCCTAGCTGCCCCACTCCCCAAAGTTACCCACTGAGACTTAGAACTTAAGCTGGATATAGAGACTTACAGCAGGACAGTCAATTCCCTCCAACCCCCCCACTCTACTACATTATGATGGTTGCTACCACCTCAGTCTACAGCTGGCACAGTATGTGGGAGGTTAGGAACAAGATGTGTGGAGATTACACAGCTAGCCTAGAGTGAGAGAGGTGTGGATAGTACAAGAGTGTGTGTTCATGTGCATACATGTGTATGTGACCGTCTCAGGTACATTTTCTCCCTGCAGGAAGTATTCTGTAATTCATTATCACACCCAAAGCCCTTGTCTCTCTCAGATGACTTGATATATTTATATAACTCTGTCTAGGGAGCTGTGAGAGATACAGGGTCCAACAGAGAAGTGATAGAGAAGACTACACTATCATCCCATCCAAAATAAGAAGAAGGACAGCACACTCACACCTAAATAAAAGATGTCGCTTTTTGGAGGGTGGATAACACACCTCATACAGCACACATCAGGTGTAAGTTTGCTTCTCTCCCACTTTAGAATTGGAATAGTTCCTCTCATCAAATATACTAACGTGCTGATACAGGATAAGAACGGAAGGATTTTTCAACCATCATCACTTAATTTTAACATTACACAATGTTAGTTATTTTCCTTTTTCGTTTTTTGTCTTGCTAATTTAGTGGTGATGAATTCAGTTACGGTTTATAGAGTGGTTTGAGAAAGGAGTAAGATAAATTTTCCAGGAAGGCAATTTTTAATTTTAACATAGATCTCATCCATACGGTGGCCCAGAGTTGTCAACACTAATACAAAAGCCGCAACACAAATACAAAAGCGTTTGTGTTGTGGCTTTTGTATTGTTGTAATGTTGACACCTCTGTAAAATAGCAATTCTTGAAGTTACTTTACAAACTTGCACACCTTGTGTTTAGTTTTTATGTGAAGAAGCCCATCTCTTTTTTATCCACAGCATTATCATTGCATTTATGGGGTGCCTTTAACATCTTGTCTCAGGTGTCAAAGTGGTGTGGAGGAAGAGGAACTTTGGCTGTTGTTAACTTTTTATATTCATACAATGAAATGGAAATTTATTGAAGCCAGTATGTTATTGTTATTTTAACTCTTCAACCATCTGCTACAAATGACTTAACATCACTTTAGGGTCAGTGTATTCAAATGCAAACAGTATTATCTTGTTTTAATTGGTAAAATAATGCCTGTTTTTTCTGTCTTGATGTATTCATAATATATTTTTTTATATATTACAATTAGATTAGGCGGTTACAAAAATAGATTGATGGATGGATGTATAGTGGCCCAGAGGTTTTTCATGTACATCTTGAGCTACATTTTTCCATAATTGTTGGGGCCACTGGGTGGCCTGCATTAACGCTGAGTGCCTCCCTACCTTTTTCCTTCCGAGGGTGCGTTCGGACAGGGCAAATCCAGCTGTTTCCAATGACTGCAATCAGGAGGCAGTATTTAGAGGTATTTAGAGGCAGTATTTAGTATTTTTGGTTTCCTCCCTGGATTATTTGCCCTCCCATCCACCCTCCATCACCTTCTGGATCAGGATCTTCTGGATTCCTCCTGTCGAATTCCCTCTGTCCTCATACCTTCATGCCGGTCATCTCTCGCTCGTGAAAATAAAACTTTTGTTTTATTCTGGATAGTCTGTATAGTAATTTGTGCCTGCACCAGAGTCAGTCATTTGATCATGACAATAATACTTGATGCAGTTTTATGTTGAACATATTTGTCAGAAATTTCCACAGTGCCATTAAGAGGTCTGTTGCAGTTTGTAGTTAAAACTGGAATTGATCAGACCTTAAAATAAAATAACTAGATGAGAACGCTACTACATTGTTCAACAGAGGAGGATAATTGTATTTCAGTTTTTGTATATTCTTTACACAACCAAATTGGTAATTAAGTACATTTTCTATATGAACTCAAGATAGGTTTTCATGTCTTTTCATGCCACTTCAGAAATGTCATTCTTTATTTCTGTTATCTGCGTATGGTAATGTTTACAGAACACTGTACAAATATTTGAAGGAACTAAAGAATTAAGAAACAATTTTTCGTTGAGGTCTTTGATCAATTTCTGCCCCTGAAGAGTGGAGACGAGTTTCTGCTTGTTCCTGCAACTTTCCAGGAGCTGGTCACTGTTGCCACCAAGATGAAGACAGAAATGTAGGGTTCAACTGGATCACAACTACAGAAAGTCCTGTATCGCCTGAGCCATCTGAAAGTGTAATTCAAGATGGAGATAAAATAATCTCCGGTTCTTATTTGTAGGTAGTTATTACTACCTACAAATCCCCACAGAACTGTTTTATTGATGATTTCACTGAATTACTTTCAGACATGTGCAATGATTTGAACTGTTTGCTCATAACAGGGGACCTGAATGTGCATGTGGATGGATCCAAAGGTAAGCATTGTAAAGAACTCACTGATTACCTTGAAATGTTTGGTCCATTTCAACATAAGAACAAGCCTACACACAACAGAGGACACACTCTAGACAAAGGGTGGTATTATTTCAAATGTGGATGTTGTCAATGCCCCTCCCTGGGCTGCCACCTTATCGTGGTGGAGGGGTTTGAGTGTCCCTGTGATCCTAGGAGCTATGTTGTCCGGGGCTTCAAGCCCCTGGTAGGGTCACCCAAGGCAAACAGGTCCTAGGTGAGGGATCAGACGAAGCGCAGCCCAGAAGACCCCTTATGATGAGAAAGAGAGATGGACTCAAGGTACCCTCGCCCGGGCGCGGGTCACCGGGGCCCCCCCCCTGGAGCCAGGGGTGATCTTTTTATTGAAGCATATAATTAGCATAATAAAAAAAAATCCTAATTCTATGAGGGTCTTTAGAAACAGAATGGAAACAAGCAAAATGGTAGACATAACTAAGCATAGTAATATTGCAAGATAATTAGTGCTCTATATGGAGTGCAAAGCATTAATTTCTAAGTTAAAAAAAGTAGAAAATATTAAATTGGAAAAACTTGATCTGATTTTTCATTACACATTATACAGGGCAAGCAAATTGATGGATGAATAGACGTCTCAAAAGAAGCAGATCTGAAGGCAGTCTACGAACTTGAGCGCCAAGGACCGCTAATAATGTTGTGGTTTTAAATTTTCGTGTATTGTAATAATGTGATGAAGAGAGACAGGAGTAAAAACAATCTTTTGAATGGAAATTATAACTTTCTTTCAAGGTCCAAGGGATCAACATTCTCCAGGAAACAGGAGATATTGACTTATTTTATCAAAAGAATAGAGGCCACTACAAATTAACCTAATGACACTGGTCATGATATGTTCTTAATTATTCCAACAGAACACCAGGACATATGTTTTTTTTCCTTTACTTGTTATTTTTTATATGTCATTTAGTTAATATGTCTGCCTGCCTTTCCCACCCTAAACTGAGAAGAGTAAATATATTAAAAAAAAAGACATTTTACTTCTTCCTCGACTACAGTGCGTTGGATGACAGCTGACAACAAGTGTCATTTTATTGTTTAGGATGGTATTAATTGCTTAGTTAGTCAATCTAGATAACAAGAAAATCCCAGAGTACACTGTCCTGGTGAAATGTTCAAGTTAGGAAAACAGTAGATAACAATGACACTCAAAAGATCCTCAGTGTTGTAAAATAAGTTACCCTCCATTTTGTACGGCAATGATTCAGGGATTCATTATGCTTGGAAAAGCTGTATTGTTCATTTATGCATTGTTTGAGTGAACATTACAGACCTTGGATCTCAGTCATTATTTCAGAATTCTGCTTTACAGGAAGCTTGTTTATTTATAGTCAATCATAGAGATTCAATCACACACTGCTTTTTTATTCCAGCTCTCAAAGTTGTAACTCACCCTTTCATACATGCCAACATGTTCACCTTTCCTCTGCTTTGAAAACAGTTTGAATAAATTTAACGTCTCCCTTTAGTCTCTGCCATCAAAACTAAAGCAGGAGCACCACTCAACATTTACTTCATAATTCATGCCCTCCACTCCTTCCTGTTTTTCTTTTCTTTCCTTTTACAGATTTGCTGCTCCTCTTCTCCTTCTACCGTTCTGTCAGGTCTGTCACATCAAGCATCTCAGGTGAATGTCTTAAGTGCCACTAATGCTTCAATGAGTGACAAAAAGTGATGAACAATAACTGCTGTGTCTAGATAGTGGCATTTGCAGAGACGTGCACTCTTGCAATAGCAAATGAGCTCAAATAGAGTCATTACAAACATGAATACACACTTTTTTATACACACATTTACACAGGATTAAGCACATGTAAACACAAGTCCAGGCTTACATGTATATGATCTCTCTCTCTCTGTCTCACTCTCTCACACACATACACACATTAGATGTGTGTTATAAAAAGAAAAGAAGCAAATCATTGGTCACATGTATTTACATTATGGCATGGAGACAGGTATGAATAAACTGAACACCAACAATATATGTACAGATATGCACAGTAATGCCTTGAGTTACGGAGTCTGTGAGCCAAAGCCTTTCAAAGTAGGTGTGTGCGTTTGACTGTGTGTGTGTGATAATCCATTGGTACTGTTCTGTGCAAATTCTAGGTGCTAAGCCCTGCCACAATTATTCAAATCCAGGCTTTTAGTTGCAGCACACCTCTCTCCATGGGCATATGAGCTGGTAATCTTGCCTTTGGCCCTGCATTTCAAATGGCCTTAACTCCCATAAGGAATGCATATGAAGAGGAGCCACTACTGGCTTAATCCGCCCAATTTAAGTTGCTGAAACGTACACCTGTCACACCGTCTTTTGCCAAAGCTTGTGGCTACTGATAGTCAAGCTGTAATTCCCAAACCATGTACCTTTTAAGGCATGTTTAAAAGAAACGTTATCACGGTTATTTGCAAGAATGTTGACAATCTTTCCTGCAAAGCCCGCCAATATCTCCTTCTTATGTAGTTTTTTCCAAGTTTGTCTTCTTCTATCTCCATCCTTCTTTTTATGAATCTCACATTTTACTGTATCGATTGCTTGCTCCATTGATGAACAAACTAAATCTCACAAATGGATCACTTTCATTTGTCAAAGTTATAAATGAGAAATGATTCCACCCAAATAGGTCACTCAGAATTTACTCTTTCAGTCTGTATTTGATGTACAGTGATCATATTTTTTTTCTCCTGTGGATCAAGTTGTTATTAATTAATTAATATTTGTGGTATTTAAAAGTATAACATTTTAGTAAAGACTGTCTTCAGTGACAGAATTCTCTTTCTTCCTAAATTGGTTCCTATGTCTGCAGGCTTTCTTGAAATTATTTGATATGATAAACCACTTCTTCACAGTCTAAATCTAATAATAGGATTTTAAAGATATTTTGTTTGAAATGAAGAATTATGTTTGTTGCGAGTTTATGTTTAGGATCAGCTTTCAAAACAACTTATCTAAATTCTGATTTTTCCACTCCTTTTCACTTTAATTTCAATTCACTTTTAGATATAAAACGTATCAACAAATTATTGATGATGAATATATGATGAATATATCCTAACCAAATCTTTTAGAATTTAATTAATTGAAATACAATACTATAATATTAATATTTACATACACATTAATTCAATCCATCCATCCATTCTCCACCGCTTATCCGGGGTCGGGCAGCAGCCGAAGCAGGGAAACCCAGACTTCCCTCTCCCCTGCCACTTCTGCCAGCTCCTCCAGGGGGATCCCGAGGCGTTCCCAGGCCAGCCGGGACACATAGTCCCTCCAGCGTGTCCTGGGTCTTCATGTAAAACCCTTTACAAATAAAGTATATTAAAAAAATATTACCCAGAAAAGAAAATAATCAGGTAGCACAGAATATGTGAGGCAACATTGAAGAAAAAACAAAAAACCTCATAACCGAATAATAAAGAGGCCAAGCATAAAGTAACAGAAAAGACAAACAAAGGGGAGATATCAAACCTGAAATAAAATGGGGAAAAAAGAAGACAACCCCGACAGATATGTCTAACAAAACCATACTTTTGAATGGCAGCTGGGTTAAAATGATAAGAGAGATGGGTCAACAATCACCACAAAACCAGCACAGGGATGCCAGCTGAGAAAGTAAAACAAATTATTTTTCTAAACTAATGTCTTATGCTCTTGGAGAATAAATGGAGAAAGGTGTTTCATGCTGCATGGTATAACTTCTTTAGATGTTCAGATCCTTATTAAACTGTCATGGAGGCTTCTTATTCCGTATAATAAAAAACAATTCGAAATTACATTTTAAGACAATTGCTTACTTTAATAATCACAGAGTTAAAGGAGTTTTGCATGTCATTAGATGCTGCAAGTAAGGACTTTGCAGACCACTTTGAAGATTGTTCCAGCGTTTTATGTCACTAAATTGTTTAGTTGCTCATTTTGAACATTGTATTTACCTGAGGAAACAATGTACACTTCTGTCCTGGTTAATGTAAAGATGCTACGTGAGGTTCTCCCTCAACAAACTCCAACAACCTGCCTTTAAGATCAGAATCCCAAAAGCAAATGAAGAAGCAAGATAGGGGAATTGAATTGATTTATTGTGGGAAAGCTGAGGATGTACACACCTGTCCAGAACAGGTGTGGAGGGGCTCAAAGGTGACTAGATCAAGTTGGAGACTGAACAAAAGGCAAAACCTAGTCGGGGAACAAATCAAGTGTCAAGTTTACATGCAAGAGAGACGATCATCTGGCATCCAAGTTCAGGAAGGTGTAGACTTATCACTGGTGCTTGATTGATAATGTGCTGCTGGTGTGATGGTGTACAGAGTTCCAAGCTGACCCACCCAGCCTGTAACAAAAAGAAAACCAGCCAGTATCCAGGGACATATAAAGATTAATATAAACATTAATCACCACAGTACCCCCTTCCTCAATGGATGCCTCCTGGCAGTCACCTGTGCTTGCCAGGATTAGTTGCAAAAAAACATCCCAGAGGAGTTTTTTTAATCCATGATCAAGCAAAGGGAGATCTAGGAGCGCTGCACAGGGCCACAAACATCCCATTCCAATATGGACTGGAAACCACAACCTCCAGGCCTGACATTCAGGAACCTGGAAACCGGGATTACAGGGTGCTCATCAATGAGCAGGGGGTTTGGAGGGGGAACGGTCAGAGGGCTCAACAAAACCAGAGGGGTGGGCTCTATTATTTAGGGTTTTTACATAATTCAAATATATGTCTTTCGAGATATATTACCACCTACACACCACCAAAGAACTTTATTTTTGATGATTTTACGGACTTACTTTCAGATCTTTGGAGTGATATTTACTGTTTCGTCACAACAGGGTACTTGCATGTGCATGTGAATGTGGCCCAAGATAAGTCGCCTCCCAGCAAGAAGGTTCTGGGTTTGAGTCCCAGGGGACCCAGAACCTTTCTGGGTGGAGTTTGCATGTTCGCGCTGTGTCTGCGTGGGTTCTCTCTGGGTTCTCCAGCTTCATCCCACAGTCCAAAAACCTGCATGTTAGGTTGATTGGACATTCCAAATTGCCCTTAGGAGGGAATGTGATTGTGTGTGGTTGTTTGTCCTTGTGTGTGGCCCTGCGATGGACTGGTGGACTGTCCAGGGTTTACTCTCTTCCCTCTTGCCCGTTGACCACTGGGATAGGCTCCAGTTCCCCCCGCGACCCCATCAGGGAATAAGCGGTAATGATGATAGATGGATAATCCTTTACCTGTTCAGCCTTATGGCAGTACAACTGAAATTTGAGTACCGTCCTATGCTGAACACATTTGCTTTGCCAAGGGAGGCCTTATTGGTGAAAAGCCCCCCTTGATTATCCAACGCTGGCCCCCAGAAGAGCCCCACGTGAACGTAGGGCAGAGGCCCCCCAACAACCATGAGCGAAAGTGCTCTTAGCTGCCATATCCCCCATAGCCCCCACCCATTTTTCAAGAGCATTAGGACAACAGTCCAATGCCACCTATAAGTGATACAGCTAATCTGTCAGGGGGATGGGTGTTGCCGGAGGACTCAGGTGCGGAGATGAGGGGAGACAAGTTTTATTGCAACAAAACGGTGAAAGTCCAGACAAAGTACAAATCAAAGCTGTGGAAAACTGTGGTCAAAGTATCAAAGCAATTAGCAAACAAGACTGAAGCAAAGTAACAAAATAACGATTAACAAAACTGTGGCAAAACTGTGACTATGACTGTGGCAGAACTATGACGAAAACAAACCTGGCGTGGGGAAGACGAAGGACAGGACGGACAAGAACGCACTCGGACAAGACAAGGGGAAACGAGGACCATTTAAACACATGAGGGAGGGAAACCCCAGGTGTACACAATAGGTAATCAAGATGAGACGAGACACCAGACGTGACAGAGCCCCCCCCTTATGGGACGGCTCCCAGACGGCCCTAAAAACACACGAGGACCACGGGAGGGTGGGGGGGGGGGGATCAGGAACAGAGGGAACAAACACGAGGCGTGGATCATGGCGTGTGACTTGGCTGTGGGACTTGACTGGGGAACATGGCTGGGGACATGGCGAGGGGCGTGGCTTGGGGCGTGGCTTGGGACATGACGAGGGCGAGGCTGGGGACATGACGAGGGACGAGGCTGGGGACATGACGAGGGACATGGCTGGGGGCAAGACGAGGGACATGACTGTGGGAACATGGCTGGGGACATGACGAGGCACAAGGCTGGGGACAAGACGAGGGACATGGCTGGGGACAAGACAAGGGCGAGGCTGGGGACATGACGAGAGCGTGGCGAGCCTCCCTAGCTCGACCACGGGCACGGCGGGAAGACAAGAGCGTGGGCGTGGCGAGCCTCCCTGGCTCGACCACGGGCACGGCGGGGTAACGAGAGCGTGGCGAGCCTCCCTGGCTCGACCACTGGCACGGCGGGGCGACGAGAGCGTGGGCGTGGCGAGCCTCCCTGGCTCGACCACGGGCAGGGCGGGATGACGAGGGCGTGGGCGTGGCTTGGCGAGCCTCCCAGGCTCGCTCACGGTCGGAGGGAGTGGAGAGGTGAGCAAGCCCTCCTGGCTTGCTCACCGCCATGGCCGGAGGGTGATGCGGGGCGTGAGCGAGCTCGGGCCTCGCTCACGGGCAGGAGGACGGAAGCCGGAGAGCCGGCCTCGGCTGCCTCCTGGGCATGGTGGCTAAGCCCCCCCATGGGCTCTCTCAGAGCAGAAGGGGGGGGGGCCGCCACAGTCGCCGCCGCTCCTCCGAGGAGTCTCCGCTGAGTCCATTCTGGCGAGTGCGTTCTGTCAGGAAGGTGGGTGTTGACGGAGGACTCAGGTGCGGAGATGAGGGAAGACAAGGTTTATTATAACAAAACGGTGGAAGTCCAGACATGAGTACAAATCAAAGCTGTGGAAAACTGTGGGCAAAGTATCAAAGCAAAGCAAACAAAACTGTGGCAAAACTATGACAAAGTAACAAAATAAAGATTAACCAAAACTGTGACAAGACTGAAAACAAACCTGGCGTGGGGGAGACGACGGACAAGACGGACTAGAACGCACTCGCACAAGACAAGGGGAAACGAGGACTATTTAAACACATGAGGGAGGGAAACCCCAGGTGTACACAATAGGTAATCAAGACGAGACGAGACACCAGACGTGACAGAGAATCAGGAACAGAGGGAACAAACACAAGGCGTGGAACATGGCGTGTGGCTTGGCTGTGGGACTTGACTGGGGAACATGGCTGGGGACATGGCTAGGACAAGGCTGGGGACATGGCTGGGGACATGGCTGGGGGCATGACGAGGGACATGGCTGGGGGCATGACGAGGGACATGGCTGGGGGCATGACGAGGGCGTGGGTGTGGCGAGCCTCCCTGGCTTGACCACGGGCACGGCGGAAAGACGAGAGGGTGGGCGTGGCGAGCCTTCCTGGCTCGACCACGGGCACGGCGGGAAGACGAGAGCGTGGGCGTGGCGAGCCTCCCTGGCTGAGTCCATTCTGGCGAGTGCGTTCTGTCATGGAGGTGGGTCTTGAAGGGAGGACTCAGGTGCGGAGATGAGGGGAGACAAGGTTTATTGAAACAAAAGACCAGAGTCCAGACAAAGTGCAAAGCAAAGCTGTGGAAAACTGTGAGCAAAGTAACAAAGCAATAAGCAAACAAGACTGAGGCAAAGTAACAAAATAACGATTAACAAAATTGTGGCAAAACTGTGACTTTGGCTGTGGCAGAACTATGACGAAAACAAACCTGGCGTGGGGGTGACGAAGGACAGGACGGACAAGAGGACAAGAACGCACTCGCACAAGACAAGGGGAAACGAGGACTATTTAAACACATGAGGAGGAGAACCCCAGGTGTATACAATGGGTAATCATGACATGACGAGACACCAGACGTGACATAATCAGTGGGGATCATACCGTAGATAATTCAGTTTAGCTAGTTACTGTTTGGAGGAGGCAGACATTATTTCTATACTGATGTGGTCTAAAAAATCATTTCTAAACTGATTAACACCGAGTTCATCTTTTGTTTTCCAGTTCATGAGAATTATTTAATTTGCAATACATACCACGTGAGGACCATGTGAGCTGACTTCAGCGTGTTGATGTTATTTAGATCACCAAGAATGCACAGTGTGGGGTGTGCAGGAATACAACACTTCAGCCATGTTGACAATGCTTTGCAGACCTCCAATCAGAACTTATGAACCAGTGCACAAAACCATAAAGCATATGTATAATCATCCGTTGTGTTGTCTGTGCAATGTGTGCAGATATTTGATGGTGTGAGACCCATCCTGAACAGTCTTAGTCCTGTATAATGAGTTATATGGAAAATGTTGTACTGTATAAAATGTCAATTAGGATTTGTAGTCATACAAAAGTTGTTCAAACATATTTGTGGCCAAAAACTACCATCGGTGGTGAAGACAAGATGTGCTTCCCACTTTGAAGAAGGTATACAAATTGTGTTGTCGGTTTGATAGTAATTCATAGATTTTGACTGTTTTTGGGAAGCAAATGTTTAAGTATTGTGCCACCTTCATAGTGAGTTGGAAATCCAGTTGGTGGAAGACATATTTCTTGGTTATTATAGATTTTCATTTTTGGTATTCTAAAATTGTATTGCTGCTAAGTGCATAATGTGATAAGAGCTCATTAAATGGAATGAAATATCCATTTTGATTATTTGATTATTCCTTTGCTCTTGCATTGAGTAAAATTTAGCATTTTCTTGTTTTAGAGGATGTGAGGATTGTTTCAGATTGGTGTACACTTACACGGTAAAAGTGACGACTTTGTGATTTTCAGATATTCCCACCAGGATTTCAGAGAAGTGCTGACTTTAATACTTTCAAAATATGTGTGGTGCCTTAAGTTTAGACTTATAAATGGTAGGCCAGGGATTTCCAGATTTTCATGAACTGCATGTTCCAAATTCAGCCATGGTTCATCTTGGCGTTATGATTTTGGCAGCTTTATTATGTAAATATGCCTATTGGCTAGGAAATAGTGATGGAAGTTAGGTAAATCAAATCCACCACTGTCTCTGGTCTTTTGTAACGTTTTTAAACTGATACGTGGAGGTTTACCTCTCCACAAAAATTGGAAATACATAGATCTAGTTATTTAAACCAAATAACAGATGATTTTATGGGGATCATTGAGAAGAAATAATTAATTTTGGGTAGCACTATGATTTTTATGGTAGCAACTCTACCCATAAATGATATGGGTAACGAGTTCCAACGTGTGAGATCATCCTCAATCGACTTTAAAAGCTGAACATAATATAGTGATGTTTGCTCTTAGGGCCTGGAGGAAATGTTCATGCCTACATATAAAATATTACTTCACTGTAAAGTCATGTGATATATTCTGGAAACTACAGTTAATGGGCAGAACCGTAGATTTAGACCAGTTGACAGAGTAGTCATAAAGTACTGAGAATTTAATTATCAATGTGAACATACGGTTGAAAGATGCCTGTGTATTTTGGAGGAAAAGTTACACATCATCAGCATAAAGGCTGATTTTATGCCCAATATCCTTAGGTTGAATGCCCCTTAATATTTGTATCTTGTCTGATAGCAGCTGCTGAAGGTTCTATACAAGTGGCAAATTGCCATTGGGAAACTGGACAGCCCTTTATGGTCCCCCTCAACAGACTAAAGCTTGGAGGAGTTTGATCATTAGTATTAACACACGCATTGGGAGAACTGTATGTTATCTTAATCCAGTCAATAAAGTTAGATCCAAACCCAAATTTGCTTAATGTTGCAAATAGGAATAGGACCTCGGTCAAATGCTTTTTCTGCATCTAGTGAGTAAATAGTTGTTTCTAATTTGCTTATGGTAAAATAATCTATGATATTAATTAACCTGCATATGTTAGTGGTTGACCATCTATCCTTTATAAAACCTGTCTGGTCAGGATGTTTATTAAGGGAGTCATTTTTTCCAGTCTTTTTGCAAGGGCTTTACAAATTATTTTGATGCCTGCATTTAAAAATTGGGTGGTAACTGGATAAAGGATAGAGATTCAGGATCTGGATCAGGAGCAGTTGGTGCTAGTTCACTGCCCATCATCTCCAGGCCTCCACCCCCCTCCTCCCTCTTAAACCACAACCAGCATGAGGCTCTCTCTGCTGCCTCCCCAATCCTGCGCAAAGCTGTCTTCCTCTCCTTGCCAGATATACCAAGTGCAGTGAACCACATTGACTGTGCTGGGAACCCTCTGCACCCGACCTCCACTGGAAACAGCCATGCTTGCCAGCATTTGTTTTAGCAGTCCATGATCAGGTCATGGTATTTTAGGTTCTTCCACTCATGGGCTTTCTCACAGCCTTCTTCCCAAGGCACAGTCAGTTCCAACAGGATGATTGTCTTACCATGCTCTGACCAGATGACAACGTCAGGCCTCAAGGTGGTCTGGACGATGGGTGGAAAAGTGAGCTTCTTCCCCAGGTCAACTGGCATTTCCCATCCCTGTGCCCCTGGAGGATGTTGGTCCTGGCTCTTTTCACAGAGGATGGCTTTTCTCCTGCTCTGACAAATTGCATTGATGGTACTTGTGGCTTGATTGGCTGTGGTTTTCTCCTACCCTGCTCGAAAATGTCAGCCATCACTTTGAGTACCTCGACATGCTGCCACCTATATCTCCCCTGAGCAAGAGCGATTTGGCACGCTGCTAAAATGTGGGCCAGTGTGCTCCTCTTCCCACACAACTTGCAGAGCGGGTCCTCCCTCAAGCCCCACTTGGCTAGGTTAGCTGGTGATGGGAGTGTGTCATACACAGACCTCAGGAGGAAGCTAACATGGAAAGTTTCCAGCTTCCACAGCTCAGTCCATGTGACCCTCCTGTTTGGGAGGTCCCATCTGCTCCATGTTCCCTGGGTTGCCAGTTCCACAGGCTTAGCCTTACGTGTCTCCTCCTCCTGGTGGAGAACTTCCACTTGTACCATCTCCCGCTTCTGCTTGACACTTGCCTTCCACTACGGTGTGAAGTGAGATGTTCCCAGTCCTTGCCGACCCATGCAGACATTGCCAATGACGTCTCTTAACTCCAGGGAGCTCTCAGCTTGTCTGGCTGCAGTGTCTGCTGCCCACTTACGGCCTGTTTGTGTTGTGACCCTGCGTTGCTTACTTGCTCGTCCTTTGAGTCTCTGTGCATCATTGCTACCCAGCACTTAGCCACCTTGACTCCTCCACCAGAGAGGAAAATGAGAGTTGGAGCTGTCCTGATCAGATGTAGAGCCCAATTGCAGTGAAGCTGGTAACGATACCAAGCCACCGCCTCAGATGTTTGTTCACTCTCCTCTCCACTCCCTCCACTGCAGTTACTGGGATGTGATAGACTGTCAGCAGCCTCATAAGCCTTGGTAGGAGCCCATGCTGGAATATCCAGGACTTGAACTTGCCGGATAGGCCTGACTTGTCAATCCCCCTTAGCCACTTGTCTGCCTGATTTGCAGTGTCAGAGGTGTTGTTTCTGTCACTGAGGGTGTCGTCGTGCCACTTCCCCAGCCAGGGTTCTCCCTGATTGTAGGGATTGGCTTACTTTGGGCATGCAGTTTGAAAGCCTATGTTAGTTTCTCCCGACTTATCACCATGCTCTTTGACTTCCTGGGCTTAAAAGCCATCCTTGCCCATGATACTAAAGCCCAGAGAGTCTTCAGGTGTCACGTCTAAGGGAATTCTTGGTGTTTTGTCCTGTCTCCATGTTTGTCTTGTCATTTCCTGTTTTATTTTGATAGATACATCCCCTTGTTTCAGGTCTCTTGCACTCCCCTGTGTGTCACATGTCTGCTTGTCTTCCATAATCACCAATTGTGTTCACTTGGGGTTCCCTTCCCTTGTGTTTAAATAGTCTGAGTCTCTCCTTGTCTGGTGCCAGTGTGTTTCGTCATTCGTCTTTCGTCTCTTGACCTCTGAGCAATAACCTTGTCCTCGAACCAAACCTTGCCTTGAGTATTATTAGTATTATTTTGTTACTTTTTTTCATAGCCTTTTGCCATCTTCTGTTTAGAGTGAGTTTATTTTGTACTTCGTTCACAGCTTTGTCTGTCTCAATTGAGTGATTTTGATTTAATACTTTGTTCATAGTTTTGTCTACTTTGTTTTGCACTTTGTTTCCACTCTGCGCGCCCTGAGTTTACTAAACCTTTTGAACTACATCTCTGCATCTGAGTCCTGCCTGGAGTTACCATTTCTGACATCAGGATCCAACTTGCCTGCACATGGGTTGTGGTTGTTATGGTGATGTCATACATGAATCCTTTCGGGGGGGGTGTTGTCTGCTCCCTGCTACCGTAACTGGTCCCTTGCCCTCTGCTGCCGCTGCTGCTGTAATCAGGATGTTCATCCCCATTATGAACAGAATGGGGGATACTGTGCATCCTGTTACAATGCCCCTCTCTAGTGGCAGTCATGGGGTGGTGAACTTGGCAGTGTGGAACTGCAGCTTGAATGACCACAGGTAGCTGTTGATAATCTTCCTGATCTTGTCGGTGATGTGGTACTGGTCTATAGTCTTGTTGATGAGGGAAAGGGGCATGGATCCATATGCTTTTGCGAGGTCCAGCTAGACAACTGTCTGGTTGCCCTTGTTCCCCTTGGCCTCCTGGATCAGATGGCTGAGGATGGTGGTGTGTTCCAGGCATCCAGAAAAACCCTGGAATCCCCCCCTTCTGGATCGAGGTGTTGACAAATCCATTTGCTGTCATGTAGTTAGTTATTCTTCTCGCCAAGACTGAGAAGAAGATGTTGGCTTCTACACTCAGCAGAGAGATGGTGCGGAGCTGGCAGATCGAAGAAGAGTCCTTCTCCTTTGGCACAAAGCAGCCCTCCGACACTCTCCAGGTGATTGGTAGGTTGCCCTTTGCCCAGATTGTCCAGAAGAGCTTCCAAAGTCTACATGATAGAATTGGACACTTGTAGTAAACTTTGTAAGGCAACCCACTTGCTCCAGGGGCTGATGCTGTCCTTGCCTTTTTGACCACCTCCTCCAATTCCTTCGAGGTTCTGAGGAGGCTGGCACCCTTTGGGTGGCAGCTTCAATGTCTGCTCCGCCCTTCTCAGCCTGTAAAGCCGCTCACGTAGCCCTAATGTTAGGTCTCCAATTCCCTCTTTTTCCCCTTCGGTGGCATTCTTTAACTGCTCGAAGAGTGTCTTCATCTGCAAGCTCTGCATCTACTTCTCCCTCTGATTTGGTTGCCGGACATTTGGAGTGCGGGTCTTCCACTCCTCGACACCAAACCGCTCCTTGTCCACATTGTAGGTGATTGCCGTCATCGTTGTCTGCTCTGTTCTGCTGTCCCAACCAGAGCAGTTTCAAGAATCTTACACAGGTCCTCATCCAGCTGCTGCCACTCCTTGTTGCTGTTCTTTTTCGGCCATTTTACTCTGTCTTTTGCAGGTTGAGGTTGCCGGGAGGCATCAGAGTTGACCGCTGTGTGGTTCAAAGGCAAAGCTGTTGCCAAGAGATCTCAAGTGCTGTGGGGTCCTGACTGGGGTTCTCCTACTTCTGACGTAATGTTACCACCCTGCACGGCTACAAAATTGCCTCCTCTCCACACTTGGTCTTGGCTTGATGGATCTTTAGCCCTCTGGTGTTCTTGCATATCTTGCCACATTGGCATCACATTTCTGGTGCCGTCCCTGTCAGTGTGGTTTGGGTGAGCCTTCTCGGTAGTCGTGTATCAGTCCTGGTCAGTACCGATGTGTCCGTCCTTGTGAGTCTCTCATCCTCCGCCCCTCTCGGGAGACTTTGGGGGTATTGCCATTGTGATCATCCATAGCTGGATTTGGTGCCCTCTTGCGAGTGCTGTAAATCAGGTTGATAACCTCATGCACCCATGCAGGGCTTTACTGGAGGTCAGCTGTCTCTCCAGCATCACTGATCTTCCTCAGTTGCCATCCGACCTTTCCTGGACATCACTTGTTGCCCAGAATTTACTAAACTACTATTCTCTTTGACTTTCAATACCATTTTAGAAAATGTGGATGCCAAATCAGTTCAAAATTCTTTTTAGAACTCTACTGGAAAACCATCTGGTCCTGGGCTTTATAACTGGGCATATGTTATGTAGCTCTCCTATTGAGAGAGGCAAATCCAAATCCCTGTTCTATTCAGACTGTAATTTTAGAAAGGTGATGTTGCTAAGAAAATGAACAATAGTATTATCCTGTGGATTATTTTGAGATGTATATAAAGTTTTATAGAAGTCTCTAATGTTTTTTTTTATATCGTCAGAATTGTGGTTAATAACCTTCTGAGTTTTAACTGAGATCATTCTTGTTCTATCTCTGTTTGTCTTTAACTGATTAGTTAAGAATCTTCCAGTTTTCTAGTATCAAAATTCTCCTAGCGAAGTCTTTTGATCATAACTTGTGTTTGTTTGTCAATAATTCCGTTTGACTCAAGTTTTGCTTTCCTCAATTCCTTCAATATTTCTTGGTATTGGGAAGCACTCAATCAATGGAATCAGTGTCTTTAAGCAATGATGCATTAAATCTCAGATTTCCACTTGATGGTGTATCTCTTTTAATCTTTAGTTTAACAGAAACTGGTGCATGAACACTGATAAAAATGGAGTGTATTTAGGTGTCTTATATATAACACATCAGAAACCTACTAATTAGAAAGTAGTCTATTGTAGAACATGAGTGATGTACTGGTGAAAAGAAAGAAAATTTTGTAAGTGTGGTATGGTGGGAGCGCCATGCATCACAAGGACCAAAATCACTCATGTAATAATTAACAATATCTATGGACTGCCAGTTCCACCGACCTCTGGTGTTACTGAGGCTGTATAATCCTGAGTCTAATACCATGTCCTATGACCAGTGCATTATCCAAATGGTCAGAGAGTGAGGTGAAGAAAGAGTGAAAGACTGAGGGGTTGTCAACATTTGGGCCATATATATTAGCAATGCATTGGTTCATACCTTGGACGGACGGGTTAACTATTATACATCTACCCTCAGAGTCTGTAACTGTGCTATTTACAGCAACAGATTCTTTCCTATTTATCAGCTTAGCTACTCCTCTCTCCCTGGCATTTGAACCAACTGAATATACGTTAGGAAACTATGTTGTGGTGAGAGCATCACCGCCTGATAGATGGGTCAGAATGTCTGCTTGCAATTCTTTTGGTTCAGAGTGTTGTGTTTCTCGGCAAGATCCTTTCTTGTGCCTTGAAAGTTAAACTTAACCAAGTGTGTTAGAGTAGAAACACAGCTAGTTGAAATACAAAGAAAAAAAGAGGGAAACAGTGCAGAAGAGTAAAGAAAACCCCCAGTACAAACCCAATGCAAACCCAAATTGAACATCACCCTTACACATTAGTACTCTGTGCATTGAGACTGTGGCAGTAGGGTTATGGAGGCAGCGGTATGTCTGTCTTTATAGTTCACTGTTAGACACTAGAACAATTCCTGTTATTACAGTTTGTACAGCCTATGGGGATACTCGAATGGAATGAATAAGGATAGATTGAAAGGATATCACCTGGAACCAGTAGAGCCATGGGGTGGTTTCCTGGTCATAGTAGAGCTGCCATGACCCGGGCGTGGGAGGAGTTTGGGGAGGCCATGGAAAAAGACTTCCGTATGGCCTCGAGGCGATTCTGGTCCACCATCCGGCGTCTCGGGGGGGGGGGAAGCAGTGCCCCACCAACACTGTTTACAGTGGGGATGGTGTGCTGTTGACCTCAACTCGTGACGTTGTGGGTCGGTGGGCGGAGTACTTCGAGGACCTCCTCAATCCCACTGGCACGTCCTCCATTGGAGGGGCAGAGCCTGGGGATCCGGAGTTGGGCTCTCTAATTTCCGGGGCTGAGGTCACCGAGGTAGTCAAAAAGCTCCGCTGTGGCAAGGCTCGGGGGGGGGATGAGATTCGGCCGGAGTTCCTCAAGGCTTTGGATGTTGTGGGGCTGCGTTGGCTAACGCGACTCTGCAACATCGCGTGGACATCAGGGGCAGTTCCGCTGGATTGGCAGACTGGGGTGGTGGTCCCCCTATTTAAAAAGGGGGACCGAAGGGTGTGTTCCAACTACAGGGGGATCACACTCTTAAGCCTCCCTGGGAAGGTCTATTCAGCAGTTCTGGAGAGGAGGGTCCGTCGGATAGTCGAGCCTCGGATTGAGGAGGAACAGTGTGGTTTTCTGTCACGGGACAAGGGAGCATTCTGACCCACATGCAGTAGCCACTCAGGAGACCAGAGACCTTTGAACAGATTTATTGAAAAGAAGTACTTTGGTGCTGCAGGAAAGCGAGTTGTGGAGGGCTGGGAAGGTCCAAGTCTGGGCAGAAGGGGTCAGGCTTGGGGAAACGCGAGCTTGAGCTGTTGGAGGGCAGATAAATGGTGGCAGGCTTGGTCTCAGGTTGGTGGAGGCTTGGAAAAGGGTAGTAAGCCGCTGGATGGGTTGATCTGGATGCCGCAAGGAGAACACTGGAAGACGTACAGAAAGTTATTCGCATGAAAAGCACTTAGAAAGCCAAGACGTTTAAGAGCTCAAGATACCGCTTAGGTTGACACTCAGACGAGGAATGAATCACAGCCAGCTCCTTAAAAAGCTTCTTCAACTGGCTCCTTCACGTGGAGAGGAGCTAGTTGAGGTGGCTCGGGCATCTGATCAGGATGCCTCCTGGTCGCCTCCCTGTGGAGGTGTTCCGGGCTCGTCCCAACGGGAGAAGGCCCACAGGAAGACCCAGGACACGCTGGAGGGACTATGTGTTTCGGCTGGCCTGGGAACGCCTCGGGATCCCCCCGGAGGAGCTGGCGGAAGTGGCAGGGGAGAGGGAAGTCTGGGTCTCCCTGCTTCCCCTGCTGCCCCCACGACCCGACCTTGGATAAGCGAGGGATAATGGATGGGATGGATGGGTAGAGCTGCCCATTGACGAACAGTTTATCCACGAACACCACCGCATGGGAGCCTACTTACATGAATCTTTTCCGGATGAGGAAAAGGACTCTGCGTCTATCCAGGATTTCCTTTGGAAACTGGTCGTTGACGTCAAAGTTTTTTCCCTTTCAGCTCCTAGCCATGGCTCCTTACCAGAACCTTGTTTTTGGTGCTCGAACTTAGCCACGTTGGGTTTTGGTCTGCGGGCATCACGTCTCATCCCTCCCAGGAGGTGTGCAAGGTGTAAGCTGATGTTCCTCACTATCTTCCTGAAGCTTCACTTGAGTGTGGCTGAAATTTTCAAGCATTCAGGGTCCTCAACTGTTTGCTCTGGAATCCAAGAGCACACAAGGTCTTCCGTCATACTGTGGGCCTGGAGGTTGATTATTGTTTCTTTAATTTTATTGTTGTCCTCAGAAACAAGGCTCATTCTCTGTGAGGGATTTCAGTGACTCACTGAGGGGCGCGTTCTCTGCAGCCAGGGCCTGAACCTGTTGCTGGCTGAACTCCGATGACTCACGCAATGCTTGAAATTGCTTATGGAGAATCTCTAATAGAGACAACCGAGCATCAAAACTGGACAATATGTTGTCTATTGACACCAAAACGTCCACCAATTCCCTGCCAGTGGGATACATCACACCCTGTTAACGTCTGACTTGTTTTACCCATGATGATCCAATTAAAACACTCGTCAATATCCTCCCTCAGGCTATCAGGGCTTTCTTCATGGTACTCTAGTGCCGTCTCACGAAGTCTGTCGACACTACAGCATTCTCGTCCTTCTGAGACCTTCTCAAACTTCTTATGACAGTGAATAAGAGATAGGAAGCCTGCAAAGGGCTTGGGTGGATATTTTTACTCTTTGAACCTTTAAGAGATTAATACAGCCTCTCGGTTCCTGTGCCTGAGAGATTATAGCATCCTCTTAAATTGCAAAGTAACCACTGAACCGATTTGAACATGCTCACCACAGTTACATTTTTTCTTTAAATCCCCCATGGAACCTTCATGGCAGTTCTAAGCTATATCTAAGTCTTATAGTATGCTATAACCCAAAATTGGGCTGTTTAGAATGCACCATCAACCACCAACTTGATAGCTACCCTGTGTGTAGTTATTTAATCTTAGACCATTTGCAGCAACAGCTGTCTTCACAATTCAGTTTTCTACTGCCCTTGCACTTTTTACCACTAGTCGTCAAGTTTACTTTGACACCAGCATTTATGTTTAAAAAAATGTTGAACAAACACTGATTGATTGATGGGAGTTGTGCGTTACCAGCTTGCATGAAAATCAGCCAAAGATCGATCAAGAAGACCACACTTAGTGCTATTAACCCGGTTTAATGTGGTCCAATGGAAATTTGAGACAGTGTGCGGTTCAACCCAAAGAGATTAGGGTTTTGTTATTGTGGATTGGGCGTGGCGCTCAGTTGCAGGAGGGGAGTGGTGGTGAAGGCTTAGGGGAGCAGTGACAGGACAGGTCACAGCACACCTGGAATCAATTGGCTAATCACTCTCCCCTCTGTAAAAGAGTAGCGTGCTGGACCTGGAGGAAGGAAGGACTGGTGTTGAAGAGTCAACGGAGCCACAGCATTGAAACCACGACCGAACCACCATATCAGCCCAATGCTGAGTGCGTGTGTGCGTGAGAAGAGTATGTGTGCGTGTATGCACACACGCTTAAATAAACAAAGCCTGTCACCGAATCCTGGTTTAAGAAAAGTCTGTAGGGGCACCCACGGTGGCTGAACATCTACAGTTATATTCCAGCATTCCACTATTCCTCTCAAGACAGTCCAAAACCACAAATCGTTACTGTGGAGATTCCAGACTGAGTTTCCAAGATCCACTCTAAGGATTATTCCTTGTCTTCATCCAAAAACCTTCCACAAGGATTCATAGCATGGGGACATAAAGTGCTGAGACAAAACCTCTAAACAGAAAAAGCTGAGACAGACAGACTCTGAGAGCAATAGAAAATAAATCAAAGGAAAGCACCAGACCTAATCAAAACTTTTAGAAACTTAGGTTACCCCAAACAGTAAGAAACATATAGCTTTCAGGAATCATGTTGGAGACATTTTTTCAAACAAAGCTGATGACGTGGTCTAGTTTCATAAATCAAATTAAAAAAGGTATTTGAAATCAAATTATTAGATGGCAAATAAGATTATTTTAAAAAGTAGAACAATTACTGAAAGGAACAGAACAATGTGGCTTTGTTTTATAGTGACTCCTTATTAAACAAACAAACAGGGGCAATGGCAAATGTGAATAACTGTTGGCCAAGAACCTAATAGGCATGGAATAATGACAAATATCAGTGGACAACTCACAATGACTGAAATTGAATTAATAAGCAGGACTGGGTTAATAGTGCATTAAAAGTCAGCAGGAGAACGGCAGGAGACAAGAGTGAAATGCTTCTGAAGTCAGCTGTAAGTAATCAACCCATGGTGAGCCTTTGACAATTACCATAACAGAGCAATTAGACGTGAAAATGGATAATGGTATGGACATAGAAATGTGGCTGTGTTTGTGGGTTTTTAATAGTGGCTGTAGGGGAGAAACAAAATGCCCAAATAATTCTGACCCTCAGATATAGAAAAAGATGGAACTAATTATGTTAATCATGACACATATTGAACATTCTTTTACTCTGAGTATAGGCAACCGATAAGGATGTTTAAGAAATCACGCCCACCTCAGCTACAAGCTCATGTCAGTGTTCAAAGTCAGGATTGACCAAAAGCTCATGCTATCCTGATACAAGTAATCAGTGTCTCAGAAATTTCTGTTGAATTTAGTAAAATGCCTCAGACATTAGGCAAGTCAGTATTTATTAGCATGGCTGCACAAACATTTACAGGAGCTGCAGCTGCCAAAAATAAAAGAGTTTTATAACTATTACGGAAGTGGAACAGGTGCATTGTTTTGCCAGTATTTTAGATACAGTATTATTGTATTTTCTTTACAGTATTATATACAGTTGTATGATACCAATATTACTGCTTTTAGTAATTATTTTTCGTCCTCAGAACTGTCACCGGTGGAGTGGGTGACGTGCTATTCACAGTTGTTACTTCCTGTAGGCGTGCCAAGCCTGTACACACCGCACGGGTCTGCCAGACTGGCCACGCCCAATGATTTTACAACTAAAAACAGCTACAACTTCAGATGACAGACATAGTAGTATTCCATATTGTAATGGTATTATTACAAATGTGTTGGTAGAAATCAACTGAACAAGACCAAGACACACAATTGATCAGTATATCGAACAATTAAATCACACCTTCTTCAATGGTATCAGCTCTCTCAGTCCAGCCAGTCTTACATTTTGGTAGAAGGATTGCTGCAGAGATCAGTTCAGGGTCTCCCATCATCTCTCCAAAGCACTTTTGGACACCTTGCTGAATTGCTCCAATGAGTGGCAGACACATCTTGGTGGATGCTTCATGTCTCTTCAGTTTTGACTGTAATTCCGAGATCCCTGGGAGCAGCTATCCCATGTGTGTGTTGGTCTCGGACTGAAGAATGTTTAAGGCCTTTGCCACCGGTCTCATCCCAGAGCAGAATTCTCGCAGGAACACATTTTCTGCTTGACTAAACCTGGGCAATATAAATTAAACATAAAACATCCAGGATTTTGGGGGATTCTGTATCCATGTAGAACACAATATTATATCATCAGTGCTTTCTATCAATCATGGATTATGACAAATGTTATGTTACAAATTAATTATTATTAGTTTCATATCCTACTGTTGAAATGCAAAGAAAAACTCACATTTTTAGTTTGATTGAATTGAATTGAATATACTTTATTGATCTAAATGAACTCGATATCCTACTTTCCTCCATCCATGAATATGATTGTCCCACAATGATCCTTGGTGATATGAATATCCACCTTGGCTGCGCTAACTCCTCTGATTTCCTCTCACTAATGAACTCCTTTGACCTACAAATGGTCAGCAGTCCTCCAACTCACAAAGCTGGCAAAGCACTTGATCTAATCTTCACAAGAAAATGTGCTATAGAGGCCCTCTCTGTCACACCCCTGCACCTTTCTGATCACTATTTCATTCAACTCAGTGCAAATATTCCCAAAAATCCCTCTGCTTCCATCTCTATGGTTTCCCTCCGCAGAAACCTCCACAAACTCTCACCTACCCACTTCTCCTCCCATGTTGCGTCCGCTCTCCCGAACTCCAGCACATTTTCCTCATTTGAGGTTAATGAAGCCACGGAGACCCTTTGCTCTACATTAAGCTCCTGCCTGGATAGTCTATGTCCTCTATCCACTAAACCTGCTCGAGCCTCTGGGTCCCACCCATGGCTCAATGATACACTCAGAGCACTACGCACCAGCCTTAGAGCTGCAGAACGAAAATGGCACAAATCAAAAAATCCAGATGATCTGACAAATTTTCAGGCACTGCTGTCTGCATTCTCTTTAAGCATGACTGATGCAAAAAATACTTTCTATACTGATAAGATTCACAGTACAACTGACACTCGAAAATTATTCTCCATCTTCAAAAATCTGCTTAAACCTCCTCCTCCGCCACCTGTTACTAGCTTAACGGAAGACTTGTTCGCCTCATTTTTTACTGACAAAGTGGCAGCTGTAAGCAAACAGTTTACTGAACGGCTTGCACATGAAACCTCTCATAGTACATATACAAGCAGAAGTCCTACTGCTTTGTTCTCCTCCTTCGCTCCTCTCACTGAGAGCAATGTGTCCAAACTTCTCACATGTAGCCGTCCTACTACATGCCTGCTGGACCGAGTTCCTACAAACCTACTCCAGTCCATAGCTCCTACAGTTACTGCAGCAGTCACACATGTGATCAATGCTTCGCTGACATCTGGCACATTTCCTAACTCATACAAGCAAGCTTTGGTCACACCGCTGCTCAAAAAACCCTCTCTCCCTCCAACTCAGGTGGAAAACTATCGGCTGCTTTCTCTGCTTCCATTTCCGTCAAAAACCATTGAAAGGGCAGTCTTTAAGCAGGTCACAGACTACCTTTCACAAAACAAACTCCTTGATACAAATCAATCTGGGTTTAAAAGTGGCCACTCCACTGAAACGGCTCTGTTGTCTGTGACAGAAGCCCTAAAAGAGGCAAGAGCAAATGCCAAGTCCTCAGTACTTATCCTTCTTGACTTATCAGCCGCATTTGACACAGTCAATCATGACATCCTTCTGTCTATACTCTCGAGTATGGGCATCATAGGGAGAGCACACTCCTGGTTTGAATCGTACCTCACTGGTCGATCATTTAAAGTATCCTGGCTTGGTCACACTTCTGCAGTGCACCACCTCGCCACAGGGGTTCCTCAAGGTTCAGTACTAGGATCTCTTCTCTTTGCTATATATACCACTTCCTTGGCCCAGATCATTCAATCACATGGTTTCTCCTACCACTGCTATGCTGATGATACACAGCTCTATCTGTCATTCCCACCTGATGAACACTCGGTCTCAGCATGCATCTCAGACTGTCTCTCTGACATATCAAAATGGATGAAAGCCCACCACCTCCAGCTGAATCTCTCAAAAACTGAACTGCTTGTCTTTCCAGCCAAACCAACTATTCACCACAATATTCACATCCAAACTGAATCCCTCTCTCTGACTCCATCAAAGGCAGCAAGAAACTTGGGTGTCATGATTGATGACCAGCTGACCTTTAAAGATCACGTTGCCTCTGTTTCTCGATCCTGTCGCTTCGCATTACTAAACATAAGAAAGATCCGGCCGTACCTAACACAACATGCTACCCAGCTCCTGGTGCAGTCTATGGTCATCTCCCGCCTAGACTATTGCAACGCACTCCTGACTGGTCTCCCGGCCTGTACAGTAAAACCTTTACAAATGATCCAGAACGCGGCGGCGCGTCTGGTCTTCAATCTGCCCAAAAAATCTCACGTCACCCCACTGTTCATTGAACTCCACTGGTTACCTCTGGCTGCCCGTATCAAATTCAAGTCCCTGATGCTAGCCTACAAAGTGCTTAAGGGTATGGCTCCCATCTACTTGAATCCCCTTGCAAAGGCTTATGTCACAACTCGATCACTGCGGTCATCAATGGATTGTCGTCTAGCAGTGCCTTCACCACGCTTAAGACAATCCAGACTGTTTGCATGTGTCGTTCCAAGATGGTGGAACGACCTACCAAGCTCCACAAGAACAGCAGAGTCCCTGTCTGTCTTCAAGAAACTCTTGAAGACCCACCTCTTCAAAGAGCATCTCCTATCCTAACCCTAACCAGTACCTCTACCCCCCACAGCTCCTATCCTAACCCTAACCCGTACCTCTAACCCCCACAGCTCCTTCTGTAGTCCCTCTACCTCTATCTCTATCTCACCACTGACTCTGATCAGTGTTTCTCCTCTATATGGCTTATTGTCATAGTGATGAGAAATGTAATATTGTGTCTACTCTGTAAGTCGCTTTGGATAAAAGCGTCTGCCAAATGCATAAACATAAACATAAACATCTCCAGGGAGAAATTGACTTCTAGTACAGCCCGTACCAAGATCAAACAAACAAAACACATAGACACACCAGTTCGGGAAGACTGAGGGCAGCCACACAGGATTTGTCCTTGTGATGCCCATACTCCTGCTTGGGAGGAAGGAGGGGGGTGGGGTGGGAAAAGCTTCCGTCTGCAGTTTCATCCAGGGCAAAGTTGTAGAGTAGCAGCTGCAAGGCCGCTCTCGGGAGGCCAGATAGAGATAAGAGCGATAGCTTTGTTCCAGACAGAGCATGTTTTGTCTGTGGCGATCCAATTCAGCCGAATTGTGTTAATTTTCCTCCATCCGAACCACCAACTTCTCCAAGGTGTTCCCCATCACCCTCATGCTGTCAGACATCGTCCCCATTTTGCTCCACTGAGCATCCTGAATGCTCCACCGAGCCTCCTGTTTGCTCACCTGAGCATCATGTTTGCGAGCTCGCACAAGGTTTGAGTCAGAGTATTGATGCTCCGGTAAACCGGCTCGACAGGCAGCTTGCCACTAGTTGCCATCAGCCTCCGAATTTCTCGAAAACCTAAGTATCCGCCAATTCCAATCAGCAGGAACCTGGTTATCATGAATCCAAATAGGTATAGGTCCTCGACGTCCTCCAAGGAGAGAACTGAAAGGCATAAAACCCTCCAACTCCTCCAGGCATCCATCGTGTAACCCGCAGGGTGAGTCCCAGCTGGACAAGTTGCAGCCCCGCCAGCTTGTATTTGGGTAGAGAAGATTTTGTCAATTGCGTTGAGAGACCAGCCGACCAAATCCATGGTTGATGTTAGGCTTTAGAAAGTGAAAATGCAGAGAGAGGCTCTGAGATACGACAGGACAAAGATAGCAAGCTGGCAACAAGGGCAGGGGAGGGAGCAGAGAAAAACACGTCTGCATTCGCCGAAGCCAGAAGAAGAAGTTTTAACTCTTCACAAACGGTCCTGGTGGCATCTTCCCCCGTTTCTAGTATGATCTGAATTATTCTCTCCACAGCCATGTATGTTGAGTTCCATCAAGTATTGTTGGGTCAGATGAGCTGAAGACTACATTTGTCTCCCACAATTTCTGCAGCAGTGTGTGAGCGGCCTGCCTTATTCCACATAGCTCGGCATTTCCCAAAGGCGGTGCGTGACAACCTATTGTAGATGTCATTCTCCTGTTCCGCAACGTCAATATCTGTTGTAGCCACTAAGTTCAATAAGTGGCAGGCATATCTTTGATATGTAGGCAGTTGGTACTCAAGGCCGTTATCTTGCTCTAGAATGCCGAATGTGTCTTGGTAGTCAACATCAAACTTGTAATTTGGACAGTCTTTATCTGTTTCAGACTCCGCTTCCTCAGACTGACTCTGCTCAACAAAAACACTGAAAGCTTTTACAGAGTTTGAACCGCTGTCTGAGGTAGTTCTAACCCAGGGCTGTCCAACTCCGGTCCTCAAGGGCCACTGTCCTGCAGGTTTTAGAGGTTTCCCTGCTTCAGCACACCTGATTCTGATGAGGTGGATCAGTTCAAAGGCTCTGCACAACGCTGACAATCGCACACACATCAGGAATCAGGTATGTTGAAGCTGGGAGACTTCTAAAACCTGCAGGACAGCGGCCCTTGAGGACTGACTTTGGACACCCCTAACCAGTCTCCCCAGAATTCTATACTGGCAGTAGACATCATCTAGGGCACCTGCAAGCAAATTAAAAGTGTGTGAACCACGTAACCTCCTGCATGCCAATGAAGCTAATCTCCCAAAAGTCTCCTCGTCATTCCAGTGGCATCTCACACCTACATAGCTTGTTTGGTGTGCAGACCAACAATCAGTGGTAGTGCTGACATAGTTGACATTACTAAGATGCAATATTATTTTTGACTGGCAGCCTCTGAAATTCTGTTTTTAAGTGTGGGTCAGTAGATTATTTTGCATTGAGGGTTCAGTGCTGCAGCAAAGTCTTTGAATGATGGTAGTTCAACTAAGGAGAATGGTTGGTGACCTTCACAAATAAGCCTGATAAGGAGGCTGTCAACTGTGACTTGAGACACACGGATCACACCACCCACCACAAATTTGGCCAGCTTGTCTGGTTGCATGTTCTGTTTTATTAAACCTCCTGGATCCTGTGCCTTTCGTGCACATGGATTAAAATGCTACTTGACAATAGAATTATGTTTTGTCATTAGCCTATGGGCCTGGATAAATACTAAGTTAACACCCTTTACATTTTATACACTTATTGCACAGTGCACAGAAATATTCATCTTAAGTGACGTCTAATTTGTAGCACTATAGTTTTTCCAAATCTAGTGTGAGCAACATATTTTACCAACCCAGGATCCGGGAGCAGATGCTCAACTTGACTGTTGTCAACCTGAGAGATGGGCTTTAATGCACTCTCTGTGACAGCTGAATGAGAATGTTGGATGGTCTTTAGGTATGCCACAGTATGTGCTCCCTCTAACCTTTTATTATTTCAACGTCACATTTATTGGTAATTCTCAACGGTTTGCATTCCAAATCTAGCTAATGATGCCAAATATCTCTCAAATATCACTGTCCTAACGTTATCTAAAGCTATCACTCCAAGAGCTAGTCTATATGAATTTACGTTAGGGTTTTTCCATATAGAAGACCCTAAGGGACAAATATACAACTATGAACTCATTCATTCTGACTGCTAACGTTCATTAGTTCTAACTACGGCTATTTGTAGGCCTACGTGAGGTGATTCAGTTATAACTTACTGGAACATTTGGTGATCAGTATGCTAGGTGGCCAAAGATTATAATCAATACATATTTTAGCCTACTAAATAATAGTTGAGGGTTTTGAACAATAAATGTAATGTTTGTGATACACAGGTAATGCTAAATGCACATACTTACCGCTACATGTATCCAAAGATTTGACATAGAATTTTTGTAGGCAGACAGGTCTGTGCAGCGGGGAAGGCACATTTGGCATTGCATTATAATGTCATTGCCTCGTTTCTGTTTAAACGAAGTACCTCCTGAGGAATGGCCAAGGATTTAACTCGCTCTCTGACTCACAGGAATTCCCTTCGCAGTCAATCTTCTCTTCCCCGCCATCTTTACCTCACCACCAGCCATCATCAGTTGCCTTATTTTCTTTAAAACAAATGCTTTGTTTACTTTGAAAGGCTAGCATCGTGATGTGGTATACAGATCATGCGTTTGGAACAGATCGTGTACCTACATGTCCTGTTACTGTGGATAATTTGCGCGCTCGCTTGCTTGCACTAGTTTCAGTTTTGGGGGATTATTTTTTTCTGCATTTGAAAATTACTCAGTACTTGCTTTTATAGTGCTTTTAAAATGTAGCGAAGTACAATACTTGAGTCAAAATGTACTTAAGTAAAAGTAAAATTACCCATTTCAAAATCTACTTACACTATTACACAACAAATGTATTTAATTACAGTAACGTGAGTAAATGTAATTTGTTACTTTCCACCTCTCCCAACCATATGTTCCGGTGAATTTAAATCATATTAAATTGTATGAATGTTCATACCATATGTTCCGGTGAATTTAAATCATATTAAATTGTATGAATGTTCATA
>CAJRST010039999.1:18655436-18791774 GCA_907169785.1 Menidia menidia | reverse complement strand
TATGTTCCGGTGAATTTAAATCATATTAAATTGTATGAATGTTCATATGAATGTTCATATAGCGCCAATTCACAACAACAGTTATCTCACAGTGCTTTTCAAAAAGAGCAGGTTCAGACCGTACTCTGAAGTTATTTAAAGAGGCCGAACAATTCCCATCAAGAGCAAACACTAGGCGACACAGGCAAGTAAAAACTTCAGTTTAAGAGGCAGACACCGTGAGCAGAAGCATGGCTCAGGGTGGGCGGCCATCTGCTTTGACCGGTAGGGGGTAAGAGAGAGAAAAAGAGAAAGGGGGCAAGAGAAAGGGAGAGACTCTGACTTCTTTTATTTGCGTCAAATTAGAAAACAGAATTCATTGCCATCATCATAATAAAGCTCAACACACAATAAAGTGTGTGTCTATGTGTGTGTGTTACTGAACTCCCACACACACACACACAAAGAACACACAAAACATGTCTGATCCCCCACAGAGCCCTGAAAGTCTCCAGATTGCTAGTCAGGTGTAAAAGCATGCTCTACTCTCAGACGAGCTGCCACCAGACCTTTCAAGCACCGCACCACATCCGTCTAGACCTGACCCAACATCTGATTCTTCTTTGTCTTCCAAATTGCCAATTGAGCTACCCCAAATAAAATAATAATTAAAACCAATGTCATTTTTTCCCTCACTGAATATTTGGGTCCAAAGAAAAAAAGAGGGACAGAGAAAACCTCTCCCAAAGCTTTCCCCCATTCCTTTAAAACTCTAAAAAGACAAACTAGCCAAGGAAACCCTACCACTAAGTCCTCTAGTGTTTCCCTCTGAGTGCAGAATAGACAGCCCTCCTTAATGCCTGGATCCAGGTGAGCTCTGTGTATGGCTATAGCTCCCTGTATCATCCTCCAATGAAGGGCCACCATCCATTTCTCCACAGGGGGTTTATACAGGACCCTCCACCTGCCTTTAAGGATAATGTATAATGCAAACACCTCACACCATTTAGACTCCTTCACTCCAACCAGAGCTGTGAATCCTGTCGGATCCACATCAGGTGGTCTTAGCAGAAATAAGTGCATATCCAGCCAAAGCCGGCCTGCATTCCTGAGCAGCAGTTGAGCATGAATTAACCGGAAGCGACTGCAGCCATACAACAGCCTCTGTGCTGTCTGCAGTCTGAAGGCCGTGGTTCTGGACAGAATGTCTAAAAGCCCTTGTCCTCGCTTTGCCACAGGGAGACACAAGACCGATGCCCTAAGCCACTGTTGACCGGACCAGAAGAAGTTCACCAGGAGCCGCTGCACTTATTTCAGGAGGCCTGATGGTGGCACCAACAGGATGAGCTTGTGCCACAGAGATGACACAACCAGGTTATTCCCTATCAGAGCTCTTCCCCTATATGACATGTGAGGTAGCAACCATTTTTCCATTTAGATAACCTGGCTTATACCTTTTCCAGCACACCCTCCCAGTTCTGCCTCTGAAAATCATCATTCCCTAGAAAAACTATTTTTAGACCCCTTTTTCCCCACCTAAGATTCCCAGGGAGACAGGGAGTCCTCCCCACGAACCACTTCCCCACTAAACAAGCCTCACTTTTTCCCCTAGTTCACTTTAACAGAGACAAACTTTCTTCCTACTCTTGAACATGCAAATAAAAACATTTACATCATCAGCATATGCTGATATGACCACAGGGGACATCTGAGCCAGCTTTGGAAGGGAAAAACCTCTCAGTCTGCTCATCAACCAGCAGAGGAGAAGCTCAATGGCAATGCTGTAAAGCTGGCCGGAGATAGTGCAGCCTTCTCTGATCCCTCTCCTAAGTGGCACTGGAGCATTCAAACTACTTCCCACCTTCACCGCACAACAAGCGTCACAGTTTAGCAGCTCTGCCGAAGACAGAAAATCCTCCCCAACACCAAAAGCCTGTAAGGTAGAAAAAAGAAAACCATGATCAACATGGTCGAAAACCTTCTCCTGGTCACTAGATATGATACCGACATTGATGTCATAAATTGCAAACTTGTCAAAGATATTTCTCATAAAAAAATAATTATCAAACAAAGACCATGATTGTCCAGAAGTTTTTAAAAAAGTCAGTGTCGTGGGGTTCTTTTTGAAAAAGAGGCATAGGTCGATTTCCAGTGCTCTTTATTTTGCCCGTAATCCAAAACACCCGAATGCACAAAAATATTCACAGTGGAGAGAAAAATATATACAAATATATACAAAAATAGAGCATGAAAAAAAGTATTTCCATACAGTTATTGGAAATCTCTCTGTCATCTGTTACCTTCTCTGTAACTTGACAGCTCTCTCTGTAACCTGACAGAACTCTCTCTCTCTAGGCCGGAAGGGCTCGCCTTGTATGCGTTTAGGCCCCTCCCACTAGACACTTAAGCGCTAAATACAAACAAGATGCCTTAAGAGGCACTCACACAGGCTATGTTATGCTAACAAAAATAAACAATATATGAAATTAAAATATGCAAGGTTTGATCATTAATTCATGATTAAAACTCTCAACGCGATGAGCTGATCACCTGATCAATCTAATGGCGCCAACACTGCCCATTTAAACCAGGGGGAAGGATTAGATCGGCTTGGCCATGGAAAGAAACCCCACACAACAGGTAACCCAATGCTTAAATGTAGTATGTATATATATGCTAACATCCCCAAGTGTGCACCCTTGGGGATTTTAACCAGCAGGAAAACGGGGCAAAGGAAATTAAACAACGTGTACAAAAAATGAATAGCGCGGCAGGGGAACGGGAAATATGAAAGTGAATGCTACGTGTATGTAACTTGGGTCCGTGACTTTGAATAATGGCCGAGAACAAATGAATAAATGTATCTGCGTGTACATGGATGTGAGTGCGAATGTCGCGTCTACCGGTAGATGTGTGAGTAAAGGCACGACTTGTGGTAATGAACGGACGTGCTCCGTCACAGTCAGATAGACCATATATTCCTTGAGGCTTGCCAGATGCCATTTGAGACACGGCAGCAGTCAGTTCATCAAGAGTTCATTCCAAACCCAGAGCCTCCTGATCTCCTGGACCCAGCTGAGGAGGTCCCTGATAAAGCTCTGCAGCAGCATCCACATCACAGCCGTCAGCCCTGGTAAAGTCTGTATACAAGTCCACTGCATGCCTCCTTATCTCAGTTGGTTCTGTGGTGACCTTCCCATCAGGGAGGCAGATAGACAAGATCTTTTTTTTTTTAAGGAACTGACTTCGCTAAGTTACAAAAGAAAGTGGACTGGTGGTCTGGTAAACCCCCTTTGGCTGTCTCCAAGATAATTTTGCAGATCTCCTTGTAAGGCATTTTCCAAGTCTCTTATGTGGTCCTCTAACTCCTGCACAGCAGGACATCCACTTAGCCATAGGCCGGTTACAGACTCAACACCCGAGTGCATTCATTGTTATCCCGGGTGACTTCAATCATATCACTATGGACACAACACTCCCCACATTCACCCAGTATGTGAATTGTCCCGCCAGAGTGGAAACAACCATCGACCTGCTGTATGCTAATGTTAAGAATCTATACAGCTCCTCTCCCCCCACTTGGAAGGTTAGATCCCAACCTGATTCACCTAGACCCCTCCTATGTGCCTGTGGTGAAGAGCCAACTTGCAACCACTAAGACTGTAAGGAGATGGTCTGAGGAGGCCAATGAGAACTTGCAGGGCTGCTTCGAAGTGACTGACTGGCAGATGCTCTGTGAGCCGCATTGAGAGGATATTCATGGGCTCACATATTGTGGCTCCAATTACATCAACTTCTGCGTCAACACCATCATCCCACCAAAGACTGTCCTTTATTACCCAAATAACAAGCGATGGGTGACACTGGACATAAAGAACATCCTTAACAAGAACTGGCAAACAAGGAGGAGGTGCGAACGATCCAGAAGGAGCTGAGAGTGAAGATTTGAGAAGCTAAAACAAATACAGGAGAAGTTGGAGTGGACATTTCAGCAGAATAACAGCAGAATGAGAAAGGTTTGGAGTGGAATGACGACCATCACTGGCTTCAGACCACCCAGCAGCAGAAGAGTGGCCAATGGCATGAATCTGTTTTTCAATAGATTTGACCAAATGAACCCAGCTCACCTGCAGCCAGCACCCACTCCACGCTCTCACTTTCTCCCTCCCAATTCCACTGCCTCTCATCTTCCTATGATGTTCCCCCACACACCTCCTCTGCCGGCTCCCAGGCTGACTGCCCTCTACTGGCATAGCACCTCCACCCCTCCCCCTCCGGTCACCTCCACACTGACCATCACCCCTGATCATGTCAGGGGACAGCTGAGCAGACTCCACTCAGGCAAGTCTGCAGGCCCGGATGGTGAGAACCCCCGGGTTCTCAAAGTTTGTGCCCCCCAGCTATGTGGAGTCTTCCACAGCCTCTTCAGCCTGAGCCTAAGTCTTCACAATGTCACCAAGTCACAGCCACCATTGTCAATTCCTCACTCATACCCCTCTCATGCACTTAACAAAGTGAGAGTAGAGACGCAAAGAAATACATCCCAGAACCAAGATAAAAAGGAGGATGGCAGATGAGGGATGAACGACTCAAAAAAATATGGTCAAATTCATGGAGCATATTTAGTTTGTCATGCTATTAGTTGGTTTTCTCTGGATAGGATTTAACTTATCTTTTACCTTTTTATTTTTGTACCTTTCAATCCCAATATCTATTTGTAGCTATCTCTTTTGGAGACATGTTTTTCAAAATTATGATTGTGTTATTTAAAAAGTACTGGTTTTATGACGGTGCAGTTCAGGACTGAGCTCACAGTTCTAATCCTGGTCCGTAAGACTTTTCTGTGTAAAGTTAGCACATTTTCCATTGACTTTTCTCTGTTTACTCCCTCTTCCTCCCATAGTCCAAAAACATTGATGTTAGGTTAATCAGTGATTCTAAATTGCCCGTAACAATTATCCTGGATGTGTGATTGTTTTTTCTTCTTTGTGACCTCATGATAGCCAATGTTAACTGGGATAAACTACACCCTGCTAAGATCCCGTATAGACAATGTATGGATACATGGACATGGCAAATGCTACATTTCCAATACTCTATTTTTTATGAAGCAGCAGTGGAATGTGGTGCCATAATTAATTAATTAATTAATTAATTAATTAATTAATTAATTAATCATTTCTGAATCAGAACGAGGTGTGTAATAGTATGTTAGTGCATATACCCAATTTGATGTAATTGTAAAGGAATAACATTCAATAATTTTCAAAAACCAAACAACATAGAGTCAAAGTGATTATCCTCCCTGTTGTCAACAGACTGACTTTTAGTTTATCTCTCAGCAGAGAAGCATGAATGACCGAGATATTCCATAGTTAGGTGGTCTTACAAAATGGGTCAGGGAATACCTGTCTCACAAGCTAAATACTCAATGTCAGATTGAGGTTGTGTTTGGAAATTAAAATGATATTTCATGTATTGTGGGCAATAAATCTGTTTTTAAATGAGCAATAGTAGAAAAAAGAATTGTGGAAAAACATTAGTCAAAATATATAGGAAACACAGTTGTGGTGCCTCAAGAAACATCTGTCTTCATAGTTCTTGATAATATTTAGGCCAAGACACCATTTACTGTATATGATCTCTTTCAGATCACCTTCATTTGGAATGTAAGCCTGAGAATGGGTTTGAAAACAATGATGTAGCGGCAAAAGATTTGGAGAGCAGAACAAACACACAAAGTGAGGCTGCTGTAAAAAAAAAAGGTGATGTAGTGACTATAGGCTTCAGTTCAACACAGAGACTAAGGTAGAGGGAAGGAGGGGAGTGGCTGTATGCCAATCTACTACATTGCGCTCTCATCTGAATTGAACTCTGCAAAACAGGCCCCGGGGTTTGGTTGCTAAGCACTGACATGGGCTTGCTGATTTCCACCGAGACATCAGTGGCACAAAGCTCTCTGATGGCCTGAACCAGACTCCATAATAACATGTAATACTGTGGCAACAATAGAGACCCCAAATAACATTGAGCACACTGCTCGTTTGTTGTAGCAAAGCAAGTTGTGAATGTTATGCAGGATGATTCCACTCTACTGGCTAGTCAATCATTTGTAGCCAGAGACACGTTAAAAAGTGGAACAGCAGCAGCAGGGATTGTATTTGTTTCCTTGAGAGCACTTGAGGTCTGCTCGTAAGGGCATTTTTCTCAGGTCTTGTTTCTCTTCCATTCTTCCTCCTATCCTTTCAGGGTGAGCGGATTGCTGTGACCTTTTAGATTTTAGAGAGTGGAGAAAGCTAAACAAGCCAAAGTCTGTTAGTCTGTCAACAAACACTTAAAGGTCTCTGGAGAAGTTTGGAGCCTCCAGGGCCATGGAATGCCATTCATCGAGAGTGTAAACGGGCACAGCTAAGGATACATCAACAGGGCACGTAAACATGGACAAATGTCTCCCTGGTCTTGTAATAATATGGTAGCAGTATACAGATGCTGGCTGGACCATTATATGGGACTGCATGTTAAAGGTTAAGTTAAACATATGAATAATTATGTCTTTTTTCACTGGTTCCTTGTTTGGATGCTTAGAAATATTCACAAATGTTAGCGAGAACACTGTAGTTGAAGATGCATTCTTAGATGCAGCAGCCAAAGCATGAAGTGTACAGTTCCTGTGTTTGTGCATGTGCATCCAAGATAGATGACTGGAAGGGTTGCTGTGATATTTTTGGTGGAATTAGTGATTTTTGGACATTGCTTCTGGGGGGAAAATAAATTAAAACTGAATTATTAGAGGTATTTTCGCATTCAGTTGAGTTACGTCATGTAACATCCATGGGGGTTAATATGACACTTCAACGTAAACACAAGAAACTCGTGCAACAAACAACTGGACCACACTCAGTGAATATTTAACTAATCTAAACAATAAAACTATGACCCATATTTAGAACAGTGACCCGTGCTGACCAACATATCATTGGGTTCATCAGATGGGGACCTCCTTTCGTCAGTGTTTTAAAAAAATAAAATAAAAGATACTGCTCAATTTCATCTGTGCCACATTTTTGTCTTTTCATGATCTACACTTGTATTCATTCATGAAGCACTTCATAATGCTTCTGACTTGATATTGTAGCAACAATATCTGTACACTTAGCTTTTAACCTAAAACAGCTGGTCAAAAATGTTCAAGGTTTTTAAAGCTTTAAGTTTATTTAACTTGGTCAAGTTATTTTAGCCTTCATTTGTCCTTGTCTTCTACAAACAGAATCATAACCTTGTGACTACATTGACTTCTTTCCTACTTAAAATGTACATGTACAGAAATGACCATAAAGTGGCTCGATAAAAATACAGGGTAGATATTTAAGAAACGCACCTTTTAAGTGACAGTGCCCAACGTGGCCCAACGTGGCCAGGCAATTAACTGCTGCCAGTAAAGGGGACTGTGGCTATTTTTCTTGCTTAACTCATTAGTGCGGTCTCTGGCATTGTGCTCACTCATGTCAGGGCTGCATAATTACTTTAAAGCAAGAAGGGTATAAAATTTAAGTAGCCGTGGTCTGGCATTGTTCACTGTCCTCTCATCTCGGAATTAATTAGAACTTAATTTTAATAAAAGACCATTTGGGATGAAATTCAGTGTTAATAGCATTTTGGTTCCCTAATGGCTGTCATATCTTCATTAAGTACTTAGATGTACATAGACAGTTAACATCATAACTTTTTATAACTAATATCAAATGGCTTTGATCAGCAAGTGGAACAATAATGTGAAAACACTTGAACTTTCTTAAATACACAAGATACTTAATATTTAAAAAGATAAATATGTGACATTTTAACTTTAATGTTTCACTTCTCAACTCCCGTGGATTGAGACAGCAGGCCTTTTATTTTATCTATCAACTTTCCTACTGCACTCTCAAGGCTAATCGGTCACTTGGCACATCGGCAATACAGGGTTAACCAGATATAAAAGCAGGTAAGAAAAGTCATCATTGCAAGGGGTGTCCAAAACACAAATTAATATCTTGAAAACAATAATTAATCAGTTTTCTGAAAAAGGACTGAATCATTGGCCAAAGGAAAAAAAAAGTAGTTTCTGTAAAATATTGAACTGCACTAACAAAAAAGAAAAAGACAACCTGCCTTTTAATCATGACTGACATGAATATAGAAGGCAATTGTCTAAGTGCAAGTCATTTGATGCAGTTCTGCCTTAGTGCATCTCGTAAAGTGTTTTTGTTAGTTAAGCATGGGACACGACTTAATTTCAGTCTAGGTTGCATGAGTGACCATTGGGGGGCCAGAGTCAAGTGTGCCCTCCATGGACTAAAAGCAACGTTTTCTGGGTTTTTTTGTTTTTATTTGGGTATGTTAGTATTTTATTTTTTTGTCTGAGTAGCCAACCTCTATCAAACCTATCTATCTTGATTTGTTAATCATACAATCCCACCATTAATGCAATTCTTTTTTATTTATTTTATTACAATTTTTTTTATTACTTTGTCCTGTTCAGCATTATGGCAGCAGAACTGAAATATGAGTAGCCTACCATGCTATGCTGAACAAAATTGATTTGCCAAGGGAGGCTTTGTTGGTGAGAAACCCCCCTTGATTACCCAAAACTGCTTTATTCATTCATTTGTGTCCAATAATGCCAAACCTCACAGAGGGACAGGGAAGAAAGAAGAACAGTGGAAAAGAGAGAGATCTTTAGACAGAAAGAGAAAGGGTAAGAAAAAAAAACAAGAAAGAAAAAGAACAAGACCATACAACCAGCTGCTATGTCTGTAAAAAGGACACTGTTCCTTGTGGGCAATCTGGGTGGAGAACCTATAGGAGCTCCTGCAAACGGAAACAGGGAAGACAAAAGAACAAACAAGTAACAAAAGCAACAACACTGGTGGCAGGAACATTAGTGAGCTTCTCGAAATTGTGCAGCAACTGTACAGAAGCTTAAGGAGGTGTGTATCTGGGTATCTGACTGTGTGCGTGTTTGTGTGTGGGTGAAAGAATGAGAACCCGCAGCCCAGGTTTCCCAAATTGTGCTTAGTTATGGTGCAGAGGGGCCACCAGCCGAAGCCCCCACCTTCAGCGCTCCGAAGAAGGAAGAGAGTGCCCCCAGACCCGGTCCCCCAGCAGCCATCCCAACACAGATCCCAAGAAGACAACCACAGAGACGAGCGGGCACCAGCCCAAAAGGCAACCAGGATGCAATGTGTCATCTACAAAGGGTTATGGTCATTAGAGCGATAAATTGCCACTGATTACCATAGGTAATAAACATGTATATATAAAATTATTTACACAAAACGTCATGTTTAAGTGAAGGTGCAGAGGGGAGCAAACAGAAAGCACCACCATTCAGCTCAACTTCTACCAGAAACATAAACAGCCACATTGGAGTTAACAATCATCCTAAAAAGGTTAGCAATGGCAGCTAATGAGCACATGGAGCAGGACCAAGCAAAGTGACTCACCTTTAACCATTGCAGCCTACTGAAATTAGCACAGAAAAACCCATAGATTGATGCAGAACTTTCCTCAGGGAAAAAAGGTCATTTTGCAGTTCCTGGTATGAAATTTTCCCTATTCTGGAGTATTAATTTCAAAACGCACTGATGTAACATTCAGTGTTCACTGGTTACTATGACTGGAAACATGCAGTGGCAACTGAAAATGGACTGAACAAACATGTGGGCTGCTTTGTTCTGCTCTTTGTGCTCCCGAGCAGCTGTAGCTACCTACCCCAGCATAAGTGTTTACCCCAGTATTCAGTTTGACATTGATGCTTATGTTTCTAAGAGAATAAAAGCTCCATGGTGCTGCTCTCTGTACACCCCAGTCAATGGCGCTGTTTGTTGTGTCATAAATGTTTGACTTTTAAGTTGAATAAATGAGCACATAACTAAACTAATGTATTTGCTTTGTTTTTTATGATTTAGATTGAACTGAGCATTTTTTGTGAGAAGTGGCCACAAAGCCACTGTTCAGTCTGAGGCAGATTGAAACATATGCCCGTTTGAAAAAGACGATGTACGTGTAGATTAACTGACACTACAAAGTATAAAATGTTACCACTGACCCTACTAAATGCTTACTCAGGTTTTATTTTGGTCTGTGGAATCCTTGCAAGTTTAAACTGATTTTTTAAAAACTGAATAAGCGGTTACGATATTGGATGAAGGGATGAATGGATGGATGGATGAATAATTACTTGATATTTTACTTATGTCGGATGACATATGATACTCGGTTAATTCTCTAATAGTGACTACACCCTTGCCCAAGGAGTTCAAAACTTTATTAGTCAGTCTCATAAAAGTTGATTATTGATGTGTATACACTGGAATAAAAAGGGAATGGCTGTAGCTTTGAGACAACAGCGGTTGCCCACCCCTGAGCAAGTGTTTTTTTTTCCCTGGAGCATATGTCGAGGCATCTTTGGAGAAGACATTGAATTCCCCGTTGCCTCCAATGTAGCCTAAAATGGGCTCTATGTGCTGTATGTGAAGGGTCCCAAGTCTGGAAAAAATGCAAAGGTTGCATCAGGAAGGGAATCTGGTTGCAAAATCTATTTTATAGTATGGGACGTCGCCAGCCGAAGAAGATATATGCGAATTACATGTGGGAATAAGTGCCTGCATTATCTCTCACACTGAGCCCAGCGCTGCCCTACTTTACTTGTGATCTGAAAAGATTACACATTTATGCACTTACAATGTCTCTGGTTTGTTCTTAGGCTTCCAAAAAATACAATTGGTCCTCATACTCTTCACTGCACTACTGCATATACAATGTCACTCATTTTGCGTTTGGGTGTCTTGCCCTTGGTAGGGACTAGCCTCTGTTCCATGTTAGGAATCTGGTATTTGGAAAAAAAATCCTTTTGAGTTTCTCCTAAACTCCTGCCACATATGGCATCTCATTTCCTTCCTTTTTCCCCCCTCTTTTTTTAACTTGGAAAGTGTTGTTCGGGTGTAGACATGTCTAAAACGCTTGGATGAGGGAATCACAGGTTTGGATGACTTTCATAGAGTGTAGGTCTTCTTTCTGTTTTACCCTCAGCCTTATTTGATAAAATCTCACCCCAGAGAGAAAGTGTAATCATGACTGTAGGTTTGTGTTGTAGTTTATTATGTGATTTGAAAAGTAAATACTGGTATTTGAAAGAGGCTTTTCTGTAAACCTCTGTGTGAAGGCCTCTGTCCTCTTCAATGTACACCCCACAGTCCATAACAGGCAGTGTGTTGACTTCTGCGTCATCCCCTGTGCACTTGATCTCACTGTCCACTGAGTTAACCATTGTGTAGTCACCCAGGGCAATTCATACCATTCATACAATGGAAATGGGTTATGAATGACCTCAGTGGGATGCATAGAGTTTTAAGTGATCAGTAAAAGCCTCCATTTCTTGATTTAGGATCTTAACTCAGTTGTCATCAAATGTGCTTCATTGTCTTTTCAAATTTGAATGTCTCTGATTAACTGACATTTCATGTATATGTCGTTTAAAAGACACAAATTTAATGGAGAATTTACCTTCTATAAAACACTGGCAATTTACCTTTAACCTTTCTTAAAATTTTGTTCGTAACCTTGTGCTCTATGCTCTTTTTCTGCAGTTAACATGTTCCTTGTAACTTTGCTGTAAACTTGTTTTATACTTATAGGTTGTCTCAGAATATGTTCAAATCCTTCAGTTTTGGTTGAGTGTTTGCAGTCTCTTCAAATCCCTTTTTGTCCAAGACTAATCCAGAAATCTGTCCACTTCTTTCTGTATTTCATCCTTTAAAACTCCCTTCAGCCTTCTTATAATAGTTTCTGTAAACACTGGTCCCAAAGAGCAAAACTTGAGGGGAAATGCCAGGGACCAGCAGATGGAGCCATGCTTCGGACTCCATTCCTTCCAGTGAGAGAAAATAAAAGCAGAAAAAGTTAACTAACTTAATAAGATGAAAAGATTTGAACACCAAAAGTCATAGCCGCATAGTGCTGATGGAGCTAAACATTTCGATGCCTTATTTAGGCTGAAAACTGTGGGAGTAGATAGACACAGAAAAATTTAAAGAGGAAAAGAATGGGCCGCAGCGTAGCCTAATGGTTACAGTGGGCGGACCATGTGTGAGGATCTCCTCATGAGCAGGCGGCCTGGGTTCGATTCTGGCCCACGACCCTTTCCCGCTGGTCTCCCCCTCTCTATCTCTGCCCCCCTTCCTGTCAAAGCTACTGTCATTAAAGGCCACTAGAGCTGAATTGTTGTGGTGCAGAGAGCCAGGACGCCTACCGCTGAAACCTTCAGTCCCCGCTCTGACGTACAACCTGTATGGTAACTTCGAGCCCAGTTCTTAAAGTCTGATTTCTGGATTTGTGTCTTTAACCGTGCGTGCAGAGACTAACTGTTTTTGCCTGATCCTTTGTCCAAGGAACTACCACAGTGCGCCTTCCACTGCTTCCTGCTCCCACGCTCCCCGCGTCCTGCCATCCCTGCCCTGCGGGCCTCCTGCGTTTTGTTTGTTAATTTCCTTCCCTACGTCTGGGAGAATAAACGGTGGCGTGCCACCTCAAAGGACTGCCTTACCTGCCCTCCTTGTGTTTTTCGCTACAGGGGTTCGGTTCTCGTTGAGCCCTAACAAAAATAGTGAGAATGCCAGTAGGCATCCTCACAATAATTGTAAGATGGTTACATTTGATTCTGAAAGATAAAATACAGACAGGAGTAGACAGATTAATAAATCAGGCATGGAAATTGTACGAAAAATGTTTGAGGCTTTCAAAGCACATCTAAACACATAGAATAGAATGCTTTATTGATCCCACAGTCGGGACATTTACACAATAGAGTAGAAAATAGGCAAAAAGCACAGGCACAGTGGAGGCATAGATGAATAAATAAATAAAGGTAAATTACAAGTGAGAGTAGTATTGACTACTAAGGCTAACATTATGGATCAGGCAATGCATCCATCCATCCATCCGTCGGGTCGCGGAGGCAGCAGCCGACGCAGGGAAACCCATACTTCCCTCTCCCCTGCCTCTTCTGCCAGCTTCTCCGGGGGGATCCCGAGGCGTTCCGAGGCCAGCCGGGACACATAATCCCTCCAGCGTGTCCTGGGTCTTCCTCTGGCCCTTCTCCCAGTGGGACGAGCCTGGAACACCTTACCAGGGAGGCGACCAGGAGACATCCTGATCAGATGCCCGAGCCACCTCAACTGGCTCCTCTCCACGTGGAGGAGCAGCGGCTCTCCAGCTTCTGCAGCCGGGGATCGGTCCGCCAAGGTCCCCGACTCCGGCCACCACCCAGAGCACAATGCACCCGACCCCTTTGGCCTGTCCCATGGGACCCATGTTGCCTTTTCGGGCTGAGCCCGGCCCGCCCCATGGGTTAAGGCCCGGCCACCAGGCGCTCGCCATCATGCCCCACCCCTGGGCCTGGCTCCAGGGGGGGGCCCCGGGGGCCCACGTCCGGGCAAAGGAACACTGGGTCCATTTATGGAAGTCATCATTAGGGGACTTTTGGGCTGTGCTTCGTCTGATCCCTCAGCTTGGACGTTTGCCTTGGGTGACCCTACCAGGGGCTTGAAGCCCCGGACAACATAGCTCCTAAGATCACTGGGACACTCAAACCCCTCCACCACGATAAGGTGGCATCCCAGGGAGAGGGCAATGCAGGTGTTATATATCCTAACCGTAGTAGGGAAGAAGGACCTGCAATATCTCTCCTTCTTACACCGTTGGTGTAACAGCCAGCTGATGAAGGAGCTACTCAGTGATGCCACAATGTCATGTAGGGAGTGAGAGGTGTTGCCCATGATGGATGTCTGCTTAGCCAACATCTTGTTCCAGGTCATTTCCTTCAGGGACACAACCAACAACAGCTGTGTAATCAGAGAAGTTCTCGATGTGGCAATTTGAGGTGTTGTGGGTGAAGTCAGACTTGTAGATGGTTAAGAGGAAAGGGGAGAGCACCGTACCCTGAGGTGCAGAGCACCACATCAGACACATAGTGTTGGAGCCTCACGCACTGTAGTCTGTTGATGAGGTAATCAGTAATCTGTGCAGCCAGGTGTTGGTCAATTCCCACACTTTCCATCTTCACTCTGAGCAGTGGAGGCTGGATGGTGTTAGAAATGCTGGAGAAGTCAAAGAACATGACTCTCACAGCATTTCCACTGTCCTACACGTGTAACAGGGATCTGTGGAGCAGATATATCACTGCGTCGTCCACCTGAATCCCAGGCCAGTAAGCAAACTGCAGAGGACATAAGTGTTGCAGGATGATCCTTTCCATAGTCTTCATCAGATGTGAAGTCAAGGCAACAGGCCTGAAGTGGTTAGGCTCCTTGGGTTGCTGTGTTTTCGGTACAGGAACCACACAGGAGGTCTTCCACAGGGCTGAGAGTTTCTCCAGGCATAGACTCAGATTAAACAGGTTCCTAACCACACCGCAAAGCTGGTAAGCACAGTCCTTGAGGGTTTTGGCGCTGATGCCATTGAGTCCCAGGGCCTTCCATGTCTTAATCTTGCTAAGTTGTTTCCTCATCTGATCACTTGTTATGGCGAGGGGGGTGGAGGATGACTACATTTAGGATGAATTATGATAGTCCCAGAAGTGATTGAGACAGGGAAGGTGAGTGTGGTGGTGTTGAACTGAGGGGGGTCAGGTGATGAGGGTGACTGGCTAAGGTGTGGAGGCGGGGAGAGAGGGAAAAGAGGAAGAATAAAATCTGCTGAAAAATAGACAGAGTTCATCTGCCCAGTCTTTGTTCCAGCTGGCGTGGTCACCCTTCACTCCTTTACCTAGGACTCAGGGTTTGTTGTTGGGAAAACACTGTACCAACTTGGAGGGCACAGTGTTCTCGACACAGAAATTGATATGATCTGTGATGCAGTGGGTCATGCTGTCAATGTCACTGCCATGGGGGCAATCCCTGATCATTTGAGTCAGTGTCTTTAGCTCTTCCATCTTATTAACTCATTGACTGCCAACCATTTTCAGAACAGAGTCCCATACTGCCAGAGTTTTTTGAGCATTTTGACTGATTTATCAAGAGCCACAGAATAGTTTGTGCTATGATTATGTAAACACCTAACACACCAAAAGAAAGAGTAAAGTCTCTTCTTTCACCAGGAAAATTTTCTTGTTTTTACCTTATTCCTTTCTTTCTTGACTTGCGTCTCACCGGCGACATGTTCTCTCATAGCGAACCGTTACCTTTTTCTTATTTGCCTACAATCTATGCTCATCTCCCATCAAAAGTGGCACTGCCACCTAGAGGGTCAATTTGTTAGTACATACTCTGTCTAAAAGCCTGATATTTACAGACAAGCTTTAGCAGATCGTCCCCCAGCCACTCTCGTTGAAAAACATAAAAGACGTCTATAGACGTCTTTGGCAGTCAACGGTTGTATTTGAATTTACGTCTATAGGAGAGATCTTACATTCGGCAATATGACAGACGGTAGACATTGCTTTAGTGTCTTTTCCGCTCTCTGCACTTTACTCCTGACCTGCATCCTCTTTTTCTCCACCGTAGTTCCTCGGGGATTTCGTGTCTCACCGCACCGAGAAAGTGTGTGCAGCGCAGGGCTAACAGCTGATCATGGTTCTAAACAATAGCACTGCGGTTAAGTATGTTACCCACAGCAACACCAAAAAGTGCCAAAAAAAGTAGGGAGCAAACTACCACAGTAACAATATATACATTCAAAGCTGCACACCTGCTTAAAATGGAAAAATAAAAAGTTGCAAAAGGATACTTAACAATATAAAGCACTAAAAAACGTTAGACATGTATAAAGCTGCTGTAACAGTCGACAACTCACGAGGCTCCATGGCAACATGGGAAAAGACACCTGCAGAAAGGTAGGCTTGAAAAGAGCTTGAAAAAATCCTAAAGGTTTATGGCAGGCTGTTTTTAGGTGTTAAAAGTTACATTTTTCCCTCACTTATTGTATTTTGTGGGACTTATACATCAATTGCTTCCCGCCCTCTGATATGTCCCTGATCATGTCCATCAGGTCTCCTGGTTCCTGTTCTTTGTTGCTTGTGTCTCCTGGTTCCTGTTCTTTGTTGCTTGTGTTTTTTAGTTTCTGTCAGCATCCCAGCATTTGGATCTTGGCTGTTGGATATCTAGTGTTTTTTGCTTTTGCCTCCTATTTGGATATCTCTTTACCAGGAACTATGTAACAGATTTTTCTAGCCTGGGAGTATATGTAAGAGCATTATAACAGCATACAAAATTCCAACTAAATAAATTACTTGACGTAAAACAGCTATACATTATTTTTATTTGGATGTTGATGAAAACAACAGAATTGTACAAGCCAGTCTTTATCAAAAGACACATATTGGGAATTGTTGGGTTTCTGTAATTAACTTCAGAGTAGGGTCTGACCTGCTATGTTTGGAAAGCGCTGTGAGACAACTGTTGTTGTGATGTGGCGCTATATAAATAAAAGTGAATTGAATTGAATATTGATTCTGGTTCATTCTGGTTTTAGACCCTATCTATCTATCTATCTATCTATCTATCTATCTTTATTGTCATACCAGCTCACATTTACATTTTACGGCATGAAATTCCACGGAGACCCCAGTTTAAGAAACCTAATTTATAAGAATAAAAATGGAGCATGTTTAAAGCGTAGAAGACTTTGATAATGCACTTGAAGACTGTAAAGATTTTCTGCTGGAAATTTTGGCGGAACTGAAATTGTTGTCTTTGAAAATGACGATGTGACATTGCCTTGGTTCCTAGTGCTACAATATTGAAACTTTATTTTTGACATGATAGATCCCCTATCAAGTAAAAAATCTCAGTCTCTCAGACTGAATGTTTTCCCTTTAGTAATATCTTGTGTGAATATTGGGCCACAAAGGCTGGTGCTTTCATAATTTATGTCCACATTGAACTATTTTAATACTTTATCATTGGGCAGCCCCAAAGAATATTGGATGAATCTCAAGCTGATTGAAAAAAAGTGCTGCAAAAGTTCTGATGCAAACTAGCAGGATAGCTTATCTTCAATGGCTCTCTATTAACTTCAGAATAAATAAGTCTGTCTGTGCTCATCATGAAAATCTCTGTGTGCAGGTGCTATGCCAAGATTGGATGCTCTAAATGCAGGACAGGAAAAAAGAAAAAAAAAGAAGAGAAATCAAGGAACTTCACATAAGGTATAGAACCCAAAAACTAAAACTAATCTTGAAAAGCATCAAATCCGAGAACTGTTTGAATTGGGCAGGAGTTTGCTCATCTCACCTCCTCACTACAATCGCTCCTCTGTAGTGCCAGGATGCTGCAGACAGTCTGTTTATTGTTCTTCAAAACAGAACATAATGTCGTAAGACCTCGAAGTTATATTTTATTTTTCAACAGAGCACTTCACTCTCTATCACAGATTTACTCTTGCTTTCAAAAGTGTAATGAGCAGGGCCTTCAGCTATCAGGCCACTCATCTGTAGAACTTGTTGCCAGTATTAATCAGAAAGCTGATATCGTTCTCATATTTAAGATTAGACTTTAAACAGTCTAGACTACACCGGGGTTTCCCAAGAGACATACAGGGGTTGGACAATGAAACTGAAACACCTCTCATTTTAGTGTGGGAGGTTTCATGGCTAAATTAGAACAGCCTGGTGGCCAATCTTCATTAATTGCACATTGAACCAATAAGAGCAGACTGTGATGGTCCAGTTAGCAGGGTAAAAGCACATTTTTGCTTAAAATACGCACACAACATTATGGGTGACATAACAGAGTTCAAAAGAGGACCAATTGTTGGTGCGCGTCTTGCTGGCGCATCTGTGACCAAGACAGCAAGTTTGTGTGATGTATCAAGAGCCACGGTATCCAGGGTAATGTCAGCATACCACCAAGAAGGACGAACCACATCCAACAGGATTAAAGGTGGACGCAAGAGGAAGCTGTCTGAAGGGGATGTTCGGGTTCTACCCCGGATTGTATCCAAAAAACGGAAAACCACGGCTGCCCAAATCATGGCAGAATTAAATGTGCACCTCAACACTCCTGTTTCCACCAAAACTGTCCGTCAGGAGCTCCACAGGGTCAATATACACGGCCGGGCTGCTATGGCCAAACCTTCGGTCACTCGTGCCAATGCCAAACGTCGGCTTCAATGGTGCAAGGAGCGCAAATCATGGGATGTGGACAATGTGAAACATGTATTGTTCTCTGATGAGTCCGCTTTTACTGTTTTCCCCACATCCGGGAGAGTTACGGTGTGGAGAAGCCCCAAAGAAGCGTACCACCCAGACTGTTGCATGCCCAGAGTGAAGTATGGGGGTGGATCAGTGATGGTTTGGGCTGCCGTATCATGGCATTCCCTTGGCCCCATACTTGTGCTAAATGGGCTGCCAAGGACTACCGAACCATTCTGGAGGACCATGTGCATCCATGTGCATCCAATGGTTCAAACATTGTATCCTGAAGGAGGTGCCGTGTATCAGGATGACAATGCACCAAAACACACAGCAAGACTGATGAAAGATTGATTTGATGAACATGAAAGTGATGTGGAACATCTCCCATGGCCTCCAGAGTCACCAGATCTCAATATTATTGAGCCACTTTGGGGTGTTTTGGAGGAGCGAGTTAGGAAACATTTTCCTCCACCAGCATCACGTCGTGACCCGGCCACTATCCTGCAAGAAGAATGGCTTAAAATCCCTCTGACCACTGTGCCGGACTTGTATATGTCATTCCCAAGATGAATTGACGCTGTATTGGCCGCAGAAGGAGGACCTACACCATACTAATAAAGTATTGTGGTCCAAAACCAGGTGTTTCAGTTTCATTGTCCAACCCCTGTATTTCCTCATTTTGTGTTTTTATTCTTCAGGATTCAAAGAACCAAATCCAAAATGCTTTATTATCTCAAGGGAAATTGCTGCTCAACACTTGTGATATATGGTGAAAACATATCCAATTCTGTTTAATTTATCCCTGTTTTCTTGGTGATTCTTGGTTGCATACATGTGTGAAGGAGGGAAAATTGGAATAAGGTCATGCAGTCTATAGTTAAGATTTTGGATTATCTGAGAGCATTCACACAAGCATTCTGAAGGTGCTGTATATACTCTGCAAAAATCGCATAAGAAGATTGTAACAGTTTAGTAGAAGAATTAAACTCTGCTATAGAAAGGCACATAGGACTTTCTCTTGAAGAATTTCTTGATTTTTTTAGGAGACTTGTAGATATGCCACACCATTTGATATTTCTATAATTGATATAAAGTAATATAAAAAAAGATAAAGTTTGTATATACATAATTACGGGGATAAAAGAATAGTTCAGGAGTTTAGCGGTTTGATATACAGATTAATATTCAATACATACAATAGGCCACAATCAGAGCAGTCTTGGAAGAGAAGCATCACTTTAACTGCCTGGTTCGTAGCACACCACTTGAAAGGCAAATCAGAGATATTGTCTGTAAGGGGGGTAAATGGGATAATGGAAATACGTGTGTTTCAGATCCATAGATCCACAGTTATTCGGTCTTACCAGACGCAGCAGTGCTGCATGTGTCAGCATCCTGAAATTGTATTTCCACAGGTCCATAATAGGGTGACAACGAGGAAATATCTGGAGCAAAACATTGACAGACTGTTCAAGATATACGATGGAAATTGCTCGTTTGTTTAACAGAGAGAGAATTTCATTCCGTAAGACCTGAGCTGATTCTCCCTGTTCCTGTGAGTGTATTACGCCGGAGAAATGGGCAGGGACAGCGATGGATGGAAGCCTTTATCCTGGGGAAATCGTGCGTAATACTCACAGTGGAGCCGCTGCTGCTTTCCAGCTTTTCCACTTGAGAGAAAGGGGAGAAGCATACTGCAGCTCCAGTTCTGTGCCCTCCAGTGGTAGAACCGGGACATGACCCCCACTTTGAAGACCTTCTCAATCACACTAGAGCATCTTCTATTGGAGTATCAGAGCCTAAGGGTCTCGATATCCAATCTCTGGGGCTGAGGTGGTTAAAAAGCTCTGTGGTGGCAGGGCTCCAATGGTGAATGAGATTCGGTCAGAGTTCCTCAGGGCTATGGATGTTGTAGGGTTGCGCTGGCTGGCCAACTACAGGGGAATCTCACTCCCCCTGGGAAAGTATGTTCAGTGGTTCTGGAACAGGATGGTCCATCGGATACCTTGGATTTGGGAAAAGCAGTGTGGTTTTGTCCAGGCCGTGGAACGCTTCACCAGTGCTATACCCTCAGCAGGCTCCTGAGGGTGCATAGGAGTTCACCCAACCAGTCCACATGTGTTTTGTGGACTTGGAGAAGGCGTTCGACTGTGTCCCTTGGGCAATCCTGTGGGGAGTATGCTAGGTGTATGGAATACCAGGCCATCTTATTGGCGGTCCCTGTACGACCGGAGTATGAGCTTGGTCCATGTCGCCGGTAGGAAGTCGGACTCGTTCGGGTTAGAGTTGGACTCCGCCAAGGTTGCCTTTTGTCTCTGATTCTGTTCATAACTTTTAGGTGCAAAATTTCTAGGCGCAGCCAAGGTGTTGAAGATGTCCTTCCCCGAGTGGAGGTGTTCAAGTATCTTGGGGTCTTGTTCGTGAATGGGGGTAAATTAAAGCAGGACATCGACAATCTGTCGGTCTGTAGTGATGTTGGTTGTTGCTTTGGCGTTGCGCAGGCAGCAGCTGGTCACCTGCTTTTTTTTTCTTTCTATTTGTTATAGTGTTTTTTTGCGTGCTTGTATATAATTGAATACCATATTTGGTATTCCAAAGTTATGCGCACTAAGGAAGCCAACTTTTGGGACTGTAGTGCTGAGTTTCCTGCTACTTTCGATACTTTTGATGCTGTAAGGGGGGACCCCTTTCTGCGACTCCAGACGGCCTATTGTTTACACGCGGAACCAGCTCCTCGGATGTACGGGACTCCACACACCACTGCCCTGCTCCCCACCCCGCTGAAAACCAGATATCAGATATACGTAGGAGACAGCGAGACTGCAGAGGTGGCAGGATGAAGCGGAGAAAGAGTTATCTACCATCGGTTGTCATAGATCTCTCAGCAACAAGACTGAGGAGCTCGCAGCGCTAACCCGTTTCCAGTGGAGGTACAGAGACGCTAGTATATTGTGCTTCACGGAGACGTGTTTAGATGTCCCGGACTCAGTGGTTTCCCTGGACGGCTATAAACCCATCCGCGAGGAAGGAACTTTGGCGGAGAGCGGAAAAAAGAGAGGAGGTGGGCTTGCGGTGTTTGTGAATAAGAGACGGTGCAGCGCGGCTCATGCTCACGTGAAGCAGCAGGTATGCAGATCAGATGTGGAATTACTCGCATTGAGCTGAAGACCTTATTATCTGCCATGAGAGTTTGGTCATGTGATTGTGCTGTGTGTCACCTCCGCTGATGCCACCACTGCGTGTGAGCAGATCCACAGTGTTGAAACAATCTACAGATTGAACACCCCCGCGCTCTCCTGCTGATCACAGGAAATTTCAACCATGCCTCCCTCAGCTCCACTCTCCTCACGCTCACACAATACGTCACATGCGCAACTAGGAACAATAAAACGCTGGACTTTTTTTATGCTAACGTTAAGGACGCCTACACCTCCGCCTCCCTCCCCCCACTGGGACGTTCAGATCACAACCTTGTCTACCTGCCCGCCCATTACATTCCACTGGTGAGAAGGACAATAGCACAGACAAAGTCAGTGAAAGTTTGGTCGGACGACGCCACTGAGAAGCTCAGGGACTGTTTCAGAACCACAGACTGGAGCATGTTTCAAAGCTCTCATGGTGAGGATATCAGCAGCCTGACTGAATGCACCACTGACTACATGACCTTCTATGTGAAAAGCATTTTGCCTACATGACGGCTACAATGCTTTCCAAACAACCCCCCCTGGATGACCCCTGAGCTGAAGGTCCTCTTGAACCAGAAGAAACAGGCTTTCTATTCAGGGGACAGAGAGGAGCAGCGTAGAGCTCAGCAAGAGCTCCAATGGGGGATCAAAGCTGCAAAGAAGGACAATGGGAGGAAGATGGAGGAGCAGCTGGTGCAGAACAACGTCAGAGATGTGTGGAGATGTCTGAAGAAAATCTCCGGCTTTGGGGACAGAACCAGCAGGGTTGCAGACGGTGACACCAAGTTTGTGGATGTGTTAAACAGCTTCTTCACGCGGTTTGACTCCCCTCACACTGCCCTCAACTCTCCACACCCCTCCAACCCCCAGCCCCCCAGAGACCTACCCTCCCTGCCACCACTACTCCCACCAACCCCCGATCCATCCACACCTTTAGTCGGGCATTTCTCCCCCCTCACAGTAACACCAAGGCAGGTAAGAGGGCAGCTGATGAGGTTGAAACAGAGGAAAGCCTCAGGACCAGACAGCATCCCGCCAAGGCTGCTGAAGACCTGTACAGATGAGCTCTGTCAGGTCTTCAGCAACATCAACAACCTGAGCCTCAGCCTGGGGGTGGTCCCCACCCTGTGGAAGACCGCCTGTGTGGTACCCGTTCCCAAAATGCCACATGCCAGGGAACCGGCCCACTTCAGATCAGTCACCCTGACCTCTCACCTGATGAAGACCATGAAGCGCCTGGTCCTCGCCCACCTTCGCACCGTGCTGATCCCCACCCTGGACCCGCTGCAGTGTGCCTGTCGGCCCAACATTGGAGTAGAGCAATGGTGGGCAACTCCGGGACTCGAGAGCCACTGTCCTGCAGGTTTTAGAGGTTTCCCAGCTTCTGCACACCTGATTCAGATCAAACTGATCTCTTCTACAGGTGCTTCAGCTCTGAACAGGACTGCTGATGTTGTGTTGACCACCCCTGCTCTACTCCAATGTTGGGCCGACAGGCACACTGCAGCGGGTCCAGGGTGGGGATCACCACGGTGTGAAGGTGGGCGAGGACCAGGCGCTTCATGGTCTTCATCAGGTGAGAGGTCAGGGTGACTGGTCTGAAGTGGGCCATCCCTGGAGTAGAGGATGCCATCATGTGCTGCTGCAGCGAGCGCTCACCCACCTGGAGGGCTGTGAGAGTCATGTTCTTTGAAACCATCAGACCGGTACTGCTGAGGGGGAAGCTGGACCATCGACTACCTCACTGACCATCCTCAGCACGTGCGGTGGTACTCTGCAGTACCGGGGCCCTCCAGGGCACAGTCCTGTGTCCGTTTCTTTTCACCCTATACACCTCGGACTTCACCTACAACACGGACAGCTGCCACCTCCAGAAGTTCTCCGATGACTCGGCTATTATGGGCTGTGTGTCTGAGGGTAATGAGCTGAAGTACCGGTCGGTCATTATGGACTTTGTGGACTGGTGTGAGAGAAACCATCTGTGTAGGTGTAGGTAGGTTACGACACCAGTTAGATTCTGTCCAATCTTGGCAGTTTGGCTTTGTGTAGGCTTTGTGGGAAAAGATGGCTGCCAAAAAAAAAAAGGCAGCTGAGAGGTGTGACGGGACAGATGAGCAGAGAGCATTGGAAATGTTTGAAATCAAACAGTCCCTAAACTTCCTTTCTGAGGAAATTGCAAAAATATCAAAACAACAGAGCACCATTATGAACTTAATGGGCGAGATTCGGGAGTTAAAAAAGCAAAATGCAGAAAAGGATGCCAAAATTAAAATGCTGGAGACTAGAGTGACTGATCTGGAGCAGTACTCTCGCATCAATGACGTTATCATAACCGGCTTGGAAACACGACATCGATCCTACGCCAGAGCCACGGCTGGGGCATCTGGCGAAGATTCATCTGACGCGGAGTTAATATCACTGGAGCAACAAGTGCTGCGCTTCTTTGATAGTAAGGGAATCTCCATTGATGAAAACTGGATTGAAGGGTGTCACCCCCTTCCGCGCAGAAATCAAAGTGACAAGCCGTCAATTATACTGCGCTTTGCGAACAGAAAACATAAAAGACTGTTGATGCAACAAGGACGAAAACTTTGTGGGACCAATGTTTACATAAATGACCATCTGATTAAGAAAAACGCGGACATCGCAGGGAAGGCGAGGAAGCAAAACAAGATCCAAGCGACGTGGGTGAGAGATTGTAAAGTGTTTGTGAAACTTCTGGGCTCGCCCGAGGACGCGAAAGTGCTCGTTGTCCGTGAGATGTCGGATTTGGATAAGTACATGTGAGATCAACGGACTGGACAATAAGGTAACGCAATTCCTTGTTTTGAATGGATATGAATGGATATGCTGGCTGTGGGCGGGCCAAGTCTGCCGCTAATCGAGCTGCGCGCGCACACTACACCTCGCTATGGCTGACACCTGTATGGACACGGACAAATGTAATGATATTGTGGCAGGGGAATACACCAAAATGATCCGAGATCATTCGTTTGAGGAGCAGAAGCGACGCGATGGATTAGGTGGGATTTCCTCCACGCTACAAACTTTCACGTACACTGATCATAACACGCTGGATTATGAGCAGGACATCGATCCTGAAAATAATTTCTTCAATGAAATGTCAAATATGTGTAAATACTGGACAGAGGATGAATTTAATAAAACTCTGAATGTAACAAGTGGACTATCATTGATCCATTTCAATGGTAGAAGCCTCTATTCAAACTTTGAACACATAAAAGACTATTTGGGACAGCTTAAAAGACGTTTTAACATTATCGCGATCTCTGAGACGTGGATGACACCGGATAAACATACAAACTTTCACTTACAGGGCTATGAACTCTTACATGTAGATCGTGTCAATAAAAAAGGAGGGGGGGTAGGCCTGTTTGTGGATAATAGTTTGTGTCACAAAATGGTGGAGAAAATGTCCTTTACAGTGGATGATGAGCTTGAATGTATAACCATTGAAGTCAGTTTGCCACGAAAGAGAAATGTGTTGGTCTGCTGTATGTATCGCACCCCAGGGTCTAAAATAGAAACTACAGTACAAATAATTGAAAAAAAATTTTCAGGCTATCAGAAACGAGCTATATTAACAGGTGATCTGAACATAGACCTTTTGAACCCTAGCCATAATAAAAATACAGATGAATTCATTGAAATGATATATAGTCTCGGGTTTTATCCTATGATCACAAAACCTACCAGGATTACCCAGCACAGTTCAACATTAATAGACAATATTTTTTACAATGATTCGGAAGACACTACTGTGAGTGGTTTACTCGTATGTGACATAACTGACCACCTACCAGTTTTTGCAACAATTGATGGTGAGAATGTTATTGAGCAAAATGAATATTGTACATATAGAAGAATAAAATCAGAACAATTAATTGCAGACCTAAGAGAGGATTTACTAAGATAAAATTGGAGTGAGGTTTATGAAGAAGAAAACGTCAACAATGCATATAGCATATTTCTTAAAAAATTCAGTATGTTGTATGACAAGCATTGCCCATTAAAAAGAATAAGTATAAAAATAAATAAAAATGAAAATGTATGGATGTCAAAGGGGCTTATTAATGCTTGCAAAAAGAAAAATATGCTATATAAGGAATATATCAAGGCGAAAACAATAGATGCTGAAAAAAGGTATAAGAAATATAAAAACAAACTCACAAGTATTCTAAGAAGCTGCAGAAAAAAATATTTTAGCTCCAAATTGGAAAAGAACAAGGACAACACAAAAGGATTATGGGCAGTTTTAAATACAATTATTAAAAAAGGGAAGAAAGCACTTTCTCATCCAAATTACTTTATCCATGAGAATACAACAATAACTGATACTAAGTGTATTGCTAATGAATTTAACAAGTTTTTTGTAAATGTGGGTTCCATTTTGGCGGATGAAATCAAAGATGATGATGAGGCAGAAGCTGAAGCTATTAAAAATGTGGAAATAAATAAGAATTCAATGTTTTTGAATGCAATAGAAGAGGAAGAGATATTAAAAATTGTGCATGAACTTAAGCCAAAAACCTCTGCAGATTCTAATAATATTGACATGGAATCCAAAAAAAAATTGATAAGAGTAATTGTAAAACCACTGAGGTATGTGTTTAATTTATCCTTCCAAACAGGAATATTTCCACAAGAAATGAAAACCGCCAAAGTGGTTCCATTATATAAAGCTGGCGAAAAACATTGTTTTACAAATTACCGTCCTGTGAGCATTTTATCACAATTTTCAAAGATTTTGGAGAAGTTATTTACAAAAAGATTGAATAGTTTCATTGACAAACATAATCTATTAGCCGAGAGTCAGTATGGTTTTAGGGTAGGTAGATCTACATCATTAGCTCTACTTGATTTGGTAGAAGAAATTACAGAATGTGTGGATAATAAGAAATGTGCCAATATGTATACTGTATATAAGCCATCCTGATTGTACATATGTCACGCAAATCTCTGTGTTACTGCCTTGTATTTTTATTTATTTTGATTGTTTATATTTTATGCACCTTTTCCTCCTTGTTTGAACCCTCTCTAATCACTAAACCGATGTGTGGCCAGTGAATTTCTCCACTGTGAGATCAATAAAGCTTATCTTATCTTATCTTATGAAGAGAGATTTATCGGTTGATCTACGTACCTACCCTCATCTATGGTCACAAACTTTGGGTAGTGACCAAAAGAACGAGATTGCGGATACACGGGGCGAAATGGGTTTCCTTCGCAGGATGCCTGTGCTTTCCCTTAGAGATAGGGTGAGAAGCTCAGTCATCCAGGATGGGGTCGAATAGAAGCGCTGCTACTCCACGTTGAGAGGAGCCAGCTCCTGCCCCCGCGACCCAACCCCTGATAAGCTATGGACAATGGATGGATGGCATGCATTCCATGTGAAAGGAAAGTTATTGCTTGAAGATTATCATGTTGTAAAATTCACTTAGACATACAAAATAACATTTAATGGTTATTTTAGTAAATCACAGTAGATTCACTTTAGAATTCTAATGGCATAAAAACTGTTTGTCAGTCATGCAGAGATCCAGATTTAATGTGAGACTGCTGATCTATTCCCTTGGTGGCCTGTCAGAGTTGCTGCATTATACACTTGACGTTACTCGGTTTGAACAGACCTTATGTCCACTACCTCCCATAATCAAGCAATGACTGCAGGAATAAGGAATAAGTAGTCCAGGAATAAGTAGGCAACACCCATCTGAGATAATGAGAAAGCATCAGAAAATATATTTTAGGTGCATTCCAGAATAATTAGGTTTATAATTATTTAAATGCATAAAACTCCAAATCTAAAAAAATTAAATCCAGTAAACTCTTGCTCAAGAATGCAATGATGTCTTATAAATGTTCCTATATTTCATTTATGGCCTGAGCTTATTTTAGTAAATGTAATAGTAAAATATGAGTAAGATGAGAGTGCAACAGCAAAATAATTCATGGAAATCAGCTCTGATGCTGTGACAGGGAAAGAAACAGGGAAAGAAACAGAAACAGAAACAGAAAAGGCAGTAAGGAGAGGAGCAATAGAAGGCTAAAGCATGTGAAAAGCTAATTAAAACGATAAGTGACCAGCAGTCCTGTCAGGGTACAGATCCAAAGCTGAAGTTAACCCACTTTGTGCTGGGTGGCAGCAGCTGACAGTCTCAACCGGGGCTTTGTATACCCTCAGCTGTGATGGAGGGGCTCTCTGTATGCAGGTGAAGGGCTACGAAAGCTGAGGTGGCACTTATATACACTAATAGAACCCCCCCCATCTATTTGCTGTCCTCTTTCACACTGTCACTACATCTCTCCCTCTTCTCTCTGCTTCTTCATCTTTTCTTTCCCACTCACTTGTGACAGATCTAGGCAGTGGATGGTGGCACTGGCACATTGTTTCCTCCTCTTTCAGCTTGTATTTTCTTCTTTCTAACTCAAGCACATAGCTGTACACCCACACATGGGGTTATAATTAATACTCCTTTCCTATCCATATTTCATACTGTTTGCTTAAAAAAATATTGAAAGATACTGAAAGCTGGGCCTTAGGAGTCTTGAAAGGAGGAATGCAAAAAAGATTTCCAAGATTAATTAATGATAAAAGAAAGGGAAGAAAAGGATGTGCCCAGGAAAGCAGCAAACTCTGCACAATGTGGCACACTCCATTTGAATAACGGATTGGTGTGTTTTTCTACGCTTGTATGTCTGTGTGTGTCTGTGTATCTCTGTGTGCGTGTGTATGCGTCATCTTGACAGCACTCTACCTGAAATGAAAGATAACTAGCCCAACGGATTAGAAAATCCACCATCTATCCTTCCACACACACACACCTTCTTCACATTATTTGTATTCAAGGTTTTTTTTAAATGACATTGCAATCTGATGATGCACCAGCCCATTATATTGTCTAGCAGGACAAATACTCCACCGTTTTTCTGTGTAGAACTAACACAATTTTTCCATGTCATCATGTATGTCTGTGTGTTTATGAGAGAGAGAAAGAGGGATGGGGTTTAGGGGGTGTTCCGTGGTAATATTCCAGCTGTCCAGGGTAGAGACGAGGCCTAGGGTATGTTGTCATTAATCCTGGAGGAGGGTCGTTGTGCACTCGGATTATTAGAGAAATAAATTTGCATGCTGCATGTGAGCCAGGTGAAATTACTGAAGGCGCAAATTATATTTTCCTGACAGGCTGAGCAGGAGAATGGAAGCTGCCACTTTATTGTTCTATTACACTCACACACACATGCTCTCATGAACTCTCATTTCTGCTACGACACATAGGAAATCTGTACATTGCACAGATATGAGACACTCTGGGATTATAAATGCACACACATATTATTCTGAATAGAACCATATTTTTTCCCCCATTCAAAAGAAATTTGCACATGAAACATAATTAATATAGAATTTACGTGTTAGTATGGGCAAACCCTTCAGGAAAGAGTGCCAAGATGGACTTTCGAAGATTTTGATTGCCTTTTATGTGTGTGAGTTTGCATTCAAAGGGGTCCTGTGGCTTTGAGCTGTCCTCTCACCCTGCCTGTAATGGTCCATGCAGGCTGAACCTAATGGGGTAGACACCGGTGTCAGCTTCATTACTTTATATTTCCCACCAAGAAGAAAAGTCTCACCCTGCTTGCACTTTGACCACACTTCATTAGTGTTTCCTGCCCCTTTTTTGCCCTTTCTGCAACGTCAAAGGAAAATATGAAACATTTTCAAAAGTGAATTAATAAGTTGTTGTTTTTCTTTGTTTTTATTTTTTTAGAGGGGAAAAATTAGTGTATTTGGATCGCTACACTGAAGCTGCGTTTGCCCCTAGCCAACTATCTAAAAAAACGTCTCCATCTGTCTCTGAGTTCATATTGAACATCACAGAAAACATAGTGAGCAGAAATATAACTTTTCATTGGCTCCCTATTTAATGTTATCCTTATTCTATGCTGTTGTACTTTCAAGACATTCAAGTCGCATTAAAATAATTGCAATTCCTTTTTGTTGCGTTTTCTTGTTCAGCACTCATGTTTGATAATGAACCACACTTCTTTCGTTAGATAGCTGTGTTCACTTTATTGCCATCGTTCCGGTTAACAACGTCTTCACTTCTTCGTTTTATTAGAACAATGCAGTCTACACACACGAACTTGCTCTCACTGCCCCCAGTGGACAACAGCAGTACAACATGCACATAAACAGGAAGTGACAGGATGCAGAACTTACAACTGTACCTTTCAACGTAAATTAGAATGCGTGAACATATAACACAAAATAACTCAAAGACAAGTTAAGATGAGAACATATTCTAACACCCTCCCTTGTTCTCATCTTCTTTACCTTCAAATACTTAATGTCCAAAAAAACCATCCTTTAAATTTCAGGAATTTTGCTTTTGGTGCAGGTTTGGTTAAGATGTCAGCAACCATATTTTCGGATGGGCAGTACACCACATTGATTTTCCCTTCTTTCAATGCATCACGTATAAAATGATACTTCACATCAATGTGTTTGGATCTCTGTCTGTTCACAGGGTTCTTACACAATGCAATGGCCCCTTGGTTATCACCATGAAGCGTTGTACAGCTGTACTTTTTGCCATCAATACCACTTAAGAGTTGACTTAAATGTAGGCTTTCTTGTGTAGCAGCTGTTAACCCAATGTATTCAGCCTCACAGGTGGAAAGAGCCACAGTTGGTTGTTTATTGGATTTCCAGGAAATGGCTGGACCTTGTGACGTTAAACTGAAACAATAACCTGTGGTGCTGCGTCTGTCCTCTACTGAGGATGCCCAGTCAGAGTCACTGTAGGCTATGAGATTCAAATCTTCATTGTTTTTCTTGAAACTTAGTTCATAGTCACAAGTACCTTTCAGATACCTCAAAACATGTTTAGCATTCACTAAATCCTCTGTCATAGGTTTAGCTAAAGTCTGGGAAAGTTTGCTCACTATCCAACTGATGTCTGGTCTGGTGCAGGTCATGGCATAAATCAGACTACCTACTATCTCGCGATAGTCTGTAGGATTCATTATTTTTGTTTCATCGCACTCACGATTTTCTTTGTGATCAAGTTTTAGTTCGCATGGGGTGGATCTTGGTTTGCTTTCCAACATTCCATATTTTTCCAACATTTTTAGGATGTACTTCTTTTGGCTCATTTTTATTTCGTCCTCTTTTTGTTCAAAATGTATGCCTAAAAAATGCGATATTTTGCCTAAGTCCTTCATGTTGAACTTTGATTTCATTGTTTCTTTGAAACTGTCCAAAACATCAATGCTGTTAGCAGCAATGATCAAGTCATCCACCCAAATGAGTACAATAACCGTGTCATTTTCTGTTTGTTTTCTATACACACAATGATCAACTAGGTTCCTTTCAAAGTTGTTTTGTTCAAGATGATCATTCAGGAGTTTGTACCAATTTCTTCCAGATTGTTTTAATCCATACAGAGATTTCTTTAATTTATACACACATTTCTGTCCTGTTTTTGTTTGTTGTTCAAACCCCTCGGGCTGTTCCAAGTAAATTTCTTCGTCAATTGGGGCATGCAAATAGGCAGTTTTGACATCCATCTGATGTACTTTAAGGTTGTTCTGAACTGCTATCTGCATTAATGCTCGCACTGATGTTATGTTAGCTGTTGGAGCAAAAGTTTCATGGTAGTCTATACCTTCTGTTTGGCTGTAGCCTTTTGCTACATACCTAGCTTTGAAAATATCTTTTCCTTCCTTTTCTTTGAGTGTATATACCCACTTCCCTCCAACTGTGTTCCTACCTTCTGGTAGAACGCTCAGTTCAAATGTTTCGTTTTCTTTAAGAGAGTCAATTTCATCCCTCATTGCCTGTCTCCATCTGTCTGCCTGTGGTGACTTCTGAGCCTCACTGAATGTTTGAGGGATACCAAGCACAGCCCTGTAACAATGATCAACAGTTATTTGTGTTGCATCTTTAGTCTTAGGATCTAATTGGTAATCTTCAAAGTATTTTGGAGGTCTTTTCTCTCTTTTTGGATAACGATCTCTTTGCTTCGTTTGAGTTTGATCGCCATCAATTTCACTCCCAGTGAGATCATCTGAAAATTCTGCATTTTGAGTTCCTTGAATAGTAAGTTCCTCTTTGTCACTTGGGGTGACATTTTGGGTAACATCCTGGGTTAAGGGTGTTACATCATGTCTGTATGCCTGCATCGGGTATCCATGATCCTGGATCCCTTCATCCTAAATATCTGTCTGTGTCTGTTGGTCAACACCATTTTCTTTGATGAACCTTACTAGCCTGTGTCTGGAAACTTTTCTCGCCTGTGGGTGGTACACCAAATAAGCTGGGCTGTTCTTGCTGTACCCTAAAAACAGTCCCTTTTCCCCTCTTGAGTCTAATTTCTTGTGATGGTTGTTGTACGAGTAACACTCTGATCCAAATACCCACATGTTTGAAAGATTGGGCTTTCTTCCTGTCATCAAGAAATATGGGGTGTTTTTGGTTCTGTTATTATAACATCTGTTGCGAATGTGGGCAGCACACTGAACAGCATATGGCCACAGTTCTTTAGGTAAGCCCTTTTCTGATAACATACACCTTCCCATTTCAAAGAGTGTTCTCCACTGTCTCTCTGCTTTTCCGTTCTGGTGTGGGGAGTATGGTGACGACGTTTCATGTCTAATGCCTTTATCTCTGAGTAGAGTTTGAAAATCATTACATGTGTACTCGGTACCATTGTCTGACCTAAGACACTTAACATTACCATAGGGTGCACAGTCTGCCAGAAACCGCTTTGTTGCCTTAGTCACATCATTTTTGTTTTTCAGGAAATAGACTGCAATAGATCCTGAGAAGTCATCGGTAAAGGAAATCGCATATCTGTGTCCTTCTAAGCCTGTAGGGTCAATAGGTCCTGATAGGTCAGTATGAACCAACTCTAGTGGCTTGCTCGTTTTAACATCTGACTCTCTGTTTCTGCTGTTGATAAATTTCCCTTCTGTACAGATGTTACACTCCATTTTACTGTTGTCAGTGACTTTCATTCCTTCCACCACATTTTGTAATTTCATAACATCAGCCATGTTACAATGTCCTAATATTTCATGCCATGTTTTCAGATCACAAGCTAGCTTCACTTTATCTCTGCTCATCATGTCATTTAAGTTTTCCTCAATGCATCCTTCATTATTGCTTTTCATCCTGAGGTAATACAGTTTCTCATGTGCCTCAATAGGGAACACAGTACCATCTTTACTCAGCAGTTCATTCTGCCCATCTGTGAATGTTACACTGGCTCCATTGGCTGCAGCTGATATCACAGAAAATATGCTCTGTGGGTAGGATGGGATGAATAAAGCATTTTTCAGAGTGACTTTAACATACCTCCGCTTTGAGTTCAACAGTTCAATCTGTGCATCACCACGCTTCAGTGCAACATTGTTCATCTTCTTTCCATCTGCCAGTTCCATGTAATGTCTACTTGGGTCAAAAGTCTTGTCAATTCTTGTGAACAGCTCTTCATCAGTGATAATGTGTGATGTGGCTCCGCAGTCCACCATTATTCCATTAAGTCTGATGTTGTCAGACAGAAGATTCCGGCTGACTTTAAATACCATGGTCTGGTCCTCCTCATGGTTGTCCTGCATGTCTGAAGTCTGCTTGGCATCATCTTTCCGTTTCGATCTTCTTCTGCATGTCTCGTCACTGTGGGTTGTACTTCTGTGGTAGCTGCACCATTTTGGCTCGGTCTTTTGGCGACAGTCTCTCGCCATGTGCCCGCGCTGTCCACAGTTGTAGCAGTTTATTGTTGTCATGTCCACTTTCATTACATTATCTGACTTCGGTTTGCTTTCAAACTTTTCTGTTTCTTCATAGCTTCGAAGTCTGCTCTTAAATTGAGTGAACGTCAAATCTTCACTGCTCTGTGTTGTGTGAATAGCAAAAGGTTTGTATGATTCTGGGAGTCCCTTCAGAATCATAGCTATTATTAGTCCGTCACTAACAACCTCTTTTGCATTTTTCAGAGACGTTATCGCTTTTTCAGCACGTAAAACATAGTCTGTCACTGTTTCGCCGGGTTCCTTTAGTAGGGACGTGAGCTCTGTGTAAAGAGCGATGATCCTGGGCTTACCCTGGCTGGCGTAATGGATTAGTTCCGCGTAACATTCCGCGTTTTTCTCTTCGTCTGGGTTCGCGGTAGATAGGATGGTGTCTTTCAGGCCAAGCGTTCTCAAGGAAGCGAGGAACTTTACCTCCCAAAGTTCGTAGTTGTTTTCGTCTCCGTTGAAAACTAGTCTGTCCCATCGTCCTCCCGTGCGGTGCCTGGGCCCATAACCTGTTGCGTTTTCTTGTTCAGCACTCATGTTTGATAATGAACCACACTTCTTTCGTTAGATAGCTGTGTTCACTTTATTGCCATCGTTCCGGTTAACAACGTCTTCACTTCTTCGTTTTATTAGAACAATGCAGTCTACACACACGAACTTGCTCTCACTGCCCCCAGTGGACAACAGCAGTACAACATGCACATAAACAGGAAGTGACAGGATGCAGAACTTACAACTGTACCTTTCAACGTAAATTAGAATGCGTGAACATATAACACAAAATAACTCAAAGACAAGTTAAGATGAGAACATATTCTAACACTTTTTATTAAATCAGTGAGTAAAATTAACATTTTAGGTGTTCCTCATGCACAAAGTTATTTCCAACACAGAATATGTCTTAGTTGAAATATTTGTATGCAGTACTGCTTTTCTACCCAATATCTTCAGCTATTTAAAATCAGTGACGTGCGGTGAGGTTCATAGCTGGTGAGGCACTGACGTCATCAGAATCAGATTTGCAAATAGATGCATAGATTGACAGCAGTTTACAGGTTATGTTTCACTTCTGCATCCTTACACATACAAACTGTAGCTCACAAAACACACATTTCCTTAAAAAACAACACAAAATAAATGTTATTACTGTCTTACCTTTACTTATAAATTAAGTCCAGTGGACAGGCCGAAGGTTTTTAGCACAATTTGGCTTTGAATATGAGTGGTGGACCGCTCATGTTTGGTGAGGGATCTCTGCAAGTTCTTCAAGTCACCAAATCCCATCTGAGTCCACACAGTGCCACAAGTTGAAAAAAGAAGGCAAGGAAAGCAGAAAAGGCGGTTTCGAGCAGGACATCCACAAAGCCAGTCTTTTCGTGAATACCACTCGGTTTGAAAAGAGCGGTTAACCTTCTGTCCCGTAGTCTGAAACAAACCTTTCAGCTCCGGTGTTGGTCTTCCTTTGGTTATTATCTCCTGCTTCGATTGAAAGTCCACTTGAGAAAACTTTTTTAGTGTAGGAATGTAGTCATCCATGTCGAAAGTCGGGATAAGCGAGAGGAAAAAAATCACTATCTTTATTATAAATTATAATAGATTATAATGTATAATCTATCGCTGCACTTGACTTGCTTCCCAAATCGTTTAGCCTAGCTCGCTGTCACTTACTCGGCAGTTGAGGAGTGAACAAGACGAACGTCTGGGATCTTGAGCACCCCCTACCATGAAGCAAGAGAACTGCCTGCCTCACCTCGAACCTGTTCTCTGCCGTTTATAATCGCTCATTACACGAAACACGTTACACAAACACAGTTGGTGACAAAAAGCACTGTACATTATATACATAAGCTAAATTATTGGAAATAAGTTCACATATTAAATTTGTTTAAACCATTTTATTGACGCCGTACAGCAACATGCTCTCTCCGCTTAGCAGCCAGCGCAGAGCCAGGGGTTGCGCAATCCAAGGTGAGGCAGAGCTCGCTGCTGCCTCACCGGCATCGCTTCCAAGCATTTGAATGGGAAAATAAGAAAATTCAGCGATTTTGAACAAATAAAAAGCGAAATTGGTGAAGCTACATGAAAAATAAATATTTTTTAGTACCGGATGAATATAACAATTTAAATTACTTTATGATTATATATTTTCTTTCTTTCCATGATGGCTGGTGAGGCACTGCCTCACCTGCCTCCCCTGACCGCACGTCACTGTTTAAAATATCCTTTTAAGGATGTAAGAGTGCTCTGGAAAACATTAAACTATAGTTAGATACAGTTAGTCCCGCCTTGTCACAGCTCTGGCTCTGGAATGAGTGTTCTTGAGAGTGGTTGGACACTCTTTTATTCTGGAGTTGCCCTCGGTGAGAGGCGTCGAGTGGGACTGGGCATACTCGTTGCCCCCCCATCTTGGCACCTGTACATTGGGGTTCACCCTGGTGAATGAGAGGGTAGCCTTTCATCTTCAGATGGGGGAACGGGGGCTGACTGTTGTTTGTGCTTATGCGCCTAACAACAGTGCAGATTACCCACCCTTTTTGGAGTCCTTAGAGGGGGTGCTGGAGGGTGCCCCTCCTGGGGACTCCATTGTTCTACTGGGGGACTTCAATGCTCACGTTGGCAATGACAGTAAGACCTGGAGGGGTGTGATTTGGAGGAATGCCCCCCCCCCAGCTTGAGCCGAAGTGGGCGTTTTGTTATTGAATTTCTATGCTCAGCACGGATTGTCCATAATGAACCCCATGTTCAAGCATAAGAGTGTCCATATGTGCTCTAGACCCCAGGACAGTGGGGAATGTGCGCTGCTGACCTCAGCTCGTCACATTGTGGGTGGTGGGCGGAGTACTTGGAAGAACTTCTCAATCCCAATGGCGTGTCTTCTGTTGGAGGAGCAGGCCCTGGGGATTTGGGGTCCTGACGGGTGCATGGGAGTTAGCTCAACCAGTCCATATGTGTTTTGTAGACTTGGAGAAGATGTTTGATGTATCCCTTGGGGAAGGTGATGCTTTGGGAGTATGGGATAACCGGCCCTTTGTTACGGGCTGTAAGGTCCCTGTATGACCGGAGTCAGAGGTTGTACTGCATTGCCTCCCGGAAAGTTAGACTCGTTTCCGGTGAGAGTTGGATTCCGCCAAGGTTGCCATTGGTTTTTGATTCTTTTAATAACTTTTAAGGACAGGATTTCAAGGTGGAGCTGTTAGAATTGGGCTATAATTACTCACTTTAGCATAGCATGCTACAACTTAATCCATGTAAATGACTGATTGTATTATTCCTTTTAGATTCATATTATTCCATTTGTAGTTCTACTTTTGGGTTAAACTCTCTGGCTGTGCCTCCTCCTCCTCATCTCTCTGTTACAGTAGATACACGTCTTCAAGGTCAACATCCACACACATTTTCTTATCATATTCCACCGAAACCTTCATGAACTAAGAGTCTTTGGCCTGTTCATGACCAAACTAACTAGCCAATGATGCTCGGTTATGCCCAACCGTCCTCCCCTCTTCGAGGACCGGCCCAGAGGATAACTGCCCATCGCACCCGGAAATCGAGGCTCTTGCCGACTGAGATCCCTCGGGAGCTTTGTCTGTGAGAGCCCAACGCTGATATACTTTGTTTGTGACCAATAAATTCCATATTTGTACTCTTGATCTACTCTGGTTTATTCTCAGGCTTCCAACTAAAGAACCAAATCTAACAGAGCCAAGGTGTCGATCTTGGTGGCCTTAGGATTGCGTCTCTCCTTTTCGCAGAGATCTACAGCTCTCACTGGAGAAGTTTGCAGCTGAGTGTGAAGCGGCTGGGATGAGGATCGGTGCCTCCAAATCCGAGAGTTTGGTCTATCACTAAACAAGGGTAGAGTGCTTCATCCAGTTTGGGGGGGATGTCCTTCCCCTAAGTGGAGGAGTTCAAGTACCTCTGGGTCTTGTTAACAAATTGGGGGAAAATGGAGTGAAAGATTGACTTGCAGATTGGTGGGGCATTGGCAGTAATCTGTCGGTCTGTTGTGATAATTTATCGGTCGATCTATGTTCCTACCCTCATCTATGGTCACGAACTTTGGGTAGTGACCAAAAGAACGACATCGCGGATACAAGCGGCCGAAATGGGTTTCCTCTGCAGGGTGGCTGGACTCTCCCTTGGAGATAGGAGAGTATAACCGCGGCTTCTGGGTCCGACCAATGGCTTAATGATACACTCAGAGCACTACGCACCAGCCTTAGGGCTGCAGAACATAAATGGCACAAATAAAAAACTCCAGATGATCTAACAAAATTTCAGGCACTGCTGTCTGCATTCTCTTTAAGCATCACTGATGCAAAAAAGACTTTCAATTCAATTAAATTCAATTTTATTTATATAGCGCCACATCACAACAACAGTTGCTCACAGCGCTTTCCAAACAGAGCAGGTCAGACCCTACTCTGAAGATAATTACAGAAACCCAAAAATTCCCACCATGAGCAAGCACTAGGCGACACAGGCAAGGAAAAACTTCCTTTTAACAGGCAGAAACCTTGAGCAGAACCATGGCTCAAGGTGGGCGGCCATCTGCCTCGGCCGATTGGGGGTGAGGGAAAGAGAGGGCAAGAGAGAGAGAGAGAGAGGGCGAGAGAAGGACAGAGGGAGCAGAGAGAGGCAGCCAACACAGCAACACGTAGACTAGATGAAAAATGGCAATGATATTAATACTAATGATGATGGTAGAAGTTATGACGGCAACAGATTAGGAACACGGGGGCAGATGGAAACTCCCAACCACAGATCCAGACTCCACAGCTCCAGGAACACCTGCAGGAAGTGATAGGAGGAGACTCCCAACCACAGATCCAGACCCCACAGCTCCAGAGCCAGGAATATCTGCAGAAAGTGTTAGGAGGAGAGAGGAGAGAGAAGGGGGACGCGAAAGCACACGACTACGAGGAAAGGAGAGAGTCCAGTTAGTAACATTGTTAATGGAATGAGGTTGCACCGGGGGGAAAAGAGAAAAAGAAAAGGGGAGCTCGGTGCATCATGATGCATCCCCCTGCAGTCTAGGCCTATAGCAGCACAACCAGGGGTGGAGTTACTCTAACTATAAGCTCTATCATAAAGGAAAGTCTTAAGCCTACTCTCAAATATAGATACGGTGTCTGCCTCCCGGACCCAAACTGGAACCTGGTTCCACAAAAGAGGACTCTGATAGCTGAACGCTCTAGCGCCCATTCTAGTTTTCAAGACTCTAGGAACTGCCAGTAACCCTTCATTCTGGGAGCGCAGTTCTCTGGTAGGGCAGTAAGGTACTAAGAGCTCTTTAAGATAAGATGGGGCCTGACCATGAAGAGCTTTATACGTAAGGAGAAGGATTTTAAATTCTATTCTGGATTTAACAGGAAGCCAGTGCAGAGAAGCCAAGACAGGAGAAATATGATCTCTTTTTCTGGTTCCTGTAAGAACACGTGCTGCAGCATTCTGGATCAGCTGAAGAGTCCTAATGGACTTTTGTGAAGACCCTGATAACAGGGAATTGCAGTAATCCAGCCTAGAAGTAACAGATGCATGGCCTAGTTTTTCTGCATCATTTTTACACAGGATGCTCCTAATTTTTGCGATATTACAAAGGTGAAAGAAGGCGGTTCTTGAAATTTGCTTAATATGAGAGTTAAACGACATGTCCTGATCGAATATAACTCCAAGATTTGCTGGAGGCCAGGGCGATGCCATCCAGGGAAACTGTATCTCTAGATAATGCGTCACAAAGGTGTTTAGGCCCTAGAACAATAACTTCAGTTTTAGCTGAGTTTAACATTAGAAAATTGCAGGTCACACATTTGAAGCTTAGCTAGCTGATGAGTTTCATCTGGCTTGATAGGTATAACTGAGTATCATCTGCATAGCAATGAAAGTTGATAGAGTGTTTCCTGATAATATTACCTAAAGGAAGCATATATAAAGTAAAGAGGATTGGTCCGAGAACAGATCCTTGTGAAACTCCGTGGTTAAATCTGGCATGCATGGAGGACTCATCGTTAACATGCATAAACTGAAACCGATCTGATAAATAGGACCTAAACCAACTTAGAACGGCTCTTTTAATGCCGATGAAATGTTCCAGTCTCTGTAGTAGGATCTGATGGTCAATGGTGTCAAAAGCAGCACTAAGATCTAATAAAACCAAGACAGAGACGAGTCCTTTGTCTGATGCCATTAGTCATTTTCACCAGTGCGGTCTCTGTGCTATGATGAGCTCTAAATCCTGACTGAAAATCCTCAAACAAGCTATTGCTATGTAGATAGTCACACAGCTGTTTGGCTACTGCTTTCTCCAGGACCTTGGAGATGAATGGAAGGTTGGATATAGGTCTATAGTTGGCTAAAACATCTGGGTCCAGGTCAGGCTTTTTCAAAAGAGGTTTAATTACAGCTACTTTAAAGTACTGTGGCACATAGCCTGTTAATAAGGACAGATTGATCACGTCTAGCAGAGAAGTACCGACTAAGGGTAGGACTTCTTTAAGCAACCTAGTTGGGATGGGGTCCAAGAGGCAAGTTGAAGGTTTGGATGAAGAAATGATTGAAGTTAGCTGACAAAGATTGCGGGAAGCAAAACAGTCAAAACGTATAACTGGTTCAAATCCTACAGTTACTGAGTTTAAAGATAAGTCGATGCTAGTTGAGGGCAAGTCTTGGTGGATTTTGTTACTGATAGCTAGAATTTTATCGTTAAAGAAGCTCATGAAGTCATGGCTAGTGAGAGCTATCTGAATACTTTATTCGATAGAGCTGTGGCTCTCAGTCAGCCTGGCAACAGTGCTGAAAAGAAACCTGGGATTGTTCCTATTTTCCTCAATTAAAGACGAGTAATATGCTGCTTTGTCATCACGGAGGGCCTTCCTATAAGCTTTAAGACTATCTTGCCAAGATAAACGAGACTTTTCCAGCTTGGTTGAACGCCAGTTCTTCTCAAGTTTCCGAGATATCTGCTTTAATTTGCGCGTTTCACTACTATACCATGGAGCTAACCGTCTTTGTTTAAAACGGACAAAGTTATTATTGTAGGGGACTTTAATATCCATGTCGATGTTGAGAATGACAGCCTCAGTACTGCATTTATCTCTCTGTTAGATTCCATTGGCTTCTCTCAGAGTGTTCATGAACCGACTCACTGTTTTAACCACACCCTTGACCTTGTTCTGGTGTATGGTATTGAAATTGAACATTTAATAGTGTTCCAACATAATCCGTCTTTATCTGACTAACTTTTGAGCTTTTACTGCTGAATTACCCTCCACTGGGTAAAAATCACTACTCAAGATGCCTGTCTGATAGTGCTATAGCTAAATTTAAGGATGTGATTCCATCAGCTCTACATCCATTATCAAGTCGTACAGAAACAGAGGACTCTTATGTTAATTTCAGTCCTTCCCAAGTTGATCATCTTGTTGATAGTGTTGAAGGCTTGCTGCGAACAGCACTTAACGCTGTATTCCCCCTAAAGAAGAAAATACTTGAGGACTAAAGTTGACAAAAACTCTGCAAATTCAGATAAGAATTCAGAGTATGGACTTTCTATACTGATAAGATTCACAGTACAACCGACACTCGAAAATTATTCTCCATCTTCCAAACTCTGCTTAACCCTCCCGCCACCTGCTACTAGCTTAACGGCAGACATGTTTGCCTCATTTTTTACTGAAAAAGTGGCAGCTATAAGCAAACAGTTTACTGAACGGCCTGCACCTGAAACTTTTCACAGTACATATCCAAGTGTAGCAGAGTTCATTTTATTAATTTATTTTATTTTTCTTTATGAACCTTCTCAAAACTAATTTTATTTTAATTGACATGTCTGTTATATATTATTTCTGTTTTATCTTGCTTTCATTTTTGGACCCTAGTATAAAATGCCATCGTCATCTATGGATATTTGTTTTCTTTTGTTTTGTAATTGTATTTTGTTTTGGTGGGGAAGCTTTTATTTTCTTACTTACTGTTTTTGCGTCATATCCTGTGTTCCCGCTGCCCTCCTCAGTTCGCGCCGAGCTGCACTGAGGAGAGGTAGGTGTACAAAGTTGTCTTTCATTTGTGTATTAAAATATTGAAAACGTTCTAAAAATATGTTGTAAACTCACATATATATTCATGTTTAGCGCAGCACTATGCTGGGCATTTGTCTCCCACATTGGTGACACCCTTCAAGTTTTCTTTATCAACGTGGTTTTTTTTTTTCCTTTCGGTTGGTTAGAGTGTTTGGGGAGAATCCGGAGCCTAGGAGCTGTTGTACTTAAAATGTTCTTGTTTTGAACAGGTATGTGTGTTGTTTCTTAAATTAATTTATTTAGTATATTTCTATGTTATGGTGGAAAATTGTAATTATAGGGCAGATTATTTCTGTTTAGGTTTTATTTTAATTCTTTTGTATGACTGTAGATTTATTTTATTATTGAATCAGAGAATTTCTGTTCTGTTTAATGCATTTCTGTCTGAGTTTGCGCCGAGCTGCGCTGAGGAGAGAGTGTTTGGGGAGAATCCGGAGCCTAGGAGCTGCTGTACTTAAAATGTTCTTGTTTTGAACAGGAATAAAGTTTCCCTGAATCCTGAATCCAATGTGGTTCTGACTTCCTGATTACAACCGTTACACAAGCAGAGGTCCTATTGCTTTGTTCTCCTCCTTCGCTCCTCTCACTGAGAGCAATGTGTCCAAACTTCTCACATGTAGCCGTCCTACTACATGCTTGCTGGACCCAGTTCCTACAAACTTACTCCAGTCCATAGCTCCTACAGTTACTGCAGCAGTCACACATGTGATCAATGCTTCGCTGACATCAGGCACATTTCCTAGCTCATACAAGCAAGCTTTGGTCACACCGCAGCTCAAAAAACCCTCTCTCCCACCAACTCAGGTGGAAAACTATCGGCCGGTTTCTCTACTTCCATTTCTGTCAAAGACCATTGAAAGGGCAGTCTTTAAGCAGGTCACAGACTACCTTTCACGAAACAATCTCCTTGATACAAATCAATATGGGTTTAAAAGTGGCAACTCCACTGAAACGGCTCTGTTGTCTGTGACAGAAGCCTTAAAAGAGGCAAGAGCAACTGCCAAGTACTCAGTACTTATCCTTCTTGACTTATCAGCCGCATTTGACAAGTCAATCATGACATCCTTCTGTCTATACTCTCGAGCATGGGCATCGCAGGGAGAGCACACTCCTGGTTTGAATCGTACCTCACTGATCGATCATTTAAAGTATCCTGGCTTGGTCACACTTCTGCAGCGCACCACCTTGCCACAGGTTCAGTACTTGGACCTCTTCTCTTTGCTATATATACCACTTCTTTGGCCCAGATCATTCAATCACATGGTTTCTCATACCACTGTTATGCTGATGATACACAGTTCTATCTGTCATTCCCACCTGATGACCACTCGGTCTCAGCATGCATCTCAGACTGTCTCTCTGACATATCAAAATGGATGAAAGCCCACCACCTCCAGCTGAATCTCTCGAAAACTGAACTGCTTGTCTTTCCAGCCAAACGAACTATTCACCACAATATTCCCATCCAAACTGAATCCCTCTCTCTGACTCCATCAAAGGCAGCAAAAACTTGGGTGCCATGATTGATGACCAGCTGACCTTTAAAGATCATGTTGCCTCTGTTTCTCGATCCTGTCGCTTCGCATTACTAACCATAAGACAGATCCGGCCGTACCTAACTTAACATGCTACCCAGCTCCTGGTGCAGTCTATGGTCATCTCCCGCCTTGACTATTGCAATGAACTCCTGACTGGTCTCCCAGCCTGTACAGTAAAACCTTTACAAATGATCCAGAACGCGGCGGCGCGTCTGGTCTTCAATCAGCCCAAAATATCTCACGTCACCCCTCTGTTCATTGAACTCCACTGGTTACCTCTGGCTGCCCGTATCAAATTCAAGTCCCTGATGCTAGCCTACAGTGCTTAAGGGTACAGCTCCCATCTACTTGAATCCTCTTGCAAAGGCTTATGTCACAACTCGATCACTCCGGTCATCAATGGATTGTCGTCTAGCAGTGCCTTCACCACGCTTAAGAAAATCCAGACTGTTTGCATGTGTCGTTCCAAGATGGTGGAACGACCTACCAAGCGCTACAACAACAGCAGAGTTCCTGTCTGTCTTCAAGAAACTCTTGAAGACCCACTTGTTCAAAGAGCAACTCCTATCCTAATCCTAACCCGTACCTCTACCCCCCCACAACTCCTTCTGTAGTCCCTCTACCTCTATCTCACCACTGACTCTGATCAGTGTTTCTCCTCTGTATATCTTATTGTCATAGTGATGATAAATGTAATATTGTGTCTACTCTGTAAGTCGCTTTGGATAAAAGCGTCTGCCAAATGCATAAACATAATTTACTTTATGAATGATTTGAATGGCTCTTTTTTGCAGTGTAACCAGGGACTGAAGACTGGTCTTAAAGTTGTTTCCCCAAACTTCGATACAATAATTCAAATATGACATGACAAGTGAGTGATACACAAGGAACAATGCGTTTTGGTTGAGGAAGTGACGTGCTCTGCTCATCACTCCCACACATTTGGCAACTTTTGTGCGCAAATAATTAATGTGATCTTTTCAGGACAATGTCTCATCTATAATAATGTCACGGCCGTGGACGCAGGAGGACTCAGGCGCAGAGTGGGTTCAAAAATACAAAATTTATTAACAGAGGGCGCTCTCGAATGAGAGGGCAAAACACAAACACAAAGCGCTCCGAAACGGAGGACAAAGTATCAACAGAAAAAGCACTCGAACCGAGGCTGGGAAAAAGTTACAAAACAAAAGCTGAAAAGTAACAACGTAAATCTCTCACTAAGGAGGCTGGACAGGAACAAAAGTAGCAACAGAAATACTCACTAGGAATGTTACTTCTAGGAGGAAAAAGACGCACTCGTGGCAGAGGCAAAAACTACGGGGCTCAGAAGGCAAGGAACAAGGGCTATGACTGTGACGAGGGCTAAGGACAAGACAGGCTCTGTGGTTGGGAACGAAACACACTGGCACAGGACAAGGGGAGACGAGGACTATTTGAACACGAGAGGGAAGGGATGCCCAGGTGCAGACAATGGGTAATCAGGGAGACGCTCAGACTGGTGACACAACAGGAAGTGCAAGTGACCTGAAACGAGATGAGGGTTATTCTTCAAAGTAAAACAGGAAATGACGAGACTAGAAAAAGACGAGACAAAAACCCCTTCACCAGGGCACCTTCGTGACAAATAACATCCCAAAAAATTGGTACATTAGTTTTCCGTTTCGCCAAATAACATTAGTTTAGTCTTTTTCTAATTTAATGATAATTTATTGTTGCTGAACCATTTCTTTAATTTGTTCATTTTGATTGTTACTTGCGCCAAAAGTTGCTCCAAGTTGTCTCCAGTGCATACAATATTAGTGTCATCTGCGAAAAGTACAAACTTCATAACAGAAGACCCATTACAAATATTGTTTATGTACATAATAAATAAAGTTGGACCCAAAATGGAGCCCTGCGGTACTCCACACATTATGCCCCATAACCCAGATTTATGTTGTCCAAACTGTATAATTTGCTTTCTATTCTCCAAATAGCTCTGCAACCACTCATTAGGTAACCCTCTGATGCCATACCTTTCCAGCTTTTTTAATAGTAAACTGTGATTAATGGTGTCGAATGCCTTCTGTAAGTCAATAAAAATTCCCAGAACAAATTTACATGTATCAATGCCCTCTGTAATGCTTTCAATTAAATCAATTAATGCAAGTGATGTGGATCTGTTTTGTCTCAACCCATACTGGCTTTCGGTTAACAATGTGTTTTGTTCTATGAAACTGCGAAGCCAGCAATCAAATAATTTTTCTAAGATTTTAGAAAACTGTGGCCAAATTGAAACCGGACGAAAGTTGGTGAAAGTATTCTTATAACCAAATTTGAGGAGTGGGATTACTTTGGCAGTTTCATTCTGTTGGGAAAGAGTCCATTTTGGAAGGATAGATTGCAAATATGTGTAAATGGTTTAATGATTTCTTCTGCCACCCCTCGAACCAATCTCATGTCTAAATCATCTATGTCACGTGACTTTTTATTTTTACATTTTTTAATTACACTCAAAATCTCTTTTTCATTTGTAAGGGCCAGAAACATTGAATTGAAATGATAATTTATTAAATCACTGCACCAATCATCTTCCATTAGAATTTTCCTGGCACCTTTTTGTTCAAAACTGCATTTTTAATTGAGATCAAAGAAAATTGGAATCTGATTAATTCCAATTTAATTCAATTTAATTAAATCAAATGAACCCTTATATTATGTTGAAAAAAAATTACATTGATTGTGTTGCGGGTCATTTTGACCCGCACTGTGTAAATGCATGCAAAACAGTCAAGAAAACATGTTAAACCAATAAACAATTTATTTTAGATTACTTAAACATTTAGTCAAGTGACAAACAATACATTTTTAATTGCAACACTTTATTTAAGAACTATTTTGTTCAAGTTTTTCCATCTTCACAAAAACATTTCTTTTGAACTTTACCCTTAACATGCGCTATGTACTAAGATTTTGAAAATTCAACAATTTCAAAGTTCTCCACATGATGGGCAGAATGTAACTGTGTGCTTTCTACAGATGTAATTCATGCATTTTACACAACAGGTACTTGTTTTACTGTCCTCTCAGGAGGGACATACCTGGCATCTTTTCCTCTTCTTTTCATCTGTCTCCTGTAGATGTTGGTTGGGTGACCTGAGCTTGACCTTTTCGATTATATCTGCTGATGCTGCTGGGGATCGAGCTGGCCTGGCTCGAGTCTGCATCTTGGGAGTTACAAGTGCTTTGCCGAGTTCTTCCAGGAAAAGCTGTCGTCGATACAACTTGCCGGCATTCCAGTGCTGGTTAATTTCAGTCCACAGGCATTGTATGCAGACACGTCCACAATGTTGTAGAAAATCACCAAAGGCCAACGGGCAGTCTTGCGCTGGCAGCTGTAAGTTGCTGTGATTTTATCGAGATTGTCAACTATGCATCAGCATGCATTCTACTCATAACAACAACATTCATGTTTTCTTTGGGCAGTATGAAACTTTTTCAGTGAAGGCAAATACTGAGGAATGCTGAGGTCTGCCCTGCATCTTCAAAATTTCATGGGGAAGTTCTGGCTTATTTTTTCTCACTGTTCCCAACATAGTTAGCTTTCTTTTTTTAAGTTCTTCTCCAAGGCGGTACGACGTAGAAAGGTTGTCACAAGTGATGTTGTAACCTTGCACCCCTTCACTCATCTCCAGCACCACACGCATCCCCTGATTCTTCTCAGATGTTCCTCCGGGTAGCTTTCAAGTATATACTTGCAGATTCCATGCATAGCTGGATTTTGCATCACAGGCTGCCCATATTTTGATGCCGTACTTGGCAGGCTTGTTGGGCATGTACTGTCGGAAAGGACAGCTCCCCCTGAATGGAACAAGACGCTCATCCACAGAAACCTAGGGACCAGGATTGTACAACAAGGGTAAAATTTCAACCCATTTATCCCACACATCTCTGATTGCAGCTAGTTTGTCTGTTTCACGTCGACCAGCTCTTGTGTCACGGTTGTCAAAGCGGATCACACAAGATATTATGTGGAATGTCTCCAGAGACATTGTTGCTCGAAAGACTGGCCTTCCATTCTCTTCATTCCATAGACTTGCAGTTGCCTCTCCCTTTGACCTGTACACTCCAGCTAATAACAGGACTCCTATATAAGCATTCAAGTCAGTCTGATCCAGTGGCTTCCATTTCTCTTGAAACACACGTCTCCCTTCCAAGTTTGTCATTTCCAATATAATCCTTTCTATTGGTGGGGATATGAAGAGTTGAAATGCTGATTGAATCTCATCAATTCGTGTGATGGCAAATCTTGTAGGACCAGGAGTCATTTTTATCACATTAGCTGATGACAGTCTGCCTCGACTCTGATGTGGTGATGCTGACCATTTTATATTACCGTTTTTAGATGTCCATGTGACCTCTGTGGAAGATGATTGCAGCATTCCTGGGTTTTCATCTGTTGGGTGGACAATGGCAGACTCGTCCTCTGAATCCTCTGAATCCTCCTCATCATTGGAAAATTGATAATCTGGATCATCAATAACATTGTCTTCTGATTCTGAAAGATCCTCTGTCTCAGAAACCTTTTCCTCTACATCACTATCCCAGTTCAAAATTTGGGATAAAGCTTCCTCAACTGTAATCCTTCGGGAGCTCATTTTTGGTGAGTTTTGCATAAAGATGACGTGAGAGCAGTGACAAGGAATAGTGTGAGAAAGTTCCCTCCCTTCACACACCTGGCTCTGGGTCTCAGAGGTAATCAGAATAAGTAAAGTACATCAAAGAGTTGTTTTTATTTTGGATCTGAACAGCTACTTGCTACTTGTTGCGGGTCAAAATGACCCACAACATCATCTTTGTATACAAACTCTGCACAGACCCCCACCTACACAGCAGAGTGACCAGATTTCACACACATGTTCATGACCCCAGATGAGGAAAACTCACCAAATTTCATGAAGAAAAAAGGATAAATAGCACTTTGATCAACACAAAAACTGAAACGGGTCAAATTGACCCTTAACATAATATAAGGGTTAAAGTACAAATCTTACCTTGAAAAAAAGTTTTTACCCACCATTCACCTTTATCCTGAATTACAATATCCAATAAAGCTAAACCAGAAAAATAAAATAAAAATCAATTTAAACAGTAATCAACCGATAAATGTCTTTCAGTTAGGTCTCATTATTTAGAAACAGATCTATATGAGAACCAATTGAATCAAACATTTTACCATGAAAAAGTACTAAGATTAAGTGGTAGTTTAGAATTGAACATTATAGTAAATGTTTAATTATGAAACATCTTGACAATGTACGTATGAAGATTAAGACACATGGTCTTATTTGTCCACTACATAGTATTAGAAAGTCAACTTTCATCTCTTAGCCTATGGCTATAAGTTGAGAATGAGCAGCAAGCTGTACCATTCCACTCTAAAGCCCCTAGTTAGAAATGCATATATTCCCATTATAGTCAGTACTCCGGGAACAAGAAAACAGACAGAAAAACAGAATGACCTTGAAATATTTATCTGCAGCTTTGCTTTGGCGAATTAAGTTTGGTGTTAGGGGTAACTCAAAGCTATCCAGCTCCACTTTGTGTGGAGGTGTGCATGCTTTATACACACAGATAACAAACTCATGCACACTTGTCCCCCTTTTACAAGCTGTATAGAACCAGACAAATGGTTCATGCACCATCTTGCAGTGTTGAATATTAAAGACGGTCAGGGAGGCAAGACTTTGATTAGGACAATAAAGGCTGATGGGCAGGATCTTAGAGCATGGGAGAGAAGAGGGCGTGTGTGAGTGTGTGTGTATGTAGCAATACAGGGGACGCAGCCAAAACCCTGAAGTGGAAGCCAGGAACTGCCCGGCCCAGAACACTGACACTTGTTTGTGTTTGTGTATGGAGGAAGAGATGATAGAAGAGGGTATAACTGGTTCAGTCTGTGTAAAAGTGGGTCATATGACTGATAAGGAGTCTGCATGCATTGAATTGCATGCAGTCAATCTTTTTCCCTTGGTTTGTAACTTCCATGAGGTAAAGAATGATAAAACACTTCAGTTGATAGTTTTGTGATTTTGTGCATTTGACATGCACAACTAACTTAGTAAAGTTTATAATTCCTGAAATGTGAGAATACTGACAAAAACAACAAAATATGAGCTGTAAGATCATTTTTTAGGTTAATTTGATGGTAGCACTGAGAGACAGAGCACCTGCAATGTTGTTAATAATTTGATTAGATGAGCCAGCTGAGGTGGCTCGGGCATCTGATCAGGATGCCTCCTGGTCGCCTCCCTGGGGAGGTGTTCCGGGCTCGTCCCACCGGGAAAAGGCCCAGAGGAAGACTCAGGACCCGCTGGAGGGACTATGTGTCCCGGCTGGCCTGGGAACGCCTCGGGATCCCCCCGGAGGAGCTGGCGGAAGTGGCCGGGGAGAGGGAAGTCTGGATTTCCCTGCTCCGGCTGCTGCCCCCGCGACCCGACCCCGGATAAGCGGAGGAGAATGGATGGATGGATGGACAAAGTCAGAATAGTTTGGAAAGATCAAAGATTCATCAAAAAGTTTAGTGGTAAACTGAAGAATGTCTGTTGTAAACATCTTAACAAAGGGCAATTTACCTTTTTGTACAGACATAAAATCTGTACAAAAGCAGCAAAACCCACAAGTAAAACTGGGAAATGGTTGGATGTTTAAAAAAGGAAAAAATGAATTCTGGATGTTGTGTAAAATATAAATAAGCATGGAATTACTATGTAGTTTATTTAAAAAAAAAATGGAGTAAGTAATCCTATAAACTGAATAACTGAATAATCTCTTACCTTCATAGCAACAAGAAAATCATCCCCCAAAAAATAAAATAATGAAATGTGATCATCAGACTACAGGACAACATTTTTGAGGATCCAGAGGAAGTAGTGACATTTATGGATCTTTATTATGAATACTTTTAATTACATAACTTGTTGCTCAGTTTTTGGATACAGCAAAACAGTAACAAGAACCACATTCATTATTTGTTTTATAAGATGACCTGATACTGATTTAAGACCTCATGGCCATATCTCCATCTATTTTCTACATTTTTGTCTATACCCATTTAATCCATTCTGGGGTTGTTTGAGGCCTGGAACCGCTCCCAACTGTCAAAAAGCTAAGTAAACCCTGCGGACAAGGTCACCGATCGATCAAACAAATGATCATGATTAGATTAATAATTATGTGCACTCACATATGGGTGAACAATATGGACAAAAACAATAATAATGCATGCCTGAACGCCAGTCAGCAGACAGCATTCAGTTTTGTGACTCGCAACAACCAATATACAACAATCTTCTCACAAGGAGTGAATAAGCCGCAGTATTTTGTCTTACCAGATGATTTAACAGCAGAACCTGGAGCCATTTCACTAACCTCCTATTCAAAACTTGGTACTGTTGTTGATATGAAATATTTAATTTGGTTTAAGTTTCAATAATATTTGTTTTTATTTGTTTTTTTTCAAAAGGGTAAGATACTATCCAGCAAAATGTATTGGGTATATTTTCCTGTGATTTATGTACATCCTGGAAATAACTTTACCTTGATCATTGCCAAATATTACCATATAATATTGTTGTGAAATGTTTTGCCGAAGGCCATAATATAAGTTTTTACTTTTGTTAGCAGAAGATGATGTATAGAGCACAAAATAAACATTAGCTATTTTTCTGAAATGCTTTGTCCAATCATAGCTGCCTTGACATGCAAGTAGGGTTAACAGAATTTTTATCATAAAAGAAATAAGAAAGAGAGAAAGGATTATATCTACCAATTATCATTATTTATAATGTAAAATTGCACATAATCAAAGTAACTTTCATGGTATTATCATCAGTGAAGTATGTACTGTCCATCTCTACACCCAAGCTGACTTCAGAATAAACAATTAATTACGGACGGTACAGGCAGAAATATACATAATTAGACATAATTATCTTTTATACTGTTTGTGCAGTTTTTTTGTTGTTAATTTTTTTTTCTACACAAAAATAGCTGCCTTTTGAGTCTGAGGATTATAACTGAGATGAAATAGATTAACAGGAGGGTATTAATGTTTGTTCATCTGTGAATTTGAATTCCTGCTTCATATTATTGTTCAGAATCTGCCAAAGCAATAAAAAAAAAGTCAAAACTTTTTTATTTTTTTAAGACTATTCAAAGTAATTATCGATTAGAAAATATCTGAAGGGACATCTTTATAAAAAAGGACATTATAGAGGTATGGCCAAAAAATATTTTTGTTGCACTTGTAATCATCATGTTCTTGGGAATTTTTATTGAAACAATAACAAAGCATATGTCCACAAATTAGCTTTTCTTTCTCTCATTCATCTTCTCATTGTCTGTAATGCCTATGAGGGCTTAGACTAATGGTAAATTGGAGAAGAGAACGGAATCTGTGTGCTATGTGTCTGTTTGTGTGTGAATGGGAATACACGCTGGCAGTGTGGTAAAGAAAAGCCTGCTGGATTGTTGGAGCAAACTGAAAGGAAGACTGCCAGTTTCTATGCCACCGGGACTCTCTGACCTGTGCTTGTGTCTGTGTGTGTTTGATTGTGTGTACACAACCTCCGCCTGCTTCTGCATGCGTTCACACTGCGTACATTTGCTCTTCTGTAATGTGTGAAACTGGGTGCATTTGTTTCTGCTTAATGTTGAGTGTGTGTTTCAGCCATGTGCACCTCCATATTCTGTGTATGTGTGTCTTAGCATGAATATGTGTGTGGGTGGCAAGCAGATGAAGATGATGCTTGCATGATATTCAATGTGATCTGAAACCTCACCTCTGTCACTATATTTAGTGTGCAGCCAAGCTCCATGTTTCATTATGCATTCCTAACCACTGCGGTGTGAATCTTACATCTCAATTAGCCTCTGTGTTCTGGACATGGAATTTGTTATTTTAAGAAAATCTAATACATGTTAAATTTGGTGACAAAGTAAACACAACTCCTCCTCCTCAATGTAATCAAATGTACTAACAAATATAACTATATACAATACATTTTGAAAGAGCTGTTGTCTTCCTTTCATATGCTGATGATATATTGCAGGTAAACGATGAGTTTATACTGACATTATTTGAATTCCTGATTTTAAATGAAAACTTTTTAACACAAATCTTGGGCTCAGGGTGGGCAGCCATCTGCATGGACCAGTTGGGGGTGAGAGAGGGAGAGAGAGGGCAAGAGAAAGAGAGGGAGGGAGAAGGACGGAGAGAGCTGAGGAGGCAGGGGGAGGCAGCCTACACATTAACACATAGAGGTACAGACAAGTAAAGATATTGTTGCTATAGACTGAATGAAAATTGGTACAGATATTGATAGTAATGTTAATGATAATAATAACAGGCTACCGGCGGCGCCCTGAGAGGCTGTGGCCCCTGACAACTTGTGGCATTTTCTACAAAATATGCTACTAAACATACCTGTGTGGATGCTAAAGGAGTGTGCAGTTTAGCTGGCTGGTGTTCTCACACAGATTTTTAACACCTCGCTGGACCAAGCCACAGTGCCAGCGTGCTTTAAGTCTGCCTCCATCATTCTGGTGTCAAAGAAACCTCAAGTCACCTGTTTAACGACTACCGCTCTGTTGCGCTATCTCCCATCATGATGAAGTGTTTTAAAAGGATGGTAAAAGAACACATCTTCTCCAGTGTCCCCCCAACATTCGACCCGTTCCAGTTTGCCGACCGGCGGAACCGCTCCACTTAGGACGCCATCTCCTCCTCGTTACCTGCGTCTGAGGAGAAGAACACCCTCGTGCGGAGGCTGTTCCTGGACTTCAGATCAGCATTCAACACCATCATCCCACAGCATCTGGTAGGAAAACTGGAACATCTGGGCTTCAGCATACGCCTTCGCAACTGGCTGCTATACTTCCTCACCAACAGACCTCAGTCAGTCCGGGTCAGACAGAACACCTCTGATGTCATCCCCTCAGCGTGGCCTCCCCTCAGAGCTGCGTCCTGAAGCCCCTCCTGTTTATTCTGATGACACACGACTGGGTCCCCAGGTTCACCACCAATCACATCGTGCAGTTTGCAGACGACACAACGGTGGTGGGCCTGATCAGAGACGACAACGACTGGGACTACAAAGAGGAGGTGGAGCAGCTGGTGGGTTGGTGCAGAGACAACAGCCTGATCGTGCATGTGGAGAAGACGAAAGAGATCATGGTCGACTTCAGGAAGAACCGGCCTGGCCACATTCCACTGCTCATAAACCGCTCAGCAGTGGAGGTGGTCAGCAGCACCAAATTCCTGGGGGTGCACATCACGGACAACCTCACCTGGTCTGTGAACACCACATCACTGGTGAAGAGAGCAATGAAGCGCTTGTACTTCCTGCGACGGATGAGAAGAGCCCACCTGCCCCATCCTCACGACGTTCTACAGAACCACCATAGAGAGCAGTCTGATCAGCTGTCTCTCTGTGTGGTTTGGAGGCTACAGTGCCTCAGACTGGAAGAACATGAGGAAAGTGATGAGGACAGTAGAGAGGATCATCGGGGCTTCTCTTTCCTCCATTAAGGACATTTAATTCTAACGCTGCATGTACCGAGCCCGTAACATCATCAGAGACCCCTTAAGCCACCACCATGATCTTTTCTCCCTACTGCCCTCTGGGAAGAAGTTCCGCAGCATCCGCTGCAGGTCCACCAGGTTCTGCAATAGCTTTTTCCCTGTTACAAGCAGACTATTGAACTGTTGAACTCTAAACTGGACGCTGCATCGCATTTGCATCATTATTTCGCATTACCAATGTTGCCAAACTTTTATTATCCATTTAATAGTACACAACACAATGTTTACTGCATTTTAGCACATATTTTTTGCACTTCACCATACTCTCTAAACAAATGCCTTTTTGCACCATTATCTTTGTACATAAACAATGGTTGAACATTCTTCCAGACACTGTTCCTGCACATTGTTTTTTCCTGCATTTTTACATCTGATCCCTGCTGCACTTTATATTGTAATGTTGCCTTATTCCATCTGCAATCCCATTACACTGTCAAAAGCTGTATGCAACAAAATGCCGTTCTGTATGCACTATGTACATACAAAATGACAATAAAGTTGTTTTAGTCTGAGTCTAACAGTAATAATAGGAATAGGACTAGGAACCATCCATCCTTCCATCCATCCATCCATCTATTGTTCGCTGCTTATCCGGGGTTGGGTCGCGGGAGCAGCAGGCAAAGCAGGGAAACCCAGACTTCCCTCTCCCCTGTCACTACTGCCAGCTCCTCCGGGGGGATTCCGAGGCGTTCCCAGGTCACCCGAGACACATAGTCCTTCCAGCGTGTCCTGGGTCTTCCTCTGAGCCTCGTTCTGGTGGGATGTGACCGGAACACCTCAACAGGGAGGCGACCAGGACCCATCCTAATCAGATGGCCGAGCTACTTCAACTAGCTCCTCTCAACGTGGAGGAGCAGCGGCTCTACTCCGAGCCCCTCCTGGATGGCCAAGCTTGTCACCCAAGAGCTCAGCCACCCTGTTCTTACCCAAAAGTTCTTTACCCAAAGTTTGTGACCATAGATGAGCGTGGAAACACGCTCCCAACCCCATTCGCGAACAAGACCCCTATGTACTTGAACTCCTCCGCTTGGGGAAGGAAGTCCCTCCTGACCCGGAGAAGGCACTTTACCTTTTTCCGGTGAAAGAACATGGTCTCGGACATGGAGGCACTGATCCTTAACCCAGCTGCTTCTCACTCAGTTGCGAACCACTCCAGTGAGAGCTGTAGGTCACGACTTGATGAAGCCAACAGGACCACATCATCTGCAAATAGCAGAGATGTAATCCTAAGGCCTGCAAGATGGACACCCTCAACACCTCGGCTGCACCTAGAAATCCTGTCCATAAAAGCTATGAAAAGAACCGGAGACATAGAGCAACCTTGGCGGAGTCCAACTCTCACCAGAAACAGATCCGACTTACTACCGGCAATACGAACCAAACTCTGACTCATTCAGGGACCGAACAGGCTGTAACAAAGGGCCCGGTACCCCATGTTCCCGGAGCAACCCCTCACAGGATACTACGAGGGACACAGTCGAACGCCTTCTCCAAGTCCACAAAACACATGTGGACTGGTTGAGTGAACTCCCATGCAGCCACCAGGACCCCGCTGAGGGTAAAAAGCCTGCCCAGCGTTCCACGGCCAGGATGGAAACCACACTGTTCCTCCTGAATCTGAGACTCGACTCTCCGACGGAGCTTCCTCTCAAGAACTGCTGAATAGACCTTCCCAGGGAGGCTTAAGGGCGTGATCCCCCTATACTTGGAACACACCCTTCGCCCCCCCTTTTTAAATAGGGGGACCACCACCCTAGTCTGCCAATACAAAGGTACTGCCCCTGATGTCCACGCGATGTTGCAGAGTCGCATTAGCCAACGCAGCCCCACAACATCCAGAGCCTGAGGAACTCCAGCCGAATCTCATCCGGCCCCGGAGCCTTGCCACCACAGAGCTTTTTGACTACCTCGGTGACTTTAGAGATTGGCGAGTCCGAATCCAGATCCTCAGGCTCTGCCCCTCCAATGGAGGACGTGCCAGTGAGATTAAGGTGGTTTTCAAAGTACTCCGCCCACTGACCCAAAACTACATGAGTTGAGGTCAACAGCACACCATCCCCACTGTAAACAGTGTTGGTGGAGCACATCTCCCCGACCCTGAGATGCCGGATGGTGGACCAGAATCAACTCAAAGCCATAAGGAAGTCTTTTACCATGGCCTCCCCAAACTCCTCCCATGCCCAAGTTTTTGCAACCACCCAAGCTGCATGCTGCCTGGACTGCCGATGCCCATCAGCGGCCTCCGGAGTCCCACAGGCCAAAAAGGCCAGATAGGACTCCTTCTTCAGCCTGACGGCATCCCTAACAGCAGGTATCCACCGGCGGGTTAGATGGGTTACTACAGGCACTGACAGCCCTGTGACCGGAGCATGTCTACAGTTGACTGCCAGCTGAGGTCTCGCTTCATCAGCGGTGTCCAGTAGTTACGAAGAACACTGCTCAGCCGCTTCATCAGTTCACTTGCCGAGGTGGGGTACACGTGAGCTGGAAGCAGAAAGGAGACAAGTGCATACAACCTAGGTGCAGCTCACCACACCACCACCAGACATCACTCCGAGAAATGGGTTTGAAATATCTAGTTACTACAAGGATGTTGACACATCTCGTGGCATTCAGAAGACCTAATTGATTTGTACAGGTAAGATTTACACAGGTGAAATTTCTGGCTGCAACTTGTGTCAAAAACTTGCTTCTCTTTGATAGCAGCTGTAAGTGTGTATACTCTGTCCCACCGAGTACAATTAGATTCAGGATTAGTTTTGTTAACAAGTGGAACCAAAAACACAAGAACAGCAGAGTCCCTCTCTGTCTTCAAGAAACTCTTGAAAACCCACCTCTTCAAAGAGCATCTCCTATCCTAATCCTAACCCGTACCTCTACCCCCCCACAACTCCTTCTGTGGTCTCCTCTACCTCTATCTCTTGCTGTCACCACTGACTCTGATCAGTGTTTCTCCTCTATATAGCTTATTGTCATAGTGAAGAGAAATGTAATATTGTGTCTACTCTGTAAGTCCGTTTGGATAAAAGCGTCTGCCAAATGCATAAACATAAACAACATAAACCAGGCACTCTGCTGTTATCGGGGCAGGGACTATTTTCTACACTGGCCTAGCACCCTGTCCCGCTATTAGGAGCCAATTATTAGTGCTAGCAGAAATGCCCGTTGTTACGGTGAACCAATCGTCTCTGGTCATACTAGTGTGCACTATCACAAGACCCCCCCCCCGGCTCGCTTAGTCGTGGCCCTACCGCAAAGTGGTCCTTGTCCCCACGACAGAAGGTTACGTCATAACGTGACTACTGTGAGGCATAGGGCATGAGTTGGACTGTATAACAGACATGTCTAGTCACATTAAGGGCTAGTTGCAGATGTGTTCATGTTTTGGTTATAGTAAAAAAAAAAAGTCACTTTCCTCAGACCATGATGACCAATCGTGATCCGTTTCGCCTATCAGATGTACCCATCCGTTGCCTTTGGTCACATAGCAGTTTCTAACTTTCGATGCTCCATATGGAATAACTCTGGCTGACGTATGGATCTGCCCAATTAATAGGCTTTACTCACCCACCCCGTTGTTAGCCTTCACAGAAAATTAACCAACATTCTTACAGTGTGTCAGGTGTATCCAGGATGGTCTTTCCTCAATTTTTAGCACTGTGGGAAAATCTCAACGCATGTCGGAAAATCTCAACGCATTTTGTGAATGCATCAACCACAACCAAACAATACTCTTTCCCTTTTGATGTACCAAGTTCAATTAAATCCATATTTAACTTCTGAAATGGGTACTTTGGCTGTGGAAACCTTTCTGGGAGGGGTCTCAATCAAATTCCCTTGTGGATTGTGCCTTGCACATGTCATACATGCTTTACAAAAATATTGGTATAAAGATTGAAGCCATAGGTTGTATAGATGTTATTAGCCATATTATTCATCCCTCCTGTTGAGACATGGGTCACACCATGGCTCAATATTGCTGCCAAATGATTCAGGTAGAATTGGTTTCCCTACTGGTCATACATAAACCCTGTCGCCATTCAATTATGCTCCCATCTTTTCGTCTGCACCTATTTATTTCTGTGAAATTTTCCCTCCGGGCGAATAAGGTGCGCACTCGGTCTAGTAGAACATTAAAACGCCCATCAAGAGCCTCATTATCATGAGCCCACACTGTTCTTTGATCATCAAGGGGACTCCAGTCTCCTACTACTGAGGCCCTCCTCGCCCCTAGAGTGGTAGTCATCACCTGTTGCTATTCAACTCCATTTAGATGATGACTCTGTTTTAGTTCCCTTATGCCGCTTATGAACTCTTCAACGTCTTCCTTAGGAGGAGGTATGCCCGCCAGAGCGCCCTTAATATTTGCTATCGTCCAAGTACGGTAAACTAAAACTGTTGGAGCCTGGCCAGCCTCCCTCAAGGCTGGATTAGCTACTTCTATCGTGGGAAAAACATATTTTATCCCTGGTGCTGTGGACTGTTGTGGGTGTTCATATGGTGGAGGGGAAAAAGAGATCAAATCAAGAAAGTTTTTTTTCAGATTTATATGTAGATCATATAGATTAGGTCCCCTCTCAGGTGGGGATGGGTGAACTTTCAACTTAGTAGCGTCTGGATACAGGGATCTATCCAGAGTCATTTTGTGAACCAACTGCCCCAGCCACTAATCTGTCAGCAGCTCCTGCTCCTCCTGTCTCCCCTTTTTTGGCGGCATCGTCGCCCACTCGAACTAGATTCATCATCTTCCTTACGCCATAATAAGAGAGCATCTACTTGCTTCTGTCATTCCAATTTTCTCTGTCTTTCTGTATTTCATCCTGCTTCTTCTTTTGAGCCTCCTTTTCTCCTCTCTCTCTCGCCTGTGCTTCCTTCAGCTTCCTTCCTCCAACTCATACTTTCGTTGCTTTGTCAAATTTCCTTTTGTCCTTGCTTCTATTTTTTCTGCAAATTCCTTCAATTTGGCTGGTTTCAACTGTTATCCCTAGTCAAACTAAGTAGCCCTGACTTTCAAAAACTTCACTTCACTCTCTGGATCTTTTTTTCCCATTACTTTCCAATCGCGACTTGCCAAACAGTTCAACTGACTATCAACATTACGTCCCAAGTTTTTGAGGATTCGTCAGGTGCTAGGTACTTACTTTCTTTACTGTGAGACCAGGAAAACTATTTTGCAGTGTGTTTCACTTCGACTCCAAAGTTTTCGAGTGGAATCACCTTGCCTATTGCTTCTGCAAAATGCCTTGGTTTGTTTCTCACCCTTGCCTGTTCAGTGTCTAGAATCGAACAGGTTTTTCTTTGATGTTTCTTATTTCTTTAAAGGGGGAACTCCGTCGTCCCCGCAGACTTTAACTTACTTCATGAGTGGACTCCGCTGTCCCTGCGGACTTTAACCCATCTCTGTTCAGTGTCTAGAATCCAACAGGTTTTTCTTACTCGTACATACACACATACACACTTTCAAGAGAGCCTTTACTCACGGTTCGAAGTGAACTTGTCTTTCCTGTCCTCGGATCTCCTCGGATCGGCCTAAGTTGGGCGGTGGAGATATGTGGAGGGGGCGTGGTGCTCAGCTGCAGGAGGGGAGGTGTGGGGAAGGATCAGGGGAGCAGTGCCAGGGAAGTTGATTAGGCCTTATATTATGTTACGGGTCAATTTGACCTGTTTCAGTTTTTTGTGCTGATCAAAGTGCTGGTTATTCTTTTTTTTTCTTCATGACATTTGGTGACTTTTCCTCATCTGGGGTCATGAACATGTGTGTAAAATCTAGTCACTTTGAAGTGAAGTGGGGTGTCTGTGCAGAGTATGTATACAAAGATGATGTTGCGGGTCATTTTGACCCAGACACATTAATGTGGGTAAGTAGCTGTTCAGATCAAAAATAGACATGTCTCTTCAACGTTCCTGTATTTACATTGCCTCTGAGACCCAGACCAAAGTGTTTTTTACAAACACTTTGGTCTGGGTCTGAGGGGCTTTGTAAAATACTTAACATCACTACACCAAAGTCGAGGCAGACTGGCATCATCCAATGTGATCAATATGACTCCTGGTCATGCAAGATTTGGCGTCACAAGAGTTGATTTGTCAGCATTTCAGATCTTCATATCCCCACCAGTAGAGAGGATGAAACTGGAAATGACCAAGACCACCTTAGAGGGGAGAGGTGTGTTTCAAGAGAAATGGAAACCACTGGATCAGACTGACTTGCATGCTTACATTGGAGTTTTGTTACTAGCTGGAGTGTACAGGTCAAAGGGGAGTAGGAACTGCAAGTCTGTGGATTGAAAACAATCCTGCTCCCCATGTTTCCATAGATGAGTCTTTTTCCATTCAGGGGGCGCTGTCCTTTCCAACAGTACATGCCCAACAAGCCTGCCAAGAATGGCACCAAAATATGGGCAGCCTGTGATGCAAAATATAGCTATACATGGAATCTGCAAGTATACACTGGAAAGATACGTGGAGGAAAATCTGCAAAGGATCAGGGGATGCATGTGGTGCTGGAGAGTATGTGAAGGGTTGCAAGGTCATATCATCACTTGTGACAAGCTTTTTACGTCCTACCGCCTTGGAGAAGAACTTCAGAAGAGAAAGCTGACCATGTTGGGAACAGTCAGAAGAAATAAGCCAGAACTTCTCAGTGAAATTCAGAAGATGCAGGGCAGACCTCAGTATTTAATTCCACTGAGAAAGTGACAGTTGTCTCATACTGCCCAAAGAGAAAGAAGAATGTTCTTGTAATCAGTACAATGTAAGGTGATGCATCCCCGGACACAAGAGAGGACTTGAAGCCACAAATTATCCTGGGTCATAATTCCACCAAAGGAGGAGTTGAAAATCTGGACAAAGCCACATACAGCTGTCAGTGCTAGCTTGATCCCAGTAGTAGCAGCTACCATTGAAAAGGTAAAGCTCATGTCCCCCAACCAACATCCAGTGGACAGGTGAAAAAAAGGGGATGCCAGGTCTGACCATCCCAAGAAGACAATAAAATAAGTACCTCTTGTGTGAAATCTAAGAATTGCAGAGATTACACAGCAAAATTCCGAAATGTGTTTGTGAAGAGGGAAAAAAACAAACAAAATAGTTCTTAAAGAAAGTGTTGGAATTAAAAATGTATTGCATGTCACTTTTCTTAAGGTTTATTCAATATTACATAATTGTTTATTGGTTTAACCTGTTTTTGTGACTGTTTTGCATTCATTTACACGGTATGGGTCAAAATGACCCGCAACATGATCAATGTAATTTTATTTCAACATAATATAACACGTATAAGTTAACACACCTGGAAGTATTTGGCTAATCACTCTCCCCTTGTTAAAAACAGTAGCGCACTGCACCACGAGGAGAGATGAGCAGAGCAGGTAACAGCCGGGACCAGCTCGGAGAATGTATGCATTTTCCTGTGGATACATGTCAATAAAGGACATAACCAGAACCACTGGTCTTGAAAGTCTGTCAAGGCACCCACGGTGGGTAAGTTCCACACCATCATGATTGACCTCTCTCAGGGATGACTTTATTGATCTTACAACTAAGCTGTTTAGGTCAGACCTGATAAAAAGTCCCTTTCTGACTCAGGGACTGTGTAAATAGGCCACCCTATCCTAATAAAACTTCACATATTCTGGGGCTGTCAAGTGGGGGGTCTTGAAGGGAGGACTCAGGTGCGGAGATGAGGGAAGACAAGGTTTATTGTAACAAAAGGTGGAAGTCCTGACATGGTACAAAATCAAAGCTGTGAAAAACTGTGAGCAAAGTAACAAAGCAATAAGCAAACAAGGCTGAGGCAAAACTATGACAAAGTAACAAAATAAAGATTAACAAAACTGTGACAAAGCTGTGGCAAAACTGTGAGAAAAAGCAAACCTGGCGTGGGGGTGACGAAGGACAAGACGGACGAAACGGACTAGAACGCACTCGCACAAGACAAGGGGAAACGAGGACTATTTAAACACATGAGGGAGGGGAACCCCAGGTGTACACAATAGGTAATCAAGACAAGACGAGACACCAGATGTGACAGGGGCTGTGATTCATTAGCTGGGCTATGCCTTGCTTTTTGTCATTGGTCCTCTGTGGTGTTGTTGTTAGTTGACTTCTAACAGCATCTATTTCCTGCCATATAATGCTGAATAGGTCTTTCACCGTGACACTTCTTTGGGCTTTGGTCTCTGAAAATAATTTACTTTTATCAAACAGGAGGGCTGTTTAAATTCCCATCCCCTTATTGGTCTGTAACTATCACAGTGATGCAAGACCAATTTGTGCTTTAAGGGTCAGAATGTATCACTTTATTTAGATTTAATTTATTTTTGTATTTTGATAGTTTTTTTTCTAATACTGTAACGCTCCTGGCACTGGAGCTGGCTCCACCCCCCGTCTGCACTCCTGCTCAGTATCCACACCTCATCAGCTCTCATTGTTTCCACCTGTCTCCACCTGCATTTAACCTCCGTCCCAGCCAGTCTCCAGTGCCAAAACGTCTCGAGCCAACGGTGAGAACTTCCAGCATTATTTCTAAGTATCTGTCTGCCTGCCTGATTCCGACCTGTTTGGCCGACGATTCCCGAGTCTGCCTGATCCCTGCCTGATCTGTCTGCCCGCCTGAATTCTGCTCAGCCAGTCCCTGGATCCTGCTTGCCTCCCCGTGTACCAACCCTGCCTGCCCGTGACTCCGAGTTCCTGCCTGCCCCTCAGGACTGCTTCCCTGGCTTTGACCCTCGACCGGACCTGGACCACTGTTTAGATTACCCCTGGTACCGTCGCTGAAATTGGATCTCCTGTTGCCGAACCTGGACTCCCCTGACCACGCCCCTGGACTGCCCACGTTCCTAATAAACTCTGTTAACTGACCGTTCCGTCTCTGGGTGTCTTTGGGTCCAAAATAGATTGTGACAAATACAGCTATGTTTTTTGTTGCTTATTATCCTTTTTTTTTTTAATTCAGTTTATTTTCCTCAAATCAAGTGGTAATGACAATGTTGTTAGGCCTTTTTTTTTAGCTTCTGGGATATACACAAATAATGAGCCGGCAAAGAATTGCTGCACTTTTTGGATTAAACAAAAGAATATTGTACAGGTACAGACAGCAACTTCAAATACGCCCAATAACTTATTCATACATTTTCATAACGGGCCTTGGCTAGTATCGTCAGGAAGATTCTTCAAACAAATATTGACAGCGTACTTTTGTTGGAAGTCAAACCAGAAAAGTAATTTGTACTAAAATGTGTAATTTTGTCAGGTCACAAGTAAAGTATCAGCAGTGACAGTGGCCATGCAGGTCACTGACAGAAAGCGCTTTGTACTTATTCATGTATATCTTCTCAGGCTGGCTGCGCCTCATAAAATAGTTTGTACTTCACAACCAAGTCTCATTGGTAAATATGCCAGTGTCCTGTTCTCGTGATCTTGTGTCTTACGAAATGTGGGCGTGTACCTACCACGGCATGCCTAACAGACAGATTTACAACAAGTAAGTGTATCAGGTGCCACGGGCTTCCACCAGGGACATAAATCAGAATTGACATCCATTTAGAAATATGGAATTCAACTCTTGCACATCTCATATAAACTAGTGAAAGCATTTACCTCTTACATAACCTACTCAAAAGCTCTTATACAAAGTAATGAGAACTGTTCATATAAACTGGTGAATATATCTACCTTTCATATACACTACTGAGAGGCTACCATGCACAGTACTGAGAAGCTCTCATACACAGTCAACACCTCTTATACACAGTAGTGAAAAGAACAACTAGTGAAAAATAGTACAATGGTTTAAATAAAAGTAAATTTGATGGGTGGATTATGATTAAATGAAATAGGACAACTGAACACATTTAAAACAAAAACTTGGAGCACTACTTTTGGATGGTGGAACAAGAAATGTAGTTCTATTAATTTTCCATTGTCTTAACTTAACTGTAAATGTAAAACATACTGAATAATAATATAAATAGCACCCATCCATCCATTATCCAGGGCTTATCTGGGATCACGTCGTGGGGGAAGCAGCCGAAGCAGGGAATCCCAGACTTCCCTCCCCCCCTGCAACTTCTGCTAGCTCCCCCGGGGTGAATTCCAAGGAACTCCCAGGCCAACTGAGAGACACAGACTCTCAAGCGTTTCCTGAGTCTTCCCCTGGCCCTTCTACCCATGGGATGTGCCCAGAACACCTAACCAGAGGGGCGACCATGAGGCATCCTAATCGGATGCACGAGCCACCTATCACTGGAAAGTATTACCATGCTCAAATAAAAAAAAATATTATGTCCAGATACCACATCTAAAATATCTGACTTCACATAATCTAAATTTAATCACTTGTTATGACCTGATTATTTTATATTGATGTAAACAGTACACTTGACCCAACTTTAAATCTTTGCCCTGTTCGAAATGATGTTCTGGACATTTCATTTGATGAACCAAACTAATATATTGAAATTGAACTTACCTAATGGACTTAAGTTGAACTAAATTAACATAATTCAAATTTTGTATTTACACCAGTTGATTAATTCATTTTATTGATATGACCAAATTATAATTTTCCCATTTCATTTGACATAACTTCAAAACTAATTTCCCTTTCCCATCTTACAAACTCTATAAAAAAATACTTGGCCACCAGATTACGTTCAATGTATTTAGTAATTGTTAACACAGCCTTAAATGGCTACTCTAGGTGCTAGTGCCACTGAACTTTCCCCCATCAAACTACTGGCTTGCAGCTTGTACATTTTTAACATATAACCCATATCACCCCCTGGCAACAAAAATCTCCTTTTTAATCAGAATCAGAATCAGAATTGGGTTTATTGCCAAGTAGGTTTACACATACAAGGAATTTGCTTTGGTGAAAGCACCGAGGCAGCCATTTTCGGCGCCAAAAATGGGCAGTCTTTATCAAATGGCATCTGAACTGAACAAATATAAACTGTAATGATCTTTAAGAAATGCAAGCCAGGTAACAAATAGACTGCCCACCAATCAAATGCACCAGCACAAACATACACATGGTAATAGGGCTATTCACAGGCTCTATCAAATCTCAACTGTAATTACTTTTAAGAACAGAGGCACGTACGGTGCAGGCTGCAAACACGCACAAGCATGTGTACACATCCCATATTTACTACTGGGCAGTGTGGAGTTCACCATTTAGTTTGAGAATTTTTTGTGATCTTCTGAAGACCCTTAAAGGTGAACCTGAACCCCTGGGGATATCCCATGATAAGAGCATAACATAGTCCGAAGATCATTACTACTCTAGCTACCACAGAAGGCAACTCAGTGAGGACTTCTACGGCATCAATGATGATCCCGATCTCTTTGGGCTTTTGTAGAAGGCTTGAGATATCTCTGAAGACGAATAAGGTAGTTTCCAGCTCTTGCTCGGCTTGATCTTTCTGGGACATCTGAGGAAAAATATAGGAGAAAATGTAGAAGTGAACAACTGCAGTCAGACACACCTGATTAATCATCACATCCAATGGTCAATTAGCTGTAACACTGGACATACTGTGTATTCTTTTATCAGGTCCTCAAAACATTCTCCCAGGTAGATGATGAGAGATTTGACGACACACACCCTTCTGACTTCAGCATCGGCCTCCTGCACAGACAGTAAAAAAGATATTATGCAATGTGCAACCTTTAAATTTCCAGCTCTACCACAAACAGTATGTGGTGGATGGCTCTTTGCCTTGTCAGGTCAGTCCTGACCAGCCACACACACAAACACACACTTCCTACAAACAGTTTAAAAATACACAGCAATTGCCAAATTATTTCTATAACGATATAACTGACATCAAAATAAAAATGGGAAAGGATACCTACTGTGTGTCCTTGTGGTTAATTATATATGTAATACCTGATCAAGAAACTCCAGGATGGTTGCTCCTCCTTTTTTCTGATAATCTTCAGGAGTACTTAAGGAGTACATAAATTCAGCGGAGGAACTGCAGTTATCCGCAGAAACTCGGCATTGATCTGAGGACACATGAGGAGGCAGTGCACACTTCTTTTTTTTTATCGAAGACTTTGCACAAGCATTCATTTTCTACCTCCAAACTATGACTTAAGTAGAATATGTAGTTTCCTTTATTAAATTGTCAAATATCAAAAGTTATAATTTATCATGCAAAATAAATACCCCTCAATTATCATTTAGGTCCCACTAGAACGTATGGGCTACAACAATTGTGTAACAATCGTTACCTATTCCATCTTAAACAGAACAGGCCATCTATCCATGAGGTTCTAGATGGAAGGCTTCTGATCCACAACCTCTTGCCTCCTAAACTCGAAAGTCCTGGTCATCTTCTCCTGTATGGTTTTCTCATTGTTTCTCTTCTTTACTTCAGTAAGAAGCAACGTTCTCTCTTGCTCCATAGATTCTGGAGTCTCACTGTTGGGCTGAGGATAGTAATTGGCCTCACCTTTTCTTGCCTTTTTGTTGTTCTTTGTTGGGAGGGGAAGGGGATCTTCTCGTGACATGGATTATAGAGTGTTCACCATGAGCTCAGATGCAAGTCCATGTGACTTCAGCTGGGTGCGATAGTTGCACATCTTACTCTTAGGTCTCAGTTTCCATCCATAGTTCTCATTGAAGGAGTCTGATTGCATCAAGCAGTGATGCTTCCTTGTCAGAGCGTCTGCAGCATCACTCAGGTCTGCATCAGTGGGGTACGCCTTGTAGGAGAAAATATTATCTGCCAATCTTTCAAGTATGTAGGACAGCAATTTTGACGCAGACATTTCCTTTCTGATTCAAAGGAGAAGATTGGGATGATGAACTCCTTTGGCCAGGGCTCTGTTCAGAGTCTCTCAGAAGAGTTGCTGCTGGGTATGAATGTGTCATCTGAATCAGTGTGTGCTGAGATTGAGCATGAATCTAGGCCACTCCTATTAGATGGGACACTATCTATGAATTCCAGAATTACATCAGTAGCAGGAGCACACGGTAGGAGCTTGATGGTGGTAAGATCCTTGATCAAGGAGGTTGATCGCAAGTTAAAATATGTTCCAAAGTCCACATCCTTGTATTGCAGCCTGATGCCTCTGGTAAGTTTCCAAGCTTCTTTGACCTGTTGAATGAGCTTTTCAACGGTGTCTGGCACCAATGGTAGTTCCTTCCTCTCTGTACTGTCGTCACTCAACAAGATCAGGAGTCGTGAAGGATTTGCCATATTGACTGATCAAGTTGAGTATCGGCGTGAGGGTCCAGAAAGCTGCTTAAATACCATCTAAAACTAGAAAATTTCTGAAGAAATTTTGGAGGGGGGCCACCCGCTGCCCGTCCGGGAACCCGGGGCGGGTCGGCCAATCGATATTCGGGCTCTCTGTAATGTGGGCTTGCGCCTATGAGAGGGCCTGAGGGCCCTCTGATGGAGGGACCCGGCTGAGTTCTGGGGTTGCCGACTGAATGCAATTGGTTTGAGCAGGTCGGGGGTCACATTGGCTGAAAGCTGAGAAAAAGACCTACGCAACAAGGTATGACATGGCTGGGTCCGTCCCCGGTCCGGTTGGGTCCCATCCCCAGAACCATAAGCAGAACCGGGCTCTGACTAAAGCCCTCTAAGCGGGCTTCGCCCGCCATGGTTACAGAAATACTGTATTTCTTAAAAAATCACTTTTTGCCAGTATCACTGTCTTAGTTAAATCTTTCTAAGCGGGCTTCGCCCGCTCTATAAGCAGAAGCACAGCTCACAGAGCTCTGCAGAGACCCACAGCGCTGCTGTGGCTCTCTGGTGGTCGCCACGGCGACGGCAGCCTGGTGCCAATTCTGAACATTCTAAACTGCCACACCTGTGACTCATCACTCTGACACAGACCCAACTGACAGATGGATCAAAAGTATCCTCCGAACTACTGCACGCTGTTCAAAAACTATTTCACCAAACTGGAAAATTCTTGGACCGTGAGCGGTCGAAGTCAGTGTATTTTATTTTCGGCTGCGACAACCGGTTGTTTTTTTTATGGCAATTTCAAAATGAGGTCCGATTTGGCAGTTGATCAGATTTTCTCAAAATTCTTCCATTCAAATCCTATTAGAGAGGGTCGGGAAAGTCTGGACTCTGGGCCCGATTGCCGGAAAACCGTAAGGCCGAGGTCCAAAGCGGGCACATCGGGCGAAAGAGGACACCCGCTGCTACGTTTTGAGGCCATTTTGGCGCCGCTCGGCCCCACGGTTTGGTCGCGAGGGGCAATAGTTTGACTTTTTTTCTGTGAACGCCTCTCATAGGCTTTAACGAGCATAGCTAGAGTGTGGGGAAAATTCTAAGATTTTGTGATTTTCACTAAAACGTCAACAGCGATTGCGGGCAAACGGTGTGAGATCTGGCCTCTTGGCTCCGATATGACAGAGGCCCGTCTTTCGTGTCCCGTTCAATGTTCGAACAACGTCTCTCGGACGTCGTGGGGCAGAGCGATGAGGCCCTGACGGGCCTCATCTTTCGGCTTTTTTTTGTGCCCGTTTGTCGGCGGCCCCCATGCATTCCTATGGGAAAACGCTCGCCACTTTTTCGCCGTTTACTCGGAAACGCCCGCTCCTTTGAGAAAGTTTTTAACAAGCACGCATGGCTAGGTGGGTCCGAACGTGCGTGCCGACTTTGGGCCCGATCCGTCGAACCGTGCGGGACGAGAAACGGAAGTGGCCCCCCTAATTACAAAAGACATGGAGACTAGGGTTGTCAAAACTTAAAAAAGTATCTATACCAAAATGTTGTATCCGGATACGATACTCATTTTAAAAAGTATGGCTAATAACAACACGCCAACAGTAATCAAGTACATATCCAAGTCCGCCCACATGCAAGTCGGCCATTTTGATTACATCACCAATAGGAAGATCCCAGGCAAGAAAATGGTATTAATGGTATTATGTATTAATGGTATGGTATTAATTTAACAATAGTGAAATTAATCTTTCAAACACTTAATTAAACTCTATCCATAATATTATGTTAAAATAGTGGATGTTAAATAGGTTTGTACAATAAGTCCAAACAAGTTTAACCAAACAATATTTATTTCTCACAATTATGAAGGGTGGAGGGTATCGAAAATGGTATCGAGTATCGAGTATTTTCCTGAGTATCGGTATCGAGTTGAAAATTTTAGTATTGTGACAACTCTAATGGAGACACAAAATACATGGCATCAGCTCCAACTGCAGGTTCTTGAGATGAATAAAACCATTTATGCTGAATGGACAGGAACCAGGGGTCAACAGGACTCGGAACAGGACACATGTCAGATACAGACATATACGATGCAGAATACTTAACTTCAGCAAGAGGAAGAGTCCTGGATATGTCTGGAGAACAGGAGAGAACGAAGGAAAGCTTTACTTCACTTTCACAACCACATTGTGTTGGCATAAAGATGACAAGTTTGAATTGTAATAAGTCCAGTGTGTCAAATTTCCCCAGTGTCAATAAAGTGCCCATTTCTGAAAAGTAGTTTCATACAAAATTAAATAAATGAATATTTCATTAAATAAATTCATATACCCTTGAAATAATACAATATTGACCTTTAGAAAATAGTTGTAAATATTTCATTTAAATTTATTTAAAGATGTTTGTATTTGTTTCATGACGCTTTCGTTTTGTAAAGACATTTATTTCAGTGGTTTTTATTTTTTAACCCCGTTTTTCATTTAAAGCTCTTTTTATTTCATGTTCCTATATTCAAATGAAGGGGCGGAGTTTTGTCTGTGGGACGCCGGTCAGAGAACAGTGACGAGAGCTATCTTAGAAAATAGCAGAGAAGAATTTATGCCCATTTTTTGGCAACCTTTTCCAGAATTCTTCTGAAAAATAAAAGCCACTGAAAAAGTAAAGTGTCATCGCAAAATAAAGATTAAAACTCCATTATGAAATAAATAAATTAATAGATAAAAATCCATTATGACTTAAATGAATAAAGTTCCATTGTGAAATATAAAATAAAAACATCTTGAAATAAATTAAAATACAATTTTAAGAATATTTCTTTAATGTCAGTTTCATTTTATTACAAGGGTATTTTCATTTATTTAAATGAAATATTTATTTAATTTTGAATGAAACTGCTTTCCATATACATTTAACATTTTTAATTGAATTAATTATATGCATATAGGACAAGGATAAGAATAAGAAAATGCAGACCTTAAGGTAACTTGAATATATCTTTTCAGTGAAATCAAACACACTCCTCCCACAGTGTAATCCACCAGTGGATATGGATCAATCAATTTATCTGGTGCTAAAAGATTTATCTCAAGTTTAAAAGCCCTGAAGTGTTCCAAATGCCACGCACTCAGCTTCCGAACAATGAAAAAATATTGTCTTTCAGAACCAACATGTGGATGATTTCAGTGAATTCAGGAATCCCTGCCAAAGATCCATGAGAAAGGATCATTCCAGTTCTCTATTGTAAGTGAAATTCTTTGCCAGACACACATTGTCCACAGTTGGCTGTTTCAGCTGTATAGCTCATGCAATATCCTCCTCCAACACATCAACAGAAAGAGTTGAAACATTTGACACTTCCAGAAGAGGTTTTTGAGGGTACATAAACACCTGCTGTGCCATGTGAAATTGGTGCCAAAGACCACAACACATTCTTGAAAGATCTTGTATATCAAACAACTCTTTTAAAAACTGTGCTTTGCTTCAAATCTCAAAGTCCAAAGAAGACTAAGGGTCTAAATTGACAAATAAGTTGAGGATAATGTTCCAAGGAATGATGCTTCGGCAACAGGTTGTAATCTGGGAAAACCTATTGAAGTCGTACTCTGAGATTTTGAAATTCAAATAGGCAATTGACTCCTCTGTATGAGTAGGTGAGACGATAAGGTCCACAATATCCTTTATATCAGTCAGTATTTTCCATGTAGGTTCTTCAACAGGCACCTTCTGGCCAACAAGGAAGGGGAAAACCTTAACAAACACCACTTCTCGTGGGAATTTCCACCCATCATCTTTTGAGATGCAAAGTTCAATGGCACTTGATGGGGACAATTAACTTCGTCACTCCACTTAAAGGGAAAATGTAGTATAGACTTGTTTAAATATGGAAGAGTAAAGTATTTTTTAGATGTGAAGATGGACATACATAAATTACTTTTGATTAGAAGAGCCAAGTGTATCTATGACAATGAAGATTGACAACTGGGGAACAGATTGCCTTAAGTCCAATCGCGGGCACATATTTCATGTTTTCATCCTGATGTCCCAATGGGAATCCATATTTTGAAATCATCTTTATAAAGGTTGAGTAAAATTGTCTTTGTCTTTAGAAAAAAGTGTGTTGTATCTGAAAAATTCACCATCACAGGGACAAACTGCTTTATCACTCTAAGGTGACTGATATTTCTCTTTCAAATTGGCAGTCTTTATTAAGATAGAATCTGAATTTAGAATCTGCTGCAATACTTTCAGCACGGATACATAGTGTAATGATTTTTTGTTTTATTTTATCAAGAATATATCACTGAGAAAAATTTGACCAAAGGTTACTTAAAAAAATTGTGGCAACAAAGTGACACGTAATATAATTGAATAGATTTTAATTCAATTCAATTCAATTCAATTCAATTCAATTCAATTCAATTTTATTTATATAGCGCCACATCACAACAACAGTTGTCTCACAGCGCTTTCCAAACAGAGCAGGTCAGACCCTACTCTGAAGTTAACTACAGAAACCCAACAATTCCCACCATGAGCAAGCACTAGGCGACACAGGCAAGGAAAAACTTCCTTTTAACAGGCAGAAACCTTGAGCAGAACCATGGCTCAGGGTGGGCGGCCATCTGCCTCGGCCGGTTGGGGGTGAGGGGAAAGAGAGAGCAAGAGAGAGACAGAGGGCGAGAGAAGGACAGAAGGAGCAGAGAGGGGCAGCCAACACAGCAACACGTAGAATAGATTAAAAATGGCAATGATATTAATGCTAATGATGAGCAGGAACATGGGGGCAGCAGGAAACTCCCAACCACAGATCCAGACTCCACAGCTCTAGGAACACCTGCAGGAAGTGATAGGAGGAGACTCCCAACCACAGATCCAGACCCCACAGCTCCAGAGCCAGGAATATCTGCAGAAAGTGTTATACAATTTTGATTAAAAAGTATTGAATATGTTAACTTAACTTAACTTAACTTAACTTAACTTAACTTAACTTTTAAAAATTAAGTACATCTTAATAGAAGCAACAGCTGAAATGTGTTGGATTTAGTAATATCAAGCCAAATGATAAGTTATATTGCCCAAAAATATTTAGTAAATCCAAGTCAATTTTACAAGGAAACCTTATTTTCATTTACTAAGTATCTGAGCAAAAATGATTTAGATTTACTAAATATCTGGGGGAAATTGATTCCTATTTACTGATAATCTGGGTGAAATTAACTTATATTTATTAATTAAATGGGTGAAATTGATTTAGATTTACTAAACATCAGCATAAAAATTATTTGGATTAAGTAAATCATTATAAATTACAATTACATTACAAATTATATCAACTCATATTGTAGCACATTATTGCTTAATTCAACACATTAACACTGTTGTTCTTATTTATCTGTAGCTAAAATAATAGATAAAATTTTAGTTTTTATTTCTATCATAGGACTTTAAATCTATTCAATAATATTGAATGTCACTTTGTTGCCATAATTCTTCTGTGTCTAATTTACACAATATCCTGACCAAACTTGAGTGGCATCAAAAAACAAAAAATTACAATGCATAAAACAGCAGCAGCATTTATTTGTGCAACTTTATAAAATATGTTTATCCAGCACCCAACAAGTGCAAAATTCCAAAATACAACAACAAAACAGAGAACGGGCAATATATATCAGCATCAAGTCAAAAACATAGTGCCAACATGATTTTTTAGAACCGTCACATCAACAACAATCAACTTGGACTCAGTTAAGCTTGCTTCAACAATCAATCACATAAGAGTTCCCTTTATGTTTAAGAGGCATGCAGAGCACAAAACAAGTATGCACATAAAACTTACCTGGGGAAAACATGACAAGATGTGAGAGATGGGTGAGACCTTTGAGGCATAAAAACTTCAATTTTCTTTTTTTGTATGTTTATGCTACATCTTGTCACTGTGTTGGGGCCCTTAGCTCCGTGACACTTACTTTCCTTTTCGAAAAATAAGTTGAAAGACAGAACTGAACGAAAACATATTATATAAAGTGCAAATGAAACACAACAAAGTTTTGCAGTCTGCAGATCATCACCCTTCAGTGGTGAAGCCTGCATGGACTCTCCAAAAAGGCAATAGTGGATGCTCTATGCTGTATAAAAGGGACAAGGGTTCATGTGACAGACCTGAACAGATCCAAAGCCATATAACATGCCGCACTACCACATATGAGAACAAGGGGTCAGTCCTTAGAAAGGGTGGTTAACTGTAATGTACTGCAAGAAAAAATACACATGCAGAAATCCACTGAACTGAAAATGATCCTAATTTTAACTAACTTCACAGAGCATTTCACAAAGTTTTGCATGTTGGTTTTCACAGTGACTTGTCTATTCCCTATTGTTTAGCAAGGGTCCGTTTTCTTAAGCCAGTAGTTTATTCCTGAGGCTGTTCACTTTTGGGGAGAGCTTTGAACTATCCAGCCCGAGGAGAAGTTTCTGAAACACTTCAAATGTGTATCTGAGCTTATTTGGATAGGCAAGATTCACAGCATACGCCAACCCAACAAGCAGGGAACAAGCCCTTGGAAAGTTACCCAGAGCAGTTAGAATTTTCACGCCATCCACCACGATACCGATGTCTGGCTCCTCTGACGTGTTAGCTTTGATGTTGTAGATATTTAGGCTTTGAACAGCAAGGTCCTGTGACACACTGTCTTCATCAGCATCCTGTAATAGCAAGAACATTGTGCATATCAGACAGTATAACCAAAGGAGAAGGTTCCATTTCCAAAATTGCTTACAACTGTTTGGACAAGAAAATCTGGAGTTTGTCAGCCGTTGCTATATATAAATATATATATATATATATATATAAATCAATCATAATAATATATTATATTATTATAATATAATCAATTATACAATGATGAGCTGAACATTTACAAATATTTTTAAAAGAAGTTTCTGATATTAAATCAATCCATTACACTAATATTTCTTCCTGGCACTGTCTTGATGAATATCTTTTTCTGCATTGCCTCAGTTTTTCTGTAAAAAGGTCTTTTTACAGAAAAAAGGCCATCCAAAGACTTAAAAAAAAATCAAGTTATGGTTAGGTAAAGCATTCTTAGGAAAAAAAATACATAAATTACTGACAAGTTTTAAATTATGCCAGTTGGTGAAATCAAATTGAGATAGCATTCTGCACTAGCACTTAAAAATTCCTTAATGGAAAATAAAAATTTAAACACACTTAACAGAGGACAATGATATAGCTTGCCAAGAACTACTGGGAGAAATACAGTTATGACTATTTTGTGGTTTGACTTTCCAACGAATACCAAGTAGAAGAGATGAGAGAAATCACCTACTTTGTATTTTAACATCTACTTCAACTTACATCGTACTCTTTTAAGAGTTGATCTGTAGATTCCCCAAGGTACAACATCAAACATCGAATGATAACATCTCTGGTCCTGTTGATGTCAGGATTGCTTGGAGTCTGAAATGAAAAAAATAAACACCAGGTGGTTTATATTACTGTTAATAAGCTCAAGGATCCTTCCTGTGCCATCTTGGGGACCAGTGTAATAAAACGAATTATCATGCAAATTTAAGTAATGATATTCCAGAAATTTAAACACAAAATTTTGAGAATAAAATATTAGCAACCATAATGCTCAAAGAAGGATACCTTGAGTAGGATAGCCTGCAGTCTCAATCCCATGCTTCCACCCTTGGAGTGGAAGAGGTTCAGTAGTCGAGGAGTATATTCATCCAGTTTGGACATGAACTTTGATTCAAGAAGCACCATTGTGATTCTGTGAAACTCATCCTGGATCTGAAAGACAAATCATGAAACCAGTTTTAAAGCCTCGAATATTACAAACATACATACTGTTCTTACGACTTTTTTCAAAAGCAAGAAGATGGATCAAATTTGATCTATAAAATAGATGACAGTAACGTAACACATTTTGTATGAAATAGCTAAATGCAGAATCACAAATGCAATCCTTCACATTGACTAGGAATATTTCTGATTAGCATGCACTTATAACTCACGTGAGATGTCTCAAAAAGAGCAGGCCATCTGGCTTTGATGTCCTCTATACTGGGTGATTGGTTGATGATTTTGTTTCTTCTGTGTGCAAATGTTTAGGCCATTTTTTCTTTTATCAATGCGTTGTTGTCCTTTTTCTTTACTTCAGTAAGCAACTGAATCCTCTCTTGTTCTTGACTTTCTTCATCCTCTCCAGCCGGGTAAGGAGGAAGAAAGTTTACCTCTGCTTTTCAAGGCTTTTTTACATTATTTGCAGACTTCTTGTCCGCAGGGGTCTTGCATTTTAGTGCATTGCATAACACCTCAGGAACACCGTAGCCTCTGAGTTTGGTGCGATAATTTGACATCTTGTATTTAAGGCTTTGCTGCCAGCCATAGTAACCTGCAAAAGAACCGGGTTCCTTGAGACAAGGATATTTATTGACAAGTGCCTCAGCAACATCACTTATCTGTGAACCTGATGGATAGGCTGTATAAGTATATACAGTTTCAGCCAGTTTCTCAAGTATGTCTCCCTTGATCTTAGAGGTAGTGAGAAGTGTTCCATTCTTCTTGTAGTCCTCATTGCCTCTTTCAAGGTACATCTCAGTTTCGTATGCAAACTGTGGAATGGGGAACTGCTTTGGCCATGGCTGACAGCGTTCTGTGGTACTGCGCCCAGACAGGATAATGGTGTCCTGTGAAGAAGATGTTCCAGCAGATGACTCTGCATTTGATGCAGTTGACTCTTCAAACGATGCAGAGTCACAGTCAGTGGACTGTTGAACAAAGGAACTGTCCGAACTTTCATGAGCTGCATACAAGTTCAGAAGAATAGGAGAAGTGTGAACAACCTTTATGGTGCCTTTGTGTTTGATAAAATCACTGTTGTGAAGAGTAAAATAATCTTCAAATTCCAAGTCAAAATACTGAAGACTGAACTCAGTAGAAATCCCAAAGGTCTCCTTCACAATATTATGCAGCTCCTCCACAGTGGGCGGGATTCCAGATGGAAGGACCAACTTCTCAATTTGGTCGTCAATTATTACTCTGAGTTTTGCCTCCATCTCTTCCATCCTGACAAGAATAGACAAAAGTTAAATATATTCTTATACAGTACATGAAAAAAAACCTGTATAAAAAAATGTATAAATAAAATCTGTACTTATTTAAGTGAAACACCACACTTATAATCATAACATTAAATGTGTGTGCCATAATTATGATTATTAAATTGCTAAAATGTCAACAAAAAAGGATACTGTTGTTATATTTCCAGAACAATGGGTTTAAAAACAGATGTTATGAGATGTAAAGGTTATCATAATTTATAAAAATTACCTTAAAACAAATAACAGATGTGATGTTTGAGTGTGACCAAGCGTTTTCCTCCCACACTGTATGCAGCCAAGGGGTATACATCACCAAGTTTCTGCTGCTCAACAAGAGCCATTTTGCCAGTGTTCTCTAGTTGAAAAGATCTAAGATGCTCTTCATACCATGCATCTAGTAACTTTACAATAAAATGTGCACGGTTGTTTAAAATGGCTATCTGAATAATCTCAGCAAAGTCAGGAAGTCCCCCAGTAGAGCCATACGGCAAGATCATCCCAACAGTGTACTTTGTTCCATAGCAGGTGACAGTGTTAGCTAACTGCACGGAAGACAGAAGCGATGATGTTTCTCTTAAAGCTTCCTGTATGTCTGAATGCAGCACATCTAAAGGCACCACAGATATTTTTGTGACACACAATGGCTGTTTTCCAACATCTGTATGTAAATGGAATGCCATCATCATCTGATGTTTTGTAGCAAGGGTCACCAATATATTTTTGAAGTTCTTTGTGTGCCTCACAACTTGCTTGAAAAAGCTGTGTTTCGCTTCAAAGCGCATTGTCCATACACCAACCAGAGGCCCATACTCTGCAATCAGTGCAGGGTAATGTTCTAAATAATGGTGTTTGGGTGTCAGTGTCTCTTCAGGAAAAACTGCTAAGAATCTGTCACGATGCTCAGATATTTTAAAGTCAAGGTATGCAATAGTTTCAAGTGTATGAACAGGGGCAACCACCAATTCAACTATGTCTTTTAAAGTCATAAGAACCTGCCAGGCAGCATCATCCTCAGGTACCCGTGAACCAACAATGACTGGCAACAACTGTACTAGGGCCCAATTTTCATAGGCATTTCCTCCTATCGTTCTGCGACGAATGTAGTTTTGATGGACTGTTTGAGGGCTGTTGGCTTTGTCTGAGCCCTTATAGGGAAAACGTCTGATTAACTCGTTGAGTTCAGTCAAATTAAAGTACTTCTTCTTTGTGAAAGTCTGAAAACACAATGCTAGTTCTCTTGGGACTATTCCTTCAAAAAGGTCATGTAGTGCATCTGGTGGATACCCAGACACAAAATTAAAGTGATTCAGTTTATCAGTCAATGGACACGACCGCTTAACGCCAAAGCAATGGGTTAAATTTGGATTTTCTCTCACAGTTTGCACATGCAAACTATGTTCCTTTTCTGTCCGAGGTGGAAACACTCCAGCCTGCACTTCATGTGTCAAAATCTACAGATGTACGGCCCCGTGAAACTTTCAACTAGTCCACTAATTGAATGTGCACCGAGATTATCGGCTACAACACAGTGTACAGTTCCTTTAACTCTTTTTCCAACACTGGAAATGAAAATCCCGTCCTGTTCTAGAGTGGCAAGATCTTTCAAGAGGGGTTCCAAAACTGCTTTGTATTCAAACTGCTTGACATCAACAGCTTTGCAAAGTAAAGCTAGATGTATTGACGTTAATGCAGACTGCAACTGGAAAGGTACATTTGCCAAAATCCAATAAACGGCTGTTATTATGTTTTTTGTTTTTTAAGTTCCTAGTGGGTTGCACACCTCAAAGTCATCGACATAAAGGATTATAGAGAGTTTTGTCTCTTCTCCAGCATAGAAGGCATTTAGCTTGAAAAGTTTGCCATCAAAAGTTGACTTAATATATCCAGTACTGTGTTTATTCTTCAAAAATTTCTGCAAAGTTTCGAGAATAGGTACATATTGAAAGGTCTTGTTCTTTTGGAAATCAAGAATATATTCAACAGGATCAACACACCGAAAATGCTCCTTAAAATACCTTTTTCTCTTAAAAGCTGAACCAAGTGGACCACCTACAGCAAGTGCTGTACTAATGGGATGGAAGTTGCACAACTGTTCTGCCAAGTCTGTTATGATGGCCTGGTCAACAATGCTCTTATTTAACTTCAATGTTAAATCAAGTATATCTCTAACAACTTCAACAGCTGCTGAAGATTAAATGAACTGAAGGTCTTCAACCAAGGCATCAATGCACTTCACTGAGGCATTATAGACACTTTCTAGCTTCAGCAGAAGAAAACCGATTCTTTGAAGAATCAAGTATGAAGCACTTTCCTTATCACAATCTAAACTTGTGCCCTCATTATCACTGGCTTCTAATGAATCAGAATGGTCAACAATCTGATCGTGGTGACTCTCATACACACCTTGCTTAAAATCGCTCGAAGAATAAGATTTGTGTGTTCTACTTTTGTGTTTCAAAAATGTATTGTATATATTTGTCCGAAAGCTGCATCCTTCAAATACACAAAAGACAGTTTTGTGGCTCTTCAGGTGATTTCCTATATGCTGAAAGTAGTCCTTCTCTGTAGAACAACTAGCACTGCAAACTAAACACTTAAAAGCAGAGATGATTCCTGGCTGTATACTGACATGAGCTGTATGATACCTGGACAAATGTGTGCGAAGGGCACCCTGTGTTTTAAATGTGCAAGGGCAACTGTCATATAGACACGGCTGGGTTTGCCCAAGTTCAAATGTTGCGTGTTGTAGTCTGTAATGTTTTAGTAGATTCCCCTTTGTTGCAGACAAAGACTTGCAGATCTTGCACTGCCACCCCATAGGCCAGAACCTAAGATAATAAGAAAAAAGGTGTTTTTAAATTAGTGTATAACTAGTAGCCTACATCACTAATAGATCTAGTAATTAAATAATGTGCCAGGGCTGAACAATTAATCAAAATTTGATCAAAATTGCAATACAGCCTATTGCGATTTTCAAATCACAGGAGGTACAATATTTCTTAAATTTCTTAAATCTTAAAAAAATTATTTTAAATGAAATGGTCTGCTGCAAAGATGTCCTGGCCTACATATCATAATCTAGAGACTTAAAAAAACATCCGTTACACATCCTTGCAAGAATCGGACCATAATCATTTTAATTTTTTCAATTAAAATAAGAAAACAATTATACAAAATTATATTTCACTCAGAAATTGCTAATCATTTCGCAACTGTAATGTCACTGAAAAGATCATCACAATTAAGTATTTTTTCAAAATCATCCAGCTCTTTAATATACCAACTATGGATGAATATCTCATCCAATCCCACTTCAAAAAATGAACTATCGTTTTAAAATGTTAGACAAAAATATGACACAGATTTTAACGTAATATTAAAATCAAAGATGCCCAAAACGGACTAACAAAACATTTCTCTCACTCTCTCTGTGGCAGATCAGAGTCAGTACGAAGCTACGTACTGATTTCAACCCAACATTCACAGACGCATCTCACTGTAACTGTTTATCTGTCAGTGTGAGCTGCAACCACAGTTTGAAAGCTTAACGTTTTCCGAGAAAACAGGAAAAAACGAGGAAGCCGTTTGTGCCATCTGAATGTAACTAACGTAACGTTAATGGAGAGCCTCAGTGAGAGCTGGTGAACTTGGGTTTAGCAAAACACCAGCCATTGTGCTCAAAACACAATAACAGACGTTCGATGAAAATAACGCCAAATTAAAAGAAGAAAAAAGAAACTGCGCACTTTGTTTCAAAATGTAACTATGCAAAACGGATGATTTTTCTTCCGAAATGAATAACGTTATAAAAACTGATTAGAAATCTGCTTTTAACATGCTACTTGAGTAAATATGTTACTTGAGTACATTGTAAAAACTAAATGCAGTAACTTTAAACGAAACTCCTAAGTCGATTAGCCTTCTCACCGTTGAAAACAACGTCTGTTCCGCCATTATGGTGCCCAAACATGCTAGCTAGCCTGTTAAGGTGGGGAGGGGGAGCTTGGGCTGAGGCCAAAAAACTAAATTAAATAAAAGAGTAGCTTGTATTCTACGGCCACTATATAACGGTATTACGTTAGTCACATTAAATTGTGACATTGAGACTACTTTTTCAATCATTGCAATGCATTTAGTCAAATCAAAGACGACGTAGACTGACTTCGAATCCTTCACACTATAACTTAATTGACTTGCTGTACAGTAAAGTTGCCATGTTTGGTAATTTGCAGTAACTTAAGACAATGTTTAACTGCTACAGACAGTTGTTTAACTAAGAACAATTAAAACATGTCTTACCTTTAAGCAAACGGTAGTCCATGAAATGCCAAGAAGACTTGATGTTCCTGTGATGAAAATGCCTTGGGCGGGAAAAATTAAGGCCTCCCAATGAGTAAAATTTATCAATTTTCTGCACTTTTGACTTTACCAATGAAAATAAATAAATTCTACTTATTGTTTTTCTGCTGATTTTATTTAAATAAATACAGAGTAAAATACAATTAAAAAAGTAATCGAATTTGGTTAATTCAGCTCAGTGAGATTCCAAACTGCACAAAGTCTTTTTTATTATGTATAGTTTGCTCTTAATTATTTAGTACATATTAATTAATCCTGATCACAGTTTTTTCAGTGATTCCAACTGTGACACTACACCAAATTCTCTTCTGTAATATGATTTGCGCTTCCAAAAAGTAGACAATGGGCCTTGTTTCACTATTGCTATTTTAATTGGATGAGAAGAACAAAGAAAAGGGGCTAGCTCCCTCTCTAAGGGAGAGCCAACCCACCCTGCGGAAGAAAATAATTCTGGCCACCGTGATCTCGTTCTTTTGATCACGACCCAAAGTTTGTGGCCATAGATGAGGGTGGGATGAGGGTGACTGATAAATCAAGAGCTCTGCCCGCATTACTGCTGACGCCACACTGATCCGGGTGTCAATCTTCCGCTTCCTACCACCATTTGCGAACAAGACTCAGAGGTACTTGAACTCCTCCACTTGGGGAAGGATGTCCCCCCTGACCCGGAAAAGGCACTTGGATTTGGATATTAGAATGGTCCACAATAAATTAAGGATTATCTTTTAAGTATAGTTTACTTTTTTGACAGCTGTAGCTTTTGAATACAGAAATTTGTCTTATATTTTCTCTGTATGCAATCATAAATATAATAAGTGAAAATAGTTTCTATGTTTAGTCTTTGAGCTTTTAACATTGATGTACATGTAAACAGGAATTCATTGTCCCAGAGAATTATTCAGAAATATGTTCTTAAAAATAAAACATTTATATCTTAAGGGTAGAATTAAAAACATGTTATTTACATCCATTATCATATTTGTTTAAAATTGTAGTTCTATGTCGGTCAGATAATCAGAATATCACTTTATATTCACAAAGACACTATATGAAAATATAGAAGGCCATCTTAGTACTAGGACTTGCTGGAAATGGTGTGACGGTTAATGAGCGCACAGAGCTGTGCTGATAATGGATAAATGCTATTTTTGTGGAGGATCTACATTGTGGTAATTTGCTTTAAAAAAAATTGAAGAGGGATGTATCGGATTAAATTCTTTGTCAATTAGTGTTTATACAGCAAAAAAATAGAGTACATTTACCTTTGAAGAAAAAATGCATCTATTCCAAAATGCCTTTAATGGGAAAACAAATAATTCCAATGCTCCCCTCTGCTCTCCCACACATTGTGTTCATTGACATGTCACAGTCAACCTGGGGACCTTCTTTTTGGCAGAGTTGGACAGCTGAGAGTAGAGTTTTCCATTCTTTGTCTATGTCTTTTTTGTCTTTTCCATTTTTTGTCTTATTGTGTTCTGATTGGGGGCTCATGTGAGTCTACAATGGCAAAATTATCTTCTCAAGTTATTTGACCAATCTGCTTTAGTGGATAATCTCAACCACTTGACAGAGTTGTTACTGTGATACTGACAATCAGATACAGAAGAAACATATGTTTTATTTATTTAAACTTTGTTGAAAGGCCAAGCTTGGAGGATCTAAGGAAGTGGAACCAGATATTATTTTTGTGTGTGTTTTTGTTACACACTGGGACATGGGTATTAAGTTATCCAGTAGATTATAATGAGGAAATTTAAAGTAAATAATAATAGTTATGAGAACGTACAATAATAAATTAATTGAAGATAGAGATCTTGGTCCGAAATTAGTTTTGCCCTCATAATATAGCAAAACTGTCAAAGCAGAGATGTAGATGCAAAGAGGTTCTTGTCTTGTTATTCAAGGTCGACCAGACACAACAAAATGATATTTGACCTTCTTTTTTATCCTTGAGAAACTAGCTTCTCTAAGTGTGTTATGTGTGAATAAGCATTTACATGCAAGCTGTACTTGTGTATGATGCTGGCATGTCCCTATCAATCCCTCAAGTTTAAACTATAAGATGTCAATAGCCAGCCTGCAAATGACAGGCACAGTGGGAGTGTGTTTAGAAGTGTGGCTGGATCTTAAAAAGGTCATAACCCCCCCCACACACACACACACATACACACACATCAAGAAAAAAACTGAAAGATGACCTCCTTTTTCACATACATATGGAGCTATCCTGTAGCTTTGGTCAGTTGTTAAAGTACTTGTTTGTTTTTTTTAGATTTGCCTGTACCATTTCTTTCTTTCTTTTCTCTTGTAACTACTTTGTATTTCCATCTATCTAATTTTTCAATGATTTGACAGCAGTTGTGATATGAGATGGTTAGTTTCCTGGAGGAAGTGTTCTTTTGCAAGGAACAATTAGAAACATACAAAATATTTCTTAGAATCTCTTATTTCTTTTTAATTTATAAACTTGCTAAAAATGATCGACTCTTCCCCAAATCAGCAAATCAGCAATTTCAACATCGCTCTTAAACATAACTCATGCTCAGAGTTTGTTTTCCTCCCTACCTGATCACCCTTACTTATTGTTTTATGGAAACTATCGAATACCTGTATGTTTTCACCGCATGTCTGACAGCCTCATACAGCCAGATAATGGCTTGCATCATAAAGCTGTAGATCAGTGTTACATAAACAAGTGACATGGGATAAAACAGCTTGCAGTGTATATGACAGAAGGCTGATGGAAGTGTGATGGTTAGAACTGATGCCTCACAGAAATCTTACCTCTGAGTGATAGCATGTTTTCCCTGCTCTCTCTGTTAAAGTCAGGATCAGAGTCTACATATGAACATATTAAGTTAGCATGGTCATGATTGGCTGTCTCTTTTATCTCTCATGTGAAATTTGTGATAGACTGATAACCTTTCCAGATTGTGCCCATCCTCTCATGTAACAACTGCTTGGATTTGCTGCAGTTTCAAGTTAGTTTGGAAGGGACTTGTGGATGAGCTGAAAACATGATCAAAGCTAATGTGTACATTCTTCTACTTTTTGTCCCTGTGTCCACACATTTAGCTTTGGAAAAGTAAAAGATAAATAGATGCAATGGAGTCAACAGAGAATTGAGAACATTTTATATCCATTCATCCATCCACTCACTCATTCCTAAGGGCAATTTGGAATGTCCAATCAACCTGACATGCAGGTTATTGGATGGTGGGAGGAAGGTGGAGTACCCGACCAGAACCCATGCTGACACAGGGAGAACATGGAAACTCCACACGGAAAGGTCCTTACGGAGGTGTGTGGTACTCAGCTGCAGGAAGGGAGGTGTTGGGAAGGCTCAGGGGAACTGTGCCAGGGGAGGTGATTAGCACACCTGGAATCAGTTGGCTAATCACTCTCCAACAGTAGCGCGCTGGACCTAGGGAGACTGACTGCACAGTATGAACGAGCCACAAAGCAGCTCTGAGACTGTGTGCACACATGTGAACTTAAGCCCAATAAAGTTCCTAACGAGACATTCTGTGTTTGCACGTCTGTTGAGACACCCACGGTGGGTATAACTGCCATAACCTGCACCCAACATGGTACCAAACCAGAGCAGCCAATAACACCGCCGCAATGAGCTGCGACCCAGCCATCCTGAGCTGGCTACAGACATATAGTATAAGGGGAAGAAATATACATATATAGGCAAACAGGTCCTAGGTGAGGGATCAGACGAAGTGCAGCCCAGAAGACCCTTATGAAGAAAAACAAAAATGGACTTCGTGTACCCTCGCCCGGGCGCGGGCTACCGGGGCCCCCCCCTGGAGCCAGGCCCAGGGGCGGGGCACCATGGCGAGCGCCTGGTGGCCGGGCTTTTACCCATGGGGCCCGGCCGGGCCCAGCCCGAAGAGGTTACATGGGTCCCCCTTCGCACGGGCCCACCACCCGTGGGAGGGGCCATAGGGGTCGGGTGCAGTGTGCCCTGGGCAGCGGCCGGAGTCGGGGATCTTGGCGGACTGATCCCCGGCTGCAGAAGCTGGCTCTAGGGACGTGGAACGTCACCTCTCTGGCGGGGAAGGAGCCTGAGTTAGTGTGCGAGGCGGAGAGATTCCGGCTGGACATCGTCGGTCTCGCCTCGACACACAGCTCTGGCTCTGGAACCAGCCTTCTCGAGAGGGGTTGGACGCTCTGCTACTCTGGAGTTGCCCCCGGTGAGAGGCGCCGAGCAGGAGTGGGCATACTCATTGCCCCCCATCTCGGTGCCTGTACGTTGGGGTTTACCCCAGTGAACGAGAGGGTAGCATCCCTTCGCCTGCGGGTGGGGGGACGGGTCCTGACTGTCGTTTGTGCATATGCGCCTAGCGGCAGCACAGAGTACCCACCCTTTTTGGAGTCCTTAGAGGGGGTACTGGAGGGTGCCCCCCCTGGGGACTCCCTCGTTTTGCTGGGGGACTTCAACGCTCACGTGGGCAACGACAGTGAGACCTGGAGGGGCGTGGTTGGGAGGAATGGCCCCCCCAGCTTGAACCCGAGCGGTGTTCTGTTTTTGGACTTCTGTGCTCGGCACGGATTGTCCATAACGAACACCATGTTCAAACATAAGGGTGTCCATATGTTCACCTGGCACCAGGACACTCTAGGCCGCAGTTCAATGATCGACTTCGTTGTCGTTTCAGCTAATCTGCGGCCGCATGTTTTGGACACTCGGGTCAAGAGGGGGGCGGAGCTTTCCACCGACCACTACCTGGTGGTGAGTTGGCTCCGATGGTGGGGGAGGATGCCGGTGAGACCCGGGAGGCCCAAACGTGTTGTGAGGGTCTGCTGGGAGCGCCTGGCGGAGTCCCCTGTTAGGCGGAGCTTTAACTCCCACCTCCGGGAGAGCTTCGAACACGTTCCGGGGGAGGCGGGGGACATTGAGTCCGAGTGGGCCGTGTTCCGCGCATCCATCAATGACGCGGCCTCCCGGAGCTGCGGTCGCAGGGCTGTCGGTGCCTGTCGTGGCGGCAACCCTCGAACCCGCTGGTGGACACCGGCGGTGAGGGATGCCGTCAGGCTGAAGAAGGAGTCCTATCGGGCCTTTTTGGCCTGTGGGACTCCGGAGGCAGCCGATGGGTACCGGCAGTCCAAGCGACATGCGGCTCGGGTGGTCGCCGAGGCAAAAACCCGGGCGTGGGAGGAGTTTGGGGAGGCCATGGAAAAAGACTTCCGTACGGCCTCGAGGCGATTCTGGTCCACCATCCGGCGTCTCAGGGGGGGGAAGCAGTGCCCCACCAACACTGTTTACAGTGGGGATGGTGTGCTGTTGACCTCAACTCGTGACGTTGTGGGTCGGTGGGCGGAGTACTTCGAGGACCTCCTCAATCCCACTGGCGCATCCTCCGTTGGAGGGGCAGAGCCTGGGGATCCGGAGTTGGAATCTCTAATCAGCGGTTCTGGAGAGGAGGGTCCGTCGGATAGTCGAGTCTCGGATCGAAGAGGAGCAGGGTGGTTTTCGTCCTGGCCATGGAACGCTGGACCAGCTCTATACCCTCAGCGGGGTCCTAGAGGGAGTTCGCTCAACCAGTCTACATGTGTTTTGTGGACTTGGAGAAGGCGTTCGACCGTGTCCCTCGGGGTATCCTGTGGCGGGTGCTCCGGGAGTATGGGGTACCTGGCCCTTTTTTACGGGCTGTTCGGCCCCTGTACGACCGGAGTCAGAGTCTGGTTCGCATTGCCGGTAGTAAGTCGGACTCGTTTCCGGTGGGAGTTGGACTCCGCCAAGGTTGCCCTATGTCTCCGGTCCTGTTCATAACTTTTATGGACAGGATTTCTAGGCGCAGCCGAGGTGTTGAGGGTGTCAGTCTTGGTGGCCTTAGGATCGCATCTCTGCTTTTTGCAGATGATGTGGTCCTGTTGGCTTCATCAAGTCGGGACCTACAGCTCTCACTGGAGCGGTTCGCAGCCGAGTGCGAAGCGGCTGGGATGAGGATCAGTGCCTCCAAGTCCGAGACCATGGTCTCTCACCGGAAAAGGGTAGAATGCCTTCTCTGGGTCGGAGCGGACGTCCTTCCCCAAGTGGAGGAGTTCAAGTATCTCTGGATTTCCCTGCTCCGGCTGCTGCCCCCGCGACCCGACCCCGGATAAGCGGAGGAGGATGGATGGATGGATGGATGGATGGGAAGAAATATAGTATAAAGGCGGCGGTTAATCCCCGCCTGGTGTTCTGGGTACTGATTGGCCTGGGTTTGACAAGCTAGTGGGGCAGTGTGTTCTGGTGGGTTCACGGCCAACAGGGACATGGGATATGTGCACTGTGCTCAGGTTAAGGTCATCCAACACTGCAGATGGGGAGGGGGAGATGGCGGTGGCTCCACCGGTGGATCCACAGGTTCCTGTGTTTTCAACTCAAGCAGTTTCCTGATGATGCTGGGCCTTTGACCAAGTGATTGACCAAGTGATAAGAATTGATGGTCACCTGGTGCACCCTAATACAGCGTTAACGTATCCCCACTTTTCATTGCGCAGGGACAGGTTGTATCGAGTGAGTAGTGACACTCACACTAGTGAGGAGAGCACCCAATTGTTAGTGCCAAAAAGCAGCCAAGAAAAAGTGTTCCAGGGGGCTCATTAGGGATATGAAAAAACACTGAACCGGATAATGGCCAGATTCTATTGGCCAGAAATTCGGGGTGACGTGCGTTGATGGTGTAAGACCTGCCCTGAATGCCAATTGGTTAATCCCGAGGGAACCTCTGCGCCCACTACCTCTGTTGGAGGTACCATATTATTGGATTGGGATGGACCGTTTCCCCGGAGCGCACATAGATATCGTTTTGTCTAAGTTCTTGTGGATTACACAACCCCATATCTAGAGGCAGTGCAGCTGCGTACCATATCTGCAAAGAGTGTGGTGCAGGCGCTGTTTCAGGTTATTACCCAAGTCCCCGAAAGAGATCCTAACTGACCAAGGCACATAATTCGTCTCAAGGACACTGAGAGATCTGTACGAAAAATTGGATGTCAAGTAAATTTGAATGAATGTGTACCATCCCAAAACTTGCAGCCTTGTGGAGCGCCTCAATAAGACTTTGAAGTCCATGATCCGTAGGTTTGTGTACGATAATAAACGCAATTGGGACAAATGGCTGAATCCTCTGTGTTTGCGGTACCCCAGGCTTCCATGAGATTTTCTCCTTTTGAACTCCTGTTTGGCAGGACACCATGCAGGGTGTTGGACTTAGTTTAAGAGAGCTGGTAGGAAAGTCTGAGCCCCAGGAAAAATTTAGTGCTGTACGTCCTGGACCTTAGAGCAGAACTCCACACATTAGGGCAGTTATCGCGTAAGAATTTGCTTTGGGCCCAGGAACACCAACAGCAGCTGTACAACAGATGATCCCGGTTAAGACATTTCTCACCAGGAGATAAAGTGCTTGTATTGCTCCCGTCTTCCAACTCTAAATTACTCGCCAAGTGGCAAGGTCCCTTTGTGGTCACACAAATGGTGTGAGGTTGATTATGAGCTTGAGCGACCTGAAAAGGGAGGAGCTACACAGATTTATCACCTCAACCTCTTTAAAGCTTGGAGAGAGGCCAAGTCTTTTCGCTGGTGAGAACAATTGCAGAGAGAGATAAATTGGGCCTGAGGAACCAAAATCGGCCAGTCCTGTCTCTCCACTGTGGAAACCGTTTCTCACCATCCCAGAACACAGATATAGCCAGGTTGCAACAGTGCTATGCTGATGTGTTCTCCCTTCTGCCAAGAAGCACAGGCCTTATTCAACACCATGTAGAGATTCAACTTGGAGTGATGGTGCGTTCATGGCTCTATCGGTTGCCTGAGCATATGTTGGAATTGAGGGTGATAGAAGAGTCTAACAGTGCCTGGTGCAGCCCCATCGTTTTTGTAGGCAAGAAAGATGGGTCAATCCAGTTATGTGTAGACTACCGCAAGGTGAATGACGTGTCGCGGTATGACACTTACACAATGCTCCCGGTGACTGAACGCCTGGATCGCTTTGGTACGGATTAGTTTTTTTAAGATGCTGGATTAAACCAAGGGCTACTGGCAGATTATTTTATTTCCGGAGCCCAAGGAGAAAACGGCCCTCTTCACTCCATACCAGTTGGACCAATTTGTCACACTTCCGTTCGGGTTGTTCAGGGTGTTAACCCGATTCTTTAGTTAGAAACCAGAGAATAACCTAGGGTAGATCAAGAGTAAAAAATTTACATTTATTGGGTCACAGGTAAAGTATATCAGCACTGGGCTCTTCACAGACAAAAACCTCTCTCTCAGGGTCTCAGTCGGCAAAGAGCCCCAAAATCCCTGTGTGATGGGTCTTTGTCTCCTAGGCTGGGCACACCCCTCAAAAGGAGGACTGGACACAACCAAGTCATATTGGCTAGTTAATTCTGAGACTAACAAGCCAGGTCCTAATTCATGTTGATGACATTGGAATTTAGACTGGAAAAAATGTAGACATTATCTATAGCTCCTTTCCGAGCCTCTTTTCTCTCTGTCTTTGCCACTCTAAGTTAATATAAGAGAAAGAATTCTCCCCATTTCCATGCCAGCGGGAAAAGTAAAAGCAACTTAACCCCTTTAAGTTGCTTTTACTTTTCATCTAGTTGTAACTTGATCTTAATCAGCCATTAGATTGAAAAACAACCTTACATCCTGTCCACTCCTTTTCTGAGCAACTTTAGGGCTGATAAGAGCTTTGATTTACTAACAGAGAAACCGGTAAGCTGTAGAGCTGAGGCAAAATCCGATTTGAAAAATGCCAAAAATTGGAAAATACTTGCTTAGACATCAATACATCCGATTTTCATGGAATACATTTTAATTTTAAATATTGTGAATCCAAAAAAAGCACAGATTTAAGGTATGCTTTTGAGTGCTGTATATAAAGATAAACTATTCACAACATCAAATAGAAACTTAAAATACTATATAGTTGCTCTATATCATAAGTTAATTGAAAAACATTAGAAGTATCTTTGCTGATACCAAGGCATTTCAGTTTTACTTTGAGCAATTGTTTTTTTACATCTGTTTTGTAGCTCTTATCTTGCATAGGATGACCGTTTCATGACTGTTCTCTGATTTTTTTGTGTTGTATTGCATTTTTTTCTCCTCCTATTTCCCCTCAGAAAAAAAAAATCACACAATGCCCTTATTAATAAGATATTGCTCACAATAAGAGAAAGCAATCAGTGCTTGTGTTGGCTGGCGTTGAAAAGGACAAAGATAATTACTCCCTAGATAAGCAGTCAACAAGGTGGTGCCCACACAATAAAGTCAGCATTTGAATAATTTGGAGCTCAAACAAAGCTTCAACAACCTCACCATGTAGATGACATAAAAGTGGCATTAAGTTAATGTTATGCAGAGTCTCAGGTTGGGTTGGGAAGTGATCATTTAGGAATATATATCAAAGGGAGCTCGTAATTTGATCATACAATGGGCAGTGCTCCATTCCATCAGTTGTGTTAAAGAGAGACGCGAAGCTTTCAATTTAATCACCCATCTTTTTCTCAACCATCTTTAGTCACAAGATCAAGCTGTGATCAAGAGAGCCAGATCAGATATATACAAATGGCTGCAATGTGTTTTTTTTCAGGCTGTGGCTGGGCTCAGCTTTAGATATAGGGTGAAAGCACGGCCATTTGGACAGATGGTGAAATAGATGGATGTCTGAGTTTCCCTCGTGAATCTGTTGCCTCCACAACCCAACGACGGGATGAAAGGGAAATATCATGAGTAAAATTAAAGGTGAATAATAACTTGGGATAGACAAAACATGCAACTGAAGAGTAATGTAATATGTTTATTCCCTATTGATTAGATAATAGAGAAATATTGTATATACTTTTACACAAAGCAGTTTTCACTGGATTTGAATGCCGAGAATTTTTTGTCAAAGTACCTGCTGGTTAAAGAAGAGTGAACTCTATTCCCTGTTTTAACACCTCTCTGAAAATAAGGTCTTTAGAGTGGCTGAGAGTGAGAACAAAGTCCTTAAAAAAAGGGACCTCCTGCTAACCCTGAAACGTTAGAGACTTACCCCAGACTATAAATCTTTCGAATAACACGTGATAGTTCCACAATATTTAAGCTAATTAAAGGCAGGAAAAGTCCAGATCCGGGCAGAAGTGGTTAGTCCGGGAAAACAAGAGCTGGTGCTGTTGGAGGGCAGATAGGAGGGCAGAGGAATGATGGCAGGCTGGGTCCCAGGTTCGGTGAGGCTTGGAGAAATGGTAGCTGACTTCTGGAGGGGTTGTGCTGGATGCCACAAAGGAGGACACTGGAAAACGTGGAGAATATTATTATAATGAAAAACACTCACAAAGACAAAATGTATTGGAGCTCAAGGTACCACTTAGGGGCGACACGGTGGAGTGGTGGTTATCGCCTCCCAGCAAGAAGGTTCTGGGTTCGAGTCCCGGGGGAACCAGGACCTTTCTGGGTAGAGTTTGCATGTTCTCCCTGTGTCTGCGTGGGTTCTCTCCGGGTTCTCCGGCTTCCTCCCACAGTCCAAAAACCTACATGTTAGACTGATTGGACATTCCAAATTGCCCTTAGGAGTGAATGTGAGTGTGTGTGGTTGTTTGTCCTTGTATGTCTTGTGTGTGGCCCTGCGATGCACAGGACTGTCCAGGGTGTACCCTGCCTCTCGCCTGTTGACCACTGGAATAGGCTCCAGTTCCCCCCGCGACCCCATCAGGGAATAAGCGGTATTGATAATGTATGGATGGGTACCACTTAGGTTGACACTCAGGTGATGAATGAATCACAGCCAGCTCCTCAAAATGCTGCTGCTTGTGATCCGCCCCCCTGGTCGTTGAGGCTTCAAAATAAAAGACAAGCGTACATATATGCATCTAGGAAATCATGACAGCACTATCTGAATGTTGCGTCTTGGTGGAGAAGTGTTCATGTCTTCTATCGCCCAGCAGAGGAGCTCTTTCAGCAGATAGTAACTCCTCTCACCCAGATGCACCACACAACGCCACCAGAAATCCTTCCTGGCCGGTAGCAGCAGGGGAAGAGAGATTCAAGCCATATCCAAAGCGCAAGTTAGAACTGTGTGTTCTGGATGGCTGTATCCTCTGGGGCTTGAGAGTGATCTTCCCCCTACCAGGGCAGGCACAGGTGATGGATGCCCTACACCAGTGATTCTCAAATGGGGGTACGCGTACCCCTGGGGGTACGTGGAGGTACTGCAGGGGGTACGTGAAGCTTTTCAAAATATATTTTAAAAATAGGCAGGCTCCTCATAATATGACTTGGCATAAATGATTCTGTAAAAAGTTTGATAGAATATAAATGTGTGTTCATGCACTGCATTTTATATTCAGTATTTAGTTTCAATATCCTTTAAAATAAAACGGACCCCCCACCAAGTTAGTTTGACCAACGGACCCAGCGCACTTGTCAACGACCCGTCGTTACCATGGTTACACTGTAACTACGGAGACGTGGCTAAAGCGTATTCTTCCTGGTGGTCACCGTCTTCTGTTTTTCTTTTTTTTTCTACATGCAATGGTTGGAGTATGGATCAGTTGTTTGGCTTTAATAAATAAGACAGAACAGTGATTTTACAGCACTGTACCTCTTTTTTCTTCCAAAACTGTTTTGCCTGTGTCAGGGGTTACTTGACTAAAAATATATTTGTAAGGGGGTACATCACTGAAAAAAGTTTGAGAACCACTGCCCTACACGATCCCCACCTGGGTGTTTCTCGAATGAAAAGCCTGGCCAGGTCATTTGTGTGGTGGCCAGGGATGGACACTTTCACCTGTGACATTTTCAAAGAGTTTATGGTTAAAAATGGGATCAAACATGTCTGCTCTCACCCCGCCTCAAATGGACTAGCTGAGCGAGCTGTGGAAACGCTGAAAAATGGATTGAGAAAAATGACAGGAAAGTTCTCTGGAAATCAAGCTCTATCGTTTCCTTTTCCAGTACTGGATCACTCCACACACCACAACAGGGGTATCTCCAGTAGAGATGCTTTTGAGGTGGAGGCCTCGATTTCCTTCATCCAGACATCGCAGAGAGAGTGGGCAGGACACACCAAAGCTTTGGCGGAATCAGCACGCAAAAGACAGACTCTTTCAGCCAGGTGATCATGTGTATGTTAAGAACTTTGCTACTGGTCTGCCCTGGCTGCAAGGAGTTCTTCAACACCAAACAGGGCCTGTGTCCTTTGTTGTGGATTCGTTGGACGGCAGGCAGGTGCGCAGACACCCGGTGCGCAGGCACCAGGATCACCTGCGTGACCGCCATGATGCAGGAGGGGAGGGGCGTCAACGTGGGGCACAGAAGAACAGTGTATTCAGCCCTGCAGGCTCAGCTGAAGTGCCCCAGGCACCAGAAGAAGATCAAGTCACACCTGAAGAGCCAGCAGCTCCGGGCACTCCGCTGGCCAAACTGGATGAACCGGGCACGCCCCCAGGCCAACCTAGCTCCGGTGAGCACCAGACAGACTGACCGGGTAACGCCTTATGTTAATTAAAAAGAGAGTTCGTGTTTAAGTCAGGCAACAGCCAATGCACTTTAAGTTCAATCTAAAGTTAGACAGAGAGGTACATCTTTTTTTAATGTGTGCCATAATACATTTACAGTTAAAGTCGGAGAAGTGTTATATATTGGGAAATATTGGGGAAGGAAATTTTGTTAAATTGGGGTTGCCCCACCTGGGGGATAGTTTTGTGTGGGACGTCCCAGTTTGCACTGTGGTATTTGCCGGGCGATTATTCATAAGTAAAAAAATGACAAATCAAGTCCCCTGCCTCCATGTGGATTAAATGGATTTACACCTGTACACTCGGTTACCACACACACAAATATTCTCCAATTAGATCAGTTCCTCTTTTCCCTTTTTTTCATCCTTGAGCCCAGCTAAAATTCATTCTCCATAGCCACGTTTTAGCTTCTGAAAACATGAAAGCTTCAGCCCTTTCGTACCCTGTCAGTACACTATTTTTAAGTGAACATAAAAAACAGGTCCAAAGTCTGAAGCCCAACAATCTCTCTCTGTAATGGTGTACTTCAGCCAATTTCCTGGAAAAAGGGAGAATTATTCATGCACTTAGGTTCACAGCCTGCAATAGAACCAAAGTAGTATGGCAGTTTTGTGCTGGTTACTGAAACTGTGTATGGGTCATAATTGTAGCGTTCCTGAGAATGGTTGGGTGGCATAATACAATCCAGATTTCTTAACTGTGAAGTGCGTTGGCTCTGTGCAGGATTTCAAATATTGCTTAGTGTTATGGGATTATTATATCAATGTTAATTGTTGAGAATTATGCTGCAATCAATTTTTATGTATGTGAATAGTATACAAATTGACAAAATTACAGATAGTCATCAGTGTCAAAGTCCACATCCCGTGTTTGAAGAGAGATGCGTCACAACTTTACATCTGTAAAATCCTCCATCCATCCATCCATCCATCCATCCATCCATCCATCCATTATCGTAACCATTTATTTCCTAATGGGGTCGCGGGGGGACTGGAGCCTAATTTGGTACTCAATGGGCGGGAGGCGGATACACCCTGCACAGTCCGCCAGTCCATCGCAGGGCCTCTGTAAAATCATTATAATATCAAATCAAATAACTTTTGCCCATCATTATTTGACCTTACACTCAGAAAAATCATATCATATACATATCTAACTATGTTTGTCAGCTCCAACATGAATTACCGACAAGTTACAGTATGTTCAAAGTCAGTAGAAAGAGTTTGATGAAAACATGGAACCCCAAGTCTTACATCCCAGACAGAACATAAACTAACCTATACTATCTTCAGAGGAGGCCACACAGACACACTGTACAAAGATACTTTGTTCATTTTTATCCACTTACTAAACACCAAATGCATTCCAAACACCATATCCATCATGATGTTCAGTAATAATATTATTTCACAATCATACACATTATTAATCATAGTATGCAGTAAGAAATTCGATTTTTTCATCTTCTCTGCAATGATATTTTTGCAAACGCATTACATGATATGCTTTGTCAGTGTATATGTATTTATTTGTCTGTCTAGTTTTAGGTTCAAAGAATGCAATGACTATGACACATGTTCCTTTCCCTTTATTTTTTTGCTGCAGTTAACTGCCTACAGCTTTGTCTGCCATTGTTGAAAAACATAATAGTATATGGGATGTACTGATATGGTGTTTTCCTAATCTAGTTCAGCCACCGTGGGTTCCTCGACAGACTCTCCCGAGACCAGGATTTGTTGGTAGACTTTGCTTATTTGAGCGTGTGTGCATACACACACACACTCTCTCACACACGCAGCCCAGCGTTGGGCTGTTTTTGTGGTTCAATCGTTTCCGATCATGTGGCTCCATTGCTTCTCCAACACCAGTCCTTTCTCCCCAGGTCCAGCACGCTACTGTTTTTATAAGGGGAGAGTCATTAGCCAACTGATTCCAGGTGTGCTAATCACCTCCCCTTGCACTGATCCCCTGAGCCTTCTCCACACTTCCCCTCCTGCAGCTGAGCGCCACGCCCCCTCCACAGTCACTCAGTGTGCTTCAACATCACATGTCACATTTACATAAAACACATCTTATACTATAATATTACAGGCTACTTCTTCCTCTGTCTAACACATTTAAAAACAGTTGCAATGTTGTCTTTCCCAAGAACACTTCAACTTGTCTGCGGAAGCTGGGATTTGAGGAACCAACCACTAGATTGATTTTTAGATTTTTCTTTTCCCCAGAGCAATAGTCTTTTGTAGTTTCTTTTTGTTTTATTCTGCTCTCTAATTGTCACATACAGATTCACCCACAAAGTTGATTTTCTATCTTGGATCAGTTATGTACACATTGTAGTTATTAGGTTGACCAGAGTGAAAATTATATCAAGAATAATTTTATTGTTCCACTGACATTAACAAATTCTGTTGTACTGCGAAGTTGTCACTTGGTGTGACATTTTTGCATTACAAAAAGCAACTGCATATTAATTGCGTTTGTTTCATCCAACCTATTTGATTTCACATGTCAATTGCAAACAGACATGTGTATCGCATAATAAATGGATGGATGTTTGTGCTATGTTTCTGTACATTTTCTGACCCCATTAAAGTCATTATTTAGATCCTTCCTGGGAAAAGGATGGCAAGACCTTGAAATCATTTAATCAATAGAGGAACGTTTTCTGTAATGAAGTGTGTCAGATATTTAACAGGACTAAAACCTTCTTCGAGTCAATGAGTGAGGGAGAGTTAAACTTGAGGCCTGTGTAAATAATCACACAGCCTTATTGACTAGCCAGAAAACAAGGTGAATGCCAAACACAAGTACAGTCAATCACACATGCTGGAAAGGTTAAGAACTGAATCTTGATAAACAGATACGTACAAGCAAAGTCTGTAATGCATGATCACATTTTGTAAAAACTGCATTACTTGAACTGCATTCACATGTATATACTTGCTTAAATGTCTCTATAAAGAAATAAAACTCAATGAAGCAACAACTATAAATACTGTGATACCGATTTAAAATGGAAAGAAACAGGTATAGACTTTCAAATCCTACATTTTTTATTCTAATATTTCAACTCTGTTATTCTTAATTTTTCCTCTCATTATTTTAAACTATGAAAACATCTAGAAATTTAGAAAAGCCTCATATTTAAAAAAAAAAAATATTTAAAAGAATAGTGCAAAATATTTGCAACACATCTTTCGACTTGCCATGCCAGCACATCTCATCACAGTTATAAACCAACTGTTGTAAAATATGCTTGGCCAGAGGTGATAGTTTAGTTCAGGGATGAGCAACTCTGAGCCTTGAGAGCATGTTTTAGAGGTTTCCCTGCTTCTACACACCTGATTCAATGTGGGTAAAGGATTTTTGATGTTGTGAATCAGGTGTGTTGAAGCAGGGAAACCTTTAAAGCCTGCAGGGCAGTGGCACTCAAGGCGAGGGATAGGTCAAGGTTCTTATTGCACTATTTACAAGACAATGAAAGAGTAAAAATAACAGAATTAAAGTAGCCGTTATTTAAACGTTGACAGCAATGAGGCCTTCCTCACTTCTTTAGAAAGTCCATAACACCGAAACACAACCTCTCCTTGTTTGGTTCTGACTCTTGGCACAAGCAGGTGACCACCAATGTTCCCTCTTATCTGCGCACTTGCGCATTTGCGCACTGCTCCCACGTTCTCCGCGCACAGCAAATCTATGCAGCGCACACAATATAATTAAACCTGAACTGTAAATAAAATGAATACTTCACCAATAATTCTGTACCATTTTGCAACGCAACTCAGTGAGTGACAGGTGACAACAAGTGGTGACTAAAAGTGTCCAGCCAATGATATGATGCGGTTCACATGTATTTACTTAAGCAGCCAATCACTGTCATGAACAGATTACAGCTAACGGTGCCGCGGAGCACAGACAGTAAATGCCGCTAACCCCTTGCTATGGCGAAACGAACGGGCAGTGACACGTCCACTCACCAAGCCAAAGTAAAAAAGAAAGGCGGTGAAGCTGGGTGAGATTTTTTTCTTTTTCGATTGAGAAAGGGCTGCTGTGCAAAACATGCTGCGAAGCCAAAGTACTAAGTGAGTTTTCGGAGAGAAAAGTGTAGACTTAGGGGAAGTTGGATTACCTCAAGCGTCACATAAAGCAGAAAAGTAATTTGAATGCTGTTGGAATTGTGGAGACTCATGATGGGAATGGGGGTCAGTACATTATTGCAGGACAGTGCAAATGATAGAGAGAAGAGGAACAACCTGTCACACAAAAAGAACTCCGATCCCAAACAATTAAAAAATCTCATTGACAATATACTACTCGCCATCAACATGAATGCATCAATGTTAGCGGTTCGACAAATTCACAATCACATGGGAAAATATGTGAATATTCCAGAAAGCTGGCGAAGCAAAAATTATGCCTTTGAATCTGTGAACTCAATCAATTAAATAGTGCAGAATGAGACAATGTGCAATGTTAAAAATGCACCTTGGCATACTATGGTAGTGGATGAGAGCACAAAATGCTAATTCTGTATATTAAATACGGGGAGAAAAATGACGTCAATTATAAAACTGTGTTCGGAGGCATCATCCAGCTGACAGCATGCACAGCTCACGATATTGTGCAGGCAATCACTCAGTTTTACTCCAAGCATGGACAGGACTTGCAGAGAATGGTGATGCTGACCACAGATGGTGCATCAGTAATGCTAGGAAAGCACAATGGAGTTGCAGTTATATTAAAGAGGCAAATACCACACCTAACGGAAAAACATTGCGTGGCCCATAGAGAGGACTTGGGCATTGATGATGCCTGAAAAAATGTGCCTTTGATGCGAGATGTGGAAACTCTTCTTAGAACTGTATATTACACTTTCTCACAGTCCACTGTGAAGAGGGGCAAAATGGAGGGCCTAGCAAAGATTCTAGATGAGGATGCACTGTCATTCAGACCTCTGAGCAAAGTGCGATGGCTGTCGCAGCACCAAGCAGTGAATGCTGTTCTGAGGAACTACACTGTGCTTGAAGAATACTGCAAGAGAGAATCCAGTGATAATAGAGGTCCTGTGGCAAATTGCTGCTACAAAAAGCTAAGTGATTCAAAGTTCAAGTTTACTCTTATTGCTCTGGGAGATGTTTTGGGTGAGCTGGCACAACTCTGCCTTTCTTTTCAAAGACGAAACCTGACTGTGATGGAAGGACACTGCTTCGCAAGAGCAAATATTGAGAAGTTGCGTGCCCAATACTTGAAGGATGAGAAGGATGTTCACTGGAGTGAGCATGTCAAAGAGGTGATGAGGACCTTATCAGCTGATGGCAGAAATACCGATTAGATTATTCTTTTTATGCGTAATCTCTGTGATCACTTGGATGCTCGTTTTCCAGCGGATGAATTAAAGGAGTAGTCTGCATTTGACATTGAAGCACTGAGCTCAGACATCGGTTTTGAATATGGATCAACAGACATTGCTACACTGGCAAAGAAGTATGAGGCCATTCTCTACCACCCACATTCCATGGAGGCCATGAGCAATGAATATGCTGAATTCAAGTACATAGTGAAGCAAAAACTTAAAAAAGGGTCAATCAGCACATTCTCAGACATGGTGGCTGCGGCACTTAGATGTGAGGAACTTAAGGAGATCTCACAGCTTGTGGACATTTGTGCTACATTTCAAGCATCCAGCGCAGATTGTGAAAGAGGCTTTAGTTTAGTGAATCATATCAAAACAGCATCCAGAAAACGTCTTGAGGTGGCACATTTGGACCAGCTGATGCGCATAAAGTCAAAGCAAGAAGCAGACAGGGCCATCAACCTGGACAAAGTCTACAACCACAGGAGAAGTGAGAAATACAGAAAAGGTAAAATCTAAGTCCCTGATCAGATTTGTGCTTATTCTAGTGTTATTTATCGACGAAATTTCATTAATGGATATTAATTATTAAATGCAGTTACTAGATTATGAGTAGTAGAAATGCAAATAAAAAACTGTGTAATTATATATTTTACAGAGATACAGAGTTACAGAATTTTACACTATCACATGAAAGTGCTACAGCACACATTTCATTATGGAAAATGTGAATGTTATAATTTGAACAAAATTTGATCTCTGAAATGATTACGTTTCAATTCTTCCAGAGCAGACCAGAGCAGGACCCTAAGCCAGACCAGAGCAGGACCTTCACCCTGACATACAATATAGTACACTGCTCGTGAAAAACTTTCTTGGACTTTTCCATTGTTAGTGGGCCTAATCACTTATATTAAAAGTAATATAATGGAAATTACTGGTGTAATTTGATTATTTTAATAAACTGTGACTTGTTATGATCTCAGGTTTTGGACAGTTGTAATATTGGTGTAGCCACTGTGTGCATGTCTGATGTTACTCACAGTGGTCCAAGGAATTCTCAGGGAGTTTGTGCATATGCTAAGATACATTAAAAATTAGAGGGGAACATTGGTGACCACTACCTGAGGTGCTTGGAGTCTGAGCTTGTTCTTATGGCTGTAACATGTCAAAGGATTTTCACACAAGCGGAGGTGTTTTAAAGTGACCGGGAGTTGCCCACCCCTGGTTTACGACCTGTTTAAAAAAAAAAAAAAAAAACTCTTGCAAGATCAGGATGTCTGACTTAGAAGTGAGAATGGATTGAGGCAGCAACAGTATGTTGTCATGACATATTCAAAATAAGCCTTTTTGACTCACCTTTTTTAACTAGCTTTTGAACAAAAGGAAAGTCAGTTCCATCCCCAACAGACCCCGTTACCTTGGCGTAAGCAGTATGGTCAATATAAACAATACATATACTGACTTTAGTTGAGAGGTGGGGTGCACCCTTAAAAGTGCTAGTCCATCACAGACAGACATATTGAAGACCATAATCCTAAAGAAGCATAAACAAGAAGTGCTCAACAGTTTACAAACAATGTATTGGGATATGTAACTGTTAATCCAGTATTGTATTCTCACCTGAAATCACATACATCAGAGTTTGTGAACACTAAATAATAACACCAACATATTTGTATATGATCATATTTTGATTCACAATCTCTCACTTTCTCAGCATGCATTACACACATTCTGTACATGCACACACATACCCACAAACACATCACCCAGACCCTCTATCCTTTATCCACACATCCAGAAAAGCTGTTCATCACCACATTGGTCCTCACTCATCTTTCATCACCCTCCCTCTCTCCTCTCTTTGTCTTTCATTGATCTCTCTTTCATTGGACTCATCATTCTGCATTGTCTGCAGACAAAGAGCAAGCACAGGATGACAATCACATTAGAGCACAAAATCTATTTATGGCTTTGCCTCATATTTCAACTCCATCATTTCTCTCAGACACACAGTCACTCAGACAAACCATAACAAGTAAACTCTTCTCTCTGTTCTCTTGTACCCTGTGATATTATAAACACAGGGATTTTAGTGGTAATGAGTTTTTAATGAAAAATGAATTATTTACAATGGCTCAAAGACCAAAGATAGATTAAAGAGAGGTAGTTGAAATCAAAGCTTTGAAAACAATTCTGTAGTAGAGTTTATTAAAGTATGTTTTGATTTGAGGTCAGGTCAAAGCCTGCATTTATTATGGATAGATTATGCAAAATATTTTCTGATAGAAAAAAACATACAATTTGACAAATTTGTTTGGATTAATTTCCTTTAATATCCTATTAATTTAATTGTTCAGCAGCTGCAGAAGTCACCATAATAAGACTGATTTTGACAGTTTTAAAATCGACTGTGCAGCTTTCCTCAGGAGGCATCACAGGTACCTCTGCCATAAGAAGTGTCAGGTAGTTAAATGACTATCTGTCCGAGACAGCGAAGACTAAAGGGCTTCATGATGGCCTGTTCTTTTTTAAAGAATTGTGTAACTATATGAAATAAACATTTTACATCTCACAGTTATTCTTAATTTTCCATCGTACATGTGTTGATTAATTGTTGATTAATTAAATTAAACATTTTAACATGCTACATATCTTTATATGGGGTACATAGCCATAAATATAATCAGACATTGGTGGAATGAAATACTATCATTTATGGGAACAATCTAAAGGGTTTTAATCTGAAATCTGCATAAAAAAAGGACATTCCAGATATGCATATGGCCAGCAAAGACAGGCACGGTCAGTGCTGAGCAGAAGGTGAACAGTCTTTCTGAAACTCTTTGGTTTCTTAACATAAAAAAATATCTGTGAAAAATATTTTTGGAGACAGATTAACTGTTCCTTTAATAGTGTCCAAGTGCTGACAGACCCTGTTCATGTTTTATGACTGCTATGACTCATCCAAAGTGTCTAAAATTGTCTGTGTGGCAATGTTCACTACAAGACTTGCAACATTGTTGTAATTAATTTTCTATTTTCATTTTGCACACAGTGATGCAATGTATTTGTGCTACTTATAATGTTACATCTGATTAGGGTTGTCAAAAGTATCGATACTCAAAAAAGTATTGATACTAAAATGTTATTTCCGGATACAATACTCATTTTCAAAAGTATCGATACCACCCCCGAAACAAAAGACACTAACCTGTCGAAATTCAGTTAAATTTTGTGGTCTTTGTTTTTATCCTTGTGGTTGAAAATTTTAGTATCGTGACAACCCTACATATGATTTTGTTATGATGATTTTTTTTCTTCTAACTCAGTTTGAGTTCAATTGTTATGTCCTGTTTTGACTACTTTTTGACACAAAAAATATAGTCATTGATACTCCTCCATTCCTTAATATTGCTCAATATTGAGGGTTGAGCTGTACTTTAAATCTGTAGCGCCAATGACTCGCTCTGTTACTGACTTAAAATTGACAAAGGTTACTTTGTCCTTATGTAATTAGAAAAATAGGTTGCAAGGTGTTGTAGTTGTTAGCAATGTCATTGGTTCCTGGTTTGAATCCTGGCTTTGCTACATTCTGTGTCTGCATGGGTTCTCTCCACGTTTTCCAACTTTTTCCAATTGCACAAAAATGTGTCTGTTGGGTTAATTGAGATTCCAAATTAAACCAAGGAGGGAGTTTGAGCATGCATGGTAAGTCTCATTGATCTTTCTGCGACTCTGTTAAAAACTGTTTATCTGCATTAAGCCCATGGGCAGTTTTAATGGGCCCAAACACCTGCGGCCTTGGACTTGAATAAGTGGATATAGAAAATAGATGGATAGAAAAATGCTGTGTTCTTTATTCAAAATGTAGGATGGACCCCAGTGAAATAAATTTCCCCCAATTTATGGTTACTCTATGATTTGATGAATATGTTTTTCCACACTTACCTTGTCATGGTCACTTCAAGCTGTCTTTTTTAAAACCCTAAGTATTATGTATCCCTCCTTCTGAGCATTGATCCTACACTGCCCTCTAAATTACATCCACTTCCTCCAACAATTCTGTAATAGGGAAGTTGAAGAGCCAGAACCCAACACAGAAACGACAAAGTTGTTTCTAAAGATTTATTTGGAGATAAATGTGATGGAGTTAAAGCAATCCAGTTTAGTTTTGGTTTCACTGGAGGGTCTGCACTTAGGGATTAACAGGGTCCCACAGCGTTGACAGTTTCTGTAGGGATGTGAAATAGGAGGTTTGAGCTAGTAGAGAGGTTCACTAGAGAAAGAGAGTCCTGTATCCACAATCCAACACTTTATGGTCAGGCACGGGTATGAAAACCTCAAACAGGGTCACAGTCAGGCATGGATTGCATAGAACAATGCTTGAAGACTCTGATGAAGGCACACAGTTTTACACTGAGCAGGTGAAGGGTAGGTGAATAAAATGAGGAGTGAACAGGAGAAAAGAAAGGGGGTGGGGGGGAAATGGAATCATGATAACCTTCACCAGATAATGTTACCAAAAAAGTTGGCAGAGAATTCAAATGGATTGTCCTTACTCAGAAAGATTAATTGCAATGTTTTATGTTATTTTCGTCCCTTTATAGTTGCAGGGATTCTTGATTTAAATGCCCCAACGACATCAAACAGTAAGTGTGACTTACTCAAGACCTACTTCTTGAAACTCCAGAACCAACACTTTCAACTCCACATTTTTTAACCATATTTTCTGTTAATTGATAAGTTCACTGAGGAACAATATGATTCCTAAGTCCATACATAGTTAAAAGTAAGACTTGTTTAATATTTCTTCCAGAAATTGCGCCATTTTTTTATTTCTGCCTGTACCCTAGCCCCAGGGCTCTAACAAAGAGAGGCACATCATTTTCAAGTTCACATATTTTTCAAAATCTATGTAAATATATTCATTAAAAAATGTCCCAATATACTTCAGAAAATACTTATAATGATTATGATAATTATTGGTTAAATGTCTGTTTTCTCTAGTAGTGGGCTTGGATAATTTGTCTTTATACTTGAAAGAGTAACTTTTTAACTTTGTAACTGTTTATTTTCTAGGAGTGGTCAAATTGTATCTGGTTCCTGTATGTTTTTCTATATGGAAACTATTTTGCATGTTGTGTGTCTTTTCGATTGTTTTGTTCTGTTATATAGGTTTATATTCCTTTAGTCACTGTGTACTTCCTGACATAAAGGAGGTTGCTTTCATAGTACCTCTTAGTGTGCTCATTTAGAGTATTTTTGTTGTTTATTTTACATATGTTACAGCCTGTGTATGTTGTTGAAACTTTCTGTTAATCTTGTTTCTGTTCTTTTGCATTTTGCATATTTTTAGTGTTAGTTTTTCTATGTTTGATGTTCTTTTTGATAATTTATGGGTCATATTTGTTACTTTGACCTTAATATTAGATAATTCTGCATGCCAGTTTTAGATAATTCTGCATACCAATCAGCTTGCTCTGTTTCTCTTTGAAGTCATTAACTTTGTTTGCCACAACCTCAGAGGTATTTTGTGTGTGTTGTCCAATAGACCTCTTTGTATTACAACATGACTGATTCAAAAGGCCTTTGGGTTTTATGATGAATGCCATTCCAGACATCATATTAAGATTTAAATGCATATGGTAAAAAGTTTATTGGCAAATTGAAACTGCATATGTGCGTGTGCGTATGCATACATGGATGTGTGCACGTAAGATGAGGGTCTACAATTCACTGCAGAGGTGCCATGTGGCAATGGTAATGGAAAGAGCGGAGAGTAATGACGAAATTGATCTCCACCCTGCTGTAAGCACTTGACATTTCAACCAAAGCCATGAGCATCTGACCTTCCCAAACACATCTCCCCTTCACCAGCTAAAGCCCTTTGATTTTTTTTTGTCTTGTTTTGACCCCTAAGTCTCCTCTCACTTTTTGTACTTATATTCAACTCTCGCCTCAGTTTTGCTCTGTGAGATTTCATTTCAATTGCTGTCTCTCCTTGCCTTTATTGAGATCGTTCTTTACCTCTTTTTCTCTCACTTTATCACACTTCCTGGTAGACAGCCATCTTTTTTCCTTACTTTTTTTCTGTTTTCCTTCTCCATCACTCGCACTCACACAGATGCACACTCAAGTGCACACACCCACCGTAAGACACTGGTCCCATGGGTCAGCATATATTAGCTTACTTGTTAATACTTGGACGGCTTGAGATCAATACTTAATCAACAAGTAATGGGATTCCTCAGTCATCCCATATGATCTTTCAATAAAGACTTGAATCTTTCTTGTCCATAGCTTGCAGCCACACCTCCCCCGTCTCCCCACAGGGGTATCCCTGTGGACAAGAGAGAGTAAAAACGTGAGTGTTAGAGACTCATCTCATTCTTACAAGGCAGCTATAAAGAAGCTGGAGGCAAACTGAACAATGCATTTGTGTGCTGAATTAGACTGGGTGTGATGGTGCACAACATTTTTCTCTGATTATCTATACAGTGAAAAAAGAAGCAGTTCTGCAAGATAAGCTCATGTAAATATGTCTTAGTTTTATTATTAAACAAATATAGCTGTAGACATCTAAGGGTAGACCCTTATAATCTACATTATAATTATCACATTCACACGGTATTATCATATGTATTTCGATATATTGTCAGTGTCCCCCCACATCTGTGATAGATCTTTTTTAGCTCTGAAATGATAATAGCATGACTTGAAATTTACTTCATCAACCTGCCAGTTGTGATGTCTACCGCACCTAAGTTCACGCAATGAAAAATAACAAGATGTTGTTCGGTGCTAGTTGGTTCTGTGCACCTTGAATGCTATAACCAAGTAACTAGTGTATTCAAAGTGGGATATATCTCCAAAGATGGTGGCACTAAATGATTCAAGATACAGTGAAACTTCAAGTTTTCAGACAGAAATACCACTGATGCCATTACCAAGAAAACATCAACAAACTAGTACAAATTGATGTGGGATTGATAAATGAAAGCAGCATGAAGAAAATGGAGTGACAAAACTGTTACACAATAGTAAGAGATCAGTCCTCTCATAGGGAAATCAAATCCACCAGATTCCAGCTAAAACAATGTTTGCAACCCTATGCCTCACAGGTTTCTATAAGAGGACCTCAGCTTTAAAATTGTAAACCAGATCCAACACGAGCCTAAGTAAGCTATATGCGCAATAATATCAAAGGTTACGAAGATAAACACAAATTTACTCAAATCTTCAAATTTGTTGTGGAATGAAACGGATCCTTCAAATTGAACAGTTGAAGTCTGAAAAAAAAGAATAACAACAACTCTGAGAAATCCACATGGATGCCAAGGCTACACATAGTACAACATTTAGCATAAACAGCGCATATGGAGCCAAATTGCTGGTTATGGAACTGTGTCAGGATTGATCCATAGTGCTCCTTGGAGCTTTAAATTCCAATATATCATGGATAAAATACCTCTCCATTGACACAGTTCACCATCTTGCTTGCATCCAGGCTAATGATGCAGCATGTCAGAAAGTCAAATTAGACTTAAACAGAAACAGTTTAATGGGCCCCAGTTAACAGATAAGAATCCTGACGAAAATGTTTGGATTGTAAAAAAAAAAAAAAAAGAGTTTGTCCTGAATAATCCAGCGTAATCCACATTCTCTAGTAATAAGGCTATAAGAGAGGTGAATGCAAACTGACCCAGTGTTGTTATATGATTCATTAGAAATTGTTGTGAACATAGGCATACATTTTTGCTAAAGCAATAGACGTGTTTTAAAAACTAAAATTAAATAAGCATCAAAGGTAGAAGTAAAAGAATTCAGATGGACATTTCTGTATATTTCAAACTGGGTTTGGATATTTGTATCTTTATTTTCAAACAGATGCATTGACATTGTCCGCAATATCAATTATGTACTTAAATAATGTATTTATGTATTTAAATAAATAAAAAAAATAAACATTTATTATAGAATATCATAGGTTGTCGTTTTTTTATTTTTTAATTTTCCCTGTCATATTCAGAGTGCTTCATTTACCCCCTACCTTTGACCTTGTGCATGCAAGTTGTTTTGGAATTCATCACTTTGATCATAAAATATTTTTCTAATGTTGCTGTTATGGTGTGTCTTTCTGCATAAATGTGCCAGTAGGGTGGAAAGAGAAGCAATTATGTAAACACACTGTACTAAAAACTGTTTTGCTTTGTTAAGTTGAAACATGAGTAGTGTGTGATAAACCTGGCTGCAGCCTGCTTTTTGTAAACAGACTATGTGTCATCATTGTCATATCACAATTCCATAAATATACATGAGAGTGTAAGGCCTTTAAGTTGCCTCATTGCCGGTAAAAGCCGGCAGCCCCTCTATAAGTCTTTGTTTTCATCTCTTCTCTCTGAAATAAAGAGACACTATGGATTTATTCCTCTTTTTATTTCAAGAGGAAAGGATTAATTTTGTCGGTGCTTTAATGCAGATCTTCTTGTCATGTCACCCTTTCTTTTCACATTCTCACTTGTTTTTCACATCGTTATTCCTCTCATCTACTTTACAGTTTCAGCATATTCCATTTCCAAATTAGATAAGTTAATAATATTCTTTTGTACTTTAGTGGGGGTTTTTTTCTACTACTCTTCGCGCTTAATTTGGTTTTGTTTTTCTTTTGGTTGAGTCTACATTAAACAGATTTTTACTGTAGATGTACATTGTGTCCATGTTGCTGTCAACAGTAATCTGATGTTATAACTTGAACAATTATATACAGTACAATGCACCGTGATTTTTTTTGTATCAGCACCTAATTGCCCAAAAATATGTATATATAAAAGTTCAATATGAAATATTCAGAAATAGATGTTGTGGCCTTGTGCCACCGTGGGTGTCTGACAGAGTCCCCCAGAGACCAGAATTTGTGGTTCCAATGGTTTATTTCGAGCGTGTGTGCCACTCGCAAACACACTCTCTCACCTCCACCGCCTGACGTAGGCCGGGGAGCCGTCCGGCCTAACCCACTTTTCCCCCCCTCCTCATGGTAACGGGAGAGGAAGTCATCCACGACCATCTGCATCCCCGGCCTATGGACCACCCTGAACTTAAAAGGCTGTAAAGCCAGATACCAACGGGTGATCCGTTGGCATCCTTCATGCGGTGGAGCCACTACAGGGGAGCGTGGTCCGAGCAGAGGGTGAATGAACGCCCCAGCAGGTAGTACCGCAGAGCATCGACCGCCCACCGGATGGCCAGGCACTCCCTCTCCACCGTGCTGTACCTTGCCTCTCTGTCCGACAGCTTCCGGCTGATGTACAGTACCGGGCGGTCGACACCCTGCACCTGCTGAGACAAAACAGCTCCCAACCCTCTGCCCGATGCATCAGTCCACAGTGTAAAGCGGAGACAGAAGTTAGGTGTGTGGAGAAGACGCTCCCCACAGTAGGTCTGCTTCACCCTCTCACGCGTCACCTGACACTGCTCCGTCCACTGGACCGGATCTGAGGCACCCTTTCGGGTGAGGTCGGTCAAGGGGCTGGTCAGCTCAGCAAAGTTGGGAATAAACCACCGGTAATAGCCGGCCAGCCCCAAAAACCGCCGCACCTCTTTTTTCGTCTTGGGTCTTGGGCAGGCCGCAATCGCCGCAGTCTTGTCTACCTGTGGACGCACCTTCCCGCCACCCATGTGGTACCCCAGATACCATACCTCCCTCAGTCAAACCGCCCACCGGCGTCTGGCGTGGCGACACAACCGCCAGATGGCCTTCCGCCAGAGTGACCGCCACCGCCAGATCCGCCGGGCGGTGGCACCGCACCCAGTCCGAGGTCCCAGCCGGGAGCCCTGCCACAAACTGCTCCTGGACCATCGTCTCCACCAGCCGCCGTTCCCCCGCAGCCTCGCCGGGCTGCAACCAGCGGGTCGCCGCGTCCCTCAGTTGCTGGGCGTAGACGAAGGGCCGCCCCTCCGGTCCCAGCTGGGCCTCCCGAAACCGGCGACGATGGTCTTCCGCCGAGAGCGCCGGCCTGTCCAGGACCGCCCTCCGCACCGCCCACTCCTCCTCCGGCCACCCACAAGCCGTCGCCGTGGCCTCGAACATCCCGAGGAACGACTGCGGGTCGTCCTGTTCTGTAAGCCGGTGCAACTGTATCCCTGTGATCGCCGGGCCCCTTGGCGGAGCCGCCGTCCGCTCCACTACCGCCTCTAGCAGTACTGTCTGACGCTCCGTCTGCGCCAGCAGTGCCCCCAGCTGCTGCCGGCCCAGGGCAGCCTGTTCCCGGCTCATGGCGGCCATCTCTGCCAGCATCTGTGCCAGCGTCAGAATCGTTTGCTGCGGCTCATGTTGCCTCTCGTCAGATCACGTCGGGCGCCACTTGTGGCCTTGTGCCACCGTGGGTGTCTGACAGAGTCCCCCATAGACCAGAATTTGTGGTTCCAATGGTTTATTTCGAGCGTGTTTACCACTCGCACACACTCACGCACGCCCGGCTTGGCCTCTTTTGTTTCTAGGACGTTGCCTGTTCCATTCCAAGCTGGTGGCTTGTCCTGCTCCAGCTCTCCTGTCTCCAGGTCCAGTATGCTACTGTTTTTACATAGGGGAGAGTGATTGGACAACTGGTTCCAGGTATGCCTCATCATCTCCCCTGGCAGTGCTCCCCTGAGCTTTCTCCACAGCTCCCCCCTGCAGCTGAGCGCCACGCCCCCTCCAAAGATGTACATATAGCAAGGTAAATCAAATAAACAAATCAAACAGTGTTATATAATTGCTCAAGTGCCTGACTGTAGAGCCCAAAAAACTTAAAGAACAGAGATGAGCAAACAGATGGCCTTGGGGAAGAAACCGTTAATCTGGGGGTGCCATCCATCCATCCATTATCAATACCGCTTATTCCCTCATGGGGTCGCGGGGGGAACTGGAGCCTATCCCAGTGGTCAACGGGCGAGAGGCAGGGTACACCCTGGACAGTTAATCTGGGGGTGTTGCAAGATATTAAATATATATTCCTATTCTCAGTAGCAGTCTTGTGGCACCAATGGTGTCTGGCAGTTGTAGGGAGAAGAGGAAGTTTCAAGGATGGCTTGGCTGCTTCAGTATCTTCACAGCCCTTAACATACATCACTGGTGTAAATGTCCTGCAGGTTGAACAGAGTGGATCTAATAGTCCGCCCAGCTGAGAAGCCCTTTTGAGAGCCGAAAAGTCCATGTTGGTACAGCTGTCCTTTCAGACGGTGATAGTTGTTGTGCAGGTCTATAAGTTCAAGGAATCTTGAATGATGAAGATGATTTCTGGCTGTCTTCACTGTGAGTTCATTTGAAGTGACCAAGACGGGTCTTGTGTGATTGCCACACCAAGATATTGGTGTTATTTAGTTGGAGATTATTATCCCGGCACCAGTTCTATAGGTGGATGAGCTCTGTAGGTCTGCTTGTAGGAGATGGGCCCTACTATGGCCGTATCATCAGCAAGTGTGATGATGTTACTGTCTGATGTGGATATCTATAAAGTCATGAGTGTACAGTAAGTAGGCTACAGCAGAACCTACTCACTGCATCTCCTCAGGGCTAAGCACTCATCCCTGAGGAGATTCAGTGTTGAGCCTGTGGGAGGACCATGCACAGTTACCCACATATACCGCCCATTTTGCAGTATGGAAGCTGTGGATCCACTTACACGAGAAGGAGTTCAGTCCAAAGTCATGCAGCCTAGTGACTTGTCAGGAGGGCACTAGGGTGCTGAATGCTGAGCTGTAATCCACAAAGATCACTCTCAAATAGTTTCCATTCCTATTGTGGAAATAGGAGGTGGGAGAGAGTTTTATGAACGAGAAGGGCTATAGTGTCATCCGTTCTGTCTGCTTGGTAAGCAAACTGTAGCAGGTCTTGGGTGGTAGGTATAGTCATTTTGGAGGTTCTTCCAGCTTTTTCACAATGTTAGTGGTAGTAATTTCTTTCACACAGAATATTTGTTTAATTGCACTTTTTTGTATTATTAAGCTGTGGCCAACGCCCCCTTTTTGCGTCAGCCTTTGAGCGTGAGTACGCAGCGTACCCGTCTGCAATCAATCATGATTAGGTGAGACACGCCTCATGGTTTGAGCAGAAGGATTGCAGCACGAAATACAAGGTTTGCCGTGCTACTCTGGCAGTTCAAAGAGCTCTGCGAAGTTTGTATTAAGAAAGGAAGGAACTGAACGGGCAGTCGGTAAGCTTGCGTTTAATCCTTTGTTGTGGATGCAGGTATGTGCTGCGCTGAAGTGGTATTGAGACGTGGGGGAAATGTTTGTGTTCGTAGCATGGTTAAGTTTGTGAAAATGTTGGCTTGTACAGCTACTTGAAACTTGCTTTATTTGGTCGGGGAAATGTATTCCGCTGCTCAAATGTAATTTCATAGGTTGTAAGAATTATGTATATTTAGAATGTGCTTAAAATCACTAACAGGTTATTCATTATAACTGTTTGGGAATTTATGTAACCTACTGGGTTCAGTAACCTGCTTAAATGAGCTTCCGTGGTTAAAATGCTTTAATATTTTGTATGCATTTTTTATGATAAATAATTAAAAAGTAGTTCGTAGTCTACCACGTGTTGAAAATTTTACAAACGTTTGTTGTTTTTTCTGGAAATAAGTAGAATTTTACTAAAATTGAGTGTTTTCCTATAAATGCCAAGGCTCGCTCTCTTCAGGATTCTGACATTCCATTTTCTATGTCTAGAGATGGATTTAAGTATTTAGGGATTAATCTGACATCAAGGGCAGTTCGGCTGGATTGGCAGACTGGGGTGGCGGTCCCCCTATTTAAGAAATGGGACCATAGAGTGTGTTCCAACAATTGGGGAATCACGCTCTTAACCCTCCCTGGGAAGGGCTATTCGGTAGATCTGGAGAGGAGGGTCTGTCAGATTGTTGAACCTCAGATTCAGGAGGAGCAGCGTGGTTTCCGTCCTTGCCGTTGAACCTCTGCCCAAGCTCTTTACGTTCGGTGGGGTCCTGGGGGGTGCATGAGAGTTCACCAAACCAATCCACATGTGTTCTGTGGACATGGAGAAAGGCGTTCGACCGTTTCCTTCGGGGGTTCTGTGTGGGGTGCTCCAGGAATATGGGGTACCAGAGCTTGATTCGCATCGCCGATAGTAAGTAGGACTCATTTCCATGAGAGTTGGGCTCCGCAAAGGTTGCCCCTTTGTGTCTGATTATAAAATAGCCCACCATGAAAAAGCCGATGGACTGACATGCAAGAGCCATGGAAGTATTGCAGAGCACTTTTTGAGTGCACAGACTAGGTCAAGTTTAAGTTTTCTGTCTATTTACTTCTAGAAATACTCAGATGGTGTTAGTGCCGTCATAAACATCTCAACACAGGCCTTTGGAGACACTGAGAATGGCCTGTGAGGTATGTGCAAGGCTGAAAGTTTCACACTGGGTTAAGGAGAAGTAAATACAGTTCAAGCTATATTCAGTAAATTGTACACACATTCCCCCTGTAAAAAAGTTACACTGGTGTTAACTCGATTCTTTAGTCTGAAACCTGAGAACAAAGGCAGCATTAGAAGTAGCCAGTAGTCATTCCATTTATATATAAAGTGCTTAAGGGTACGGCTCCAATCTACTTGAATCCTCTTGCAAAGGCTTATGTCACAACTCGATCACTCCGGTCATCAATGGATTGTCGTCTAGCAGTGCCTTCACCACGCTTAAAACAACCCAGACTGTTTGCATGTGTCGTTCCAAGATGGTGGAACGACATACCACGCGCCACAAGAACAGCAGAGTCCCTGTCTGTCTTCAAGAAACTCTTGAAGACCCACCTCTTCAAAGAGCATCTCCTATCCTAATCCTAACCCGTACCTCTATCCCCCCCAGTACTCCTTCTGTGGTCCCCTCTACCTCTATCTCACCACTGACTCTGATCAAGGTTTCTGCTCTATATAGCTTATTGTCATCGTGATGAGAAATGTAATATTGTGTCTATTCTGTAAGTCGCTTTGGATAAAAGTGTCTGCCAAATGCATAAACATAAACATAAACATATTAAGCCTTACAGAGACTTGGCAGCAGCAGGAGGATAATGTTAGCATCAATAATTACTCTTTCGTATTGTTAACTCGATTTATTTAGTTGGAAAACTAAGAATAAACCAGAATAGATCAAAAATATAAACTCTGTGTGTGATGGGTCTTTGTCTCCTGGGCTGGGCACACCCCTCAAAGGAGGACTGGACACAACCAAGTCCTATTGGCTAGTTACCTCTAAGACTAACAAGCCGGGTCCTAATTCATGTTGATGACATTTGAATGTGGTACCAAATGGTGTGTGTGTTTGTGTTTGTGTTGAGTTAAAGACGTGTATCTAATGCAACAGAGAAGAAAAGTAGAGAAAATAAAAGAGAGAGGAGAGAGTCTGTGGGCACAGTCAGACCCTTCAACACAAAATATAGTTATAAAAGAAAATAAAACAATCAGTAATCTACATAGATCATGTGATAGCATACAATGCTAAAGTGAGTATTTATAGCCAAATCCTTACAGTATATAACTCAAACCACAGGTAGAGGAGAAGTTGAATATTTCTTCAAATTTAGTATAGCTAATCTGTCCGAGACCCAAAATATGTTTTAGTTCTTTTGAATCTCTGACTCTTAATTTTTTTCATCCAATGTGGATATAAAAAGAAAAAAACTCCTTTCTTTGTTGTGTATTTTTCTGTTTGGTTATCTCAAGCGTTGAGTACAAATAAAGTAATTGTATTGGGTGACGTTAGCATCCATGTATATGTCGTAAATGACGAACCCTAAACATTACCTTTACATCCCCATAAGATTTAATTGATTTTTCTCGGAATGTACTCAGTCTTATCTGTGTTGTTATGTGTTGCTTAAATATACTTCAATACCCATAATGCACGCGCCAATAGCTTACCCCGGGGACCATGTAAACAGATAGGGAGTTCTTCGGTAAAGTTTCAGCATAAACCCACGCTGACAATGTGTGTCTTTTCATTTATGCACGACACGGCATAACATTATCCACTCTTTAACTCATACCTATATCCTGTAGGGAATTATGGCATTGAAAGTAAACAGCTATGACTACATAGCATGTGTCAATAAATACATTTCCAAACGTGTCTGTCGGAGACTGCTGTAACAAGATTTAAAGAATGAATTCCTATTCCATTTTCTTCACTAGTATGTGCAAATACAGCCAAGGGCAACTATCTGAACTTCTGCAGAACTCTGCCATGTTGTCAACAGCACTACAGCGTCAACTTGTTTGACATTGGTGAATGTTGCTGTTGTTCAGAAGAGGCTGGCTTCTTGGCATAATTCAAAGGCTGGTATGAATATGGCACTCATCTAAATTGCAACAATCTCAACCAGGCTGAAAAGTCTAAAAACATACCAAAAGGCCCTTCATAAAGTTAGACACATTTTGAAGGGAATAAGCTTATTTACCCAAAAAATTGTTTCTATTCAAAAGAAACTCCCTAAAACCTTTAGTGTCTACAAGTGTCTTTAGTTCCTAATTTCCAACTGTTTCTGTCCAGTCAATCTAACAATAAAACTTCTTCTATACCATTGATTTCTGTTCCATACCAAATCACAGCCAGATTTTCCAAGGACACCCCCCCCCATACTATTAACACTATAATACTGGGTTTGATTGATCTGTCTTTATTGACAAGGTGTACACAATTAAACATTCTTATTCCTGGAGTGTGTCATGGGATTTTCAAGAAAGGAGTGATGAACAAGTCAGATGTCTTTCATTTTTGCAGAATTTATCCAGAACGGAATGCACCACATCCAAACCCCAGCAGTTCTCTATCTCACTCTCAACGACTTTTAGATTGAACAGTGCTTAAATAGCATCTCTCTTTAATTGTGTGTACTTTGTGCACAAACTTTCTTATCTTGAGACATGTCTAAAGATATGGTTGACTCTTTAATTCTTAGTTCTGAATAAAGACAAAAACTTAGTTTCCAAACTGTAGGAACCTTTCTTAATTTGGATGGTTTTGTAATTTAACCCTTCACCCACAGTCATAGGTTGAGCATTTACATTTTAATACTACAGTTTTATTACCGTTTTCTAAAAAGAATTCAGTGCTGAGAGTGAGCCAAGGAAGTATGCTTTCTGTAACTATATGATGTGTGGTCAATACAAAATACTAAAATGTGAAACTGCAACACTAAGACTGCAACTTTAATGGAAGACAGGGTAGAAAAATAGAGTGCAGGAGAGAATAGGGATGGCAAGTGAAAGATAGTGTTTTTTTAAGTAGTGTCAGATAGTTAAATTTAGTATGAGTCTTTATCTTATATATCATTAACACATTTGTAATGTCAGGAAGACAATAATAATTAGTCAATAATTACAAAACACATTCTATGGTCCATTGAGGAGGATAAGTTGCTTCTTCTGATCTGGGGCATGTGAATAGTATATGTTTTTTTTTTTTTCGAGTAAGTTGCACTGATTGGATTTTGATTGTAGTAAAATGAATTTCATTCTTTAGTTGGGCTGTATTTTTTCAATGTGAATACAACTGAAACAAAACTGAATTGAACTGGAGTTCTCAGACTAAAAATAGTGGGACAAAACAACTTTGAATATGCCTTCAGAGACGAGGTGAAACATTAGCAAAATGGCATGCTGTGAAACCTACGAATTGATCCCCAACATCTTAAAACAAAGGAGATCAATGTGGACTTCAGGAAGAAAATGTTCATGAACACTCCCTTTAACCATCAACAACTCAACAGTGGAGATTGTCAGCAAAATCAAGTTTTCTGAAGGTGCAGAAGTCTTTGAACTGGACAACACACTGATACCCACTGTAAAGAGGGCCCATTTGCTTATGCACTTTATGTGCTTGATGAGGATTGTGCACCTACCTGCTCCCACTTTCACCACAATGGAACTGTAGAAAGCATTGTGACCAGTTGCATCCACGTCTGGTGAGGGGCCTGTAATACTTCACAACAAAAGTCTCTCACTTGGGTGCTGCCAGACAGTGGAATCATTACAATTGCACTTCCTCCTTTCTAGGAAAATTAAAATGAACACTGTTTGACCAGCGTTTAAGATCACCAGAAACCTGATATACAGCGAGCTCAACAGTAGTTTCTTCCTACATGATGAACACGTTATAATATTTTCCCTCCTCAACCACACGCACCTACACAGGACTACTCCACTAATGACCTGTGTAACATACTTCTGTGCAATATTACATCATTACTAGACTGAGCATTATATGAATGTTCTTCATCTTTAATAAAAAAAGGTTGTTTTTTTAATTATGCGTACTTATTGATTTTCTTGTACATATTGCCTCTGCTATTCTTCCTGCTGTAAAAGATTGCATTTAAATCTAATTTGTTGTAGGTGTAAATGACTAGGTTTGTCTGTCTGTTTTACAAGGGCGTTCTTGTATATCGCAAGTCTTTCACAATCTTTCCAGGGACTCTTCTAGATTATGAAGATTTTCTTTCCATCTTTCAGTTAAAAAAGTGGTGTACTGCATTACTATACATGAACAAAAAACTGGCATTATGAAAAGCTGATTTATTAAGGTTTTGTCATCAGGAAACTTTTTAATAGACAAACCCAAAAGCAAATCTAACTTAAGAAATTATGAGAAAGCTCAGTTTTCTGAGTATCTGAGATTTTGGATAATTTTAAACCATTCTACTTTTTACACAGGGATTGGGTTTGATTTGATTTGATTTTTTTTCAAACCCAGACCAAATATTTGAATGTTAGAGCTGCTGGATACATCAGCGAGAAATTCTTGCACTGCAAGAAAGCATTTTTGTCCTACAAACCGAAAAGGGACTTTATGACAGGGGCTTCCAAGGACTTGGTGATAAGCCAAAGCAAAGTCAAAATGTTGGTATCAATAGAGGATATATAACTTGACCTGGAACAAAGTTAAAAATAGATTTTTTACCACTGTCAGAGCAAAATGTGATGAAAAAGTATGATCAACAGAGAGAGATTACAAATCTCAAAGATACTCTTGTGCTTAGAGACGGAGCAATATCTAATCTAAACATGAACAGAGGATTTACTTACAGCTATCCAAGTGCCACTGTCTCTGATAACAAAAAAATTACCCCCTGAGGTTCAGGCAAAACAACAAAGGGTGACACAGCTGAATGTAAGCAAGGTGAGACTGTGTTTTTGTGTTATTCTCCTCAAATCTGAGACGGTCATCTTGAAGAAGTGAGAAAGACCTAGACTCTGACAGTGTTTAATTCCTCTTGAAAAAGGCTCTGTTTAGCTGTCCATATGATGCATTTAAATAATATATGATTATCTTTCTATGTTTTAATGTTTTTATTTGACTTTTGTGATTTCATGATGTTAAACACTTTGCATTGCCTTGTGTACAAACTGTGGTATTCAAATAGATTTGCTTTACCTGTTATTGAAATACATATGTTAACACAGTTTATTTTAGATTGTACTATACTCTTGATTATTATTCCGTGCATACCTGGCCAAAATCCAATTTCTACCAGTTGTCAGCATGTCTGAGATTTCCACATACACTCTACGATTTGGACCTTTCTAGAAATCACCCTGACATCAGCAGAGAACAATGTAAATGTCACTGTGGTGGTCCTGGTTGAGGGGTTTTCGTCTCGTCATTTCCTGTTTTATTTTGAAGAATAACCCTCATCTCGTTTCAGGTCACTTGCACTTCCTGTTGTGTCACCAGTCTGAGGGTCTCCCTGATTACCTATTGCGTGCACCTGGGGATCCCTTCCCTCATGTGGTTAAATAGTCCTCGTCTCCCCTTGTCCCGTGCCAGTGTGTTTCGTTCCTTACCACAGTGCCTGTCTTGTTCAATTCAATTCAATTTTATTTATATAGCGCCACATCACAAGAACAGTTGTCTCACAGCGCTTTCCAAACAGAGCAGGTCAGACCCTATTCTGAAGATAATTACAGAAGCCCAACAATTCCCACCATGAGCAAGCACAAGGCGACACAGGCAAGGAAAAACTTCCTTTTAACAGGCAGAAACCTCGAGCAGACCCATGGCTCAGGGTGGGCGGCCATCTGCCTCGGCCGGTTGGGGGTGAGGGAAAGAGAGGGCAAGAGAGAGAGGGCGAGAGAAGGACAGAGGGAGCAGAGAGAGGCAGCCAACACAGCAACACGTAGACTAGATGAAAAATGTCAATGAAGAAATGATTGAAGTTAGTTGACAAAGATTGAGGGAAGCAAAACAGTCAAAACGTATAACTGGTTCTGGTCCTACAGTTACTGAGTTTAAAGATAAGTCGATGCTATTTGAGGGCAAATATTGGTGGATTTTGTTCCTGATAGCTAGAATTTTATCGTCAAAGAAGCTCATGAAGTCATGGCTAGTGAGAGCTATTGGAATACTTGATTCAATAGAGCTGTGGCTTTCAGTCAGCCTGGCAACAGTGCTGAAAATAAACCTGGGATTGTTCCTTTCCTCAATTAAAGACGAGTAATATGCTGCTTTGGCATCACGGAGGGCCTTCCTATAAGCTTTAAGACTATCTTGCCAAGATAAACACACAGTTCCCTCGTCATAGATAACCTTGCCTTAGATCCCGTTCCCTGCCATTGTGCCTCCTGAGTTTTTGCCTCTATTGAGTGCTTTTCTGTTTTCCTCCTAGATGATCATTCCTAGTGAGTATTCCTTTGTTACTTTGTTCCAGCCCCTTGCCTCCTCGTGAGAGACTTTACGTTGTAACTTTCATCAGTATTGTTTTGTGACTTTTTCCTCAGCCTCGTTTTGAGAGCCTCTTTGAGTTTGTACTTTGCCCCTCCGTTTTTGGAGCGCTTTATGTTTCTCTTTTTGTCCACTCCTTTTGAGTGCTTCTTTTGTTAATAAACTTTGGATTTTTGGAGTAAGCTCTGCGTCTGAGTCCTTGCTGAGTTCCTGAGCCTGACAGTAACTTTATTCTAGGACTAACTAAGATGTGGTGTGAAAATTGCTGAAAAAAAGGAAATGTGCTGACATGTCTATTCATCTGCTTTAACCTACTTTTGTTCTCTGAAATTCTATATTATATATATAAATTAATTATTTGTCACAGTATCTCACACTCTAAACTATATCTATACAAAAATTACATTTCTGCTTCAGCAAATATTTCTTGGAATCTTTTAATGTTCTTACACCTCTATAGATATACACAAAGTCCAAATTGTTGCATGTCTGAGAACTCTTCCCTTTCCATGTGCTGTTTTTCCTTGGAACTGTCTTTTCATGCCCTGGACAAACTGCTATACCATAATTGGGCCATATGGAAACAAATAACCTAAATACTCACATTCACTTCTAAGTCTCCATTTAGAAATGTATTGACTCCCATTAACCTTTTTTGACATTGTTTGAGCCACAGGCTGGTTATTAGTCGGTGATCATTCTTAGTCCCAGGAACGCTGTTTCACTCACCAAAAGCTGACATCCCAAAGCAAACTATATTACTCCATTTGTTTTATTGTATCATCCCACTGGCCCTTCTTTTATATACATATGTGTGTGTGTATGAGTGCGTGTGTGTACAGAGACAGATAGAGATTTTAAAACACTGCAGCTTTTTTAAATGGTATAATATATTATTAAAAAATAATGTAGCCTAGTTTGATGTTGCCATGACTGACGACTAAAACAGATCCTTTTGACAACCTGGCTGCAATAGTTAACCACTCATGATCCCCTTAACCCCTCACACCACTCATTCTGTATATCACTGTTCTGAGTCTGTGCTGTGTGTTGAACTGTGTGTGTCAACCATCTGTTATAATCAGTCATGAATATTTTAGAGGCCCCAGCACTTTAAACGGCTTATATACCCCATGGATGTTGACATGCATGGGCAAAGTCATGTGTGTATTCTTCGTGCGTTTACAGTTGGCCCATTGATTTATAATTAACTCTGGGACGATTGTTCCAGCATGCACACAGCTGGCCAGCTCTCTGGGGTCACAACAGTGTGTGAATGCCAGGATGTGTGTGCAAAAAGTTACTTCAGTGTCCAAATAAGACTTATTGGACTCAAGTGTTTAAACTAATCAGACTAAAGGCTTCTCTAAGTGAAATGAGTAGAAACCTGTGCCCATATTGGTGTGCAAAAAAGTATTGCCTACTTAACTTGTATTTACATATTCTTAAAATTGAGTACAGTACACGTTAGCAGATAAACATATTCCACAACCAGCCATATATACCACTAGGTTGCATTCCCACAACTTCTTGCCTCAAAGAGCTCAATATAAAGTCCATGTAAATTAGTTACATGTCTCAGAGTTTTAATTACCACTTATAATTTGACACAATACAAATGGGAGAATTTATCAACACCCTGTGTTCAATCAATTTTTTATTTTCATTAATACCGTTATCGCAGCTAACGGTATTTGGGAAGGAAAGGTCCCACTAAAAAGGTACAATTTAGTTTACATTCTTCTAATCAACTTACAGGGATCTTCGTTTTGATAGAGAATGAAAGTGGTTCTTTTGTTTTTGAATGAAAGTCGTTCTTTTGTTTGGTTTTTGTTTGTCTCTGACTGTAATCACAATAAATCAGTTTGTTGGCTTTAATATACGGTAAAAGTAATACAAACGTCAACCTCTTGAAGTTCTTGAGACCCTTAAAATCCTAAGTCTACTAGCAGGTCTACTGGCTTACTGTAGAATGTGTCACAAGAACATTTATATTGAACATTTTTAAATTGTAAATAAAGAAGACTGTGTTGTCCTCACTGCAGCAATACAACTAGCTAAACTCTTCCTTATAAATGAAGACATGAGTCGTAATAAGCTCTAGTTGCTCTTTACTGTGGCTCTTTTCCTCTTAGTACAAGGTTAAGAGTTAGAGTGAAAACTGTAACAAGACAAAACAAAAATGACCATTTAACTCTGTAACAGGTGTTTTCCTTATGTAAATAAATGAAAAAAAAAGTTTTAGCCACAAAAAACTGCAATTTCATGTAAAGAGTACTTTTTAACATCAAATTATAAATATGATTATGGCATCATCAACTTACAACGTTGCTCCTGTGACGTTTGCATTTAGCTACGTTTCTGTGGTCAACTACATGAATATGTCACTGTAAACTCAGCTAGCCTCCTCAGACTGCAGTACTAACCCAAAACAAACCTGTGACCCCGGAAAATTAGAGTGAAAACCGCCCTTCAAAACAAAGGTACATTCAGATCCAGGCCTGAAAAGCAACACAAAGACTTTAAACAACTTAATACACTCGCACAAGCTGTCAATTTTTTGGAAAACAAGTAAAATGTACAGCATCACTGTTAACTCTTTCAATGCCACTGAAGACACTGACACTTTATGACATCTGATGCAAAAAATCACTGTTTGTGTGCTACTGATCTCATGAAATACATTAATGCACTTTATATAAGCACATATAATGAATATACATGGAGGAGAAATGTCTTCCAAAATAAACAGTATCAACATCAACTTTATTTGTAGGATTTGTCAAAAGTTATGTTTTTTAATGCAATTGAATATATACGATATATATATATATCAGTGGTGGGCCGTCAGGACCTGCCAGGCCTTCTTTGCAGGCCTAAGAACATATCTGAATCACAGACTGATGTTGATCATATTTTGTCCATGGATACACATCAAATATCTCTAAATGGTCTCTCCGCTTCTTGTCATAGCTTTTCCCCAGGTTGTGCTGCTTCCAGACATGCATTTTCATATAAAAGCATTTAACTAATCACATTTCAGCTATCATTTGTTGCTAGGCAGGGTCAAAGTCAAAGATGTCTGCCAGGAGGCCTTCACAATACGTTCTGCAGGCCCCCCTAACAGAAAATACATGTCGAGTACACTGTTGCTTTAACCAATCAGATTTTAAGTTGGAGACACCAGGGCCCTTAGAAGGCCTTAGGCAACGTCACCGTATTCACGCCCGCTGATTGGATAGTCACATAGCGTACTTTCCAAAGTTAGCAAAAAAAAACTAAATATAGTTGTGTTGGTATAATAGCTATTTTATGATTTGGTGGCGGATTTACTGTCAAGGCCATTTTCAAGACGGACTTTTCAAGAAAAGTAAGTGAGTAAAATGTTGCTTTTTTCCTAAATAATACTGCGAGTTTATAAGGATATTATTGCTGTTTTTTTTGTTTTTTTTTTTTTGGGGGGGGGGGGTTCGCAGCTGTAGCTGCAGCAGTAGAAGACTTGTGCACCTTTGATCAATATACTGTATTTTAGGCAGGTCCCGATCCGATATTTGGATCGTATCGGTAGTCATGAGAAAATGCCGATCCAGACTCTAGATCCATTTTTTTAAAGTCCGATCCTTCACATCTCCTAACCCACAGGTATGTGTTCTAACCATTATGTTGTTATCAGAGTAAATCCCTGTTCAATATGAGTATGACAACTAAGTAAGTAGCTAAATTACTTTCAACTTTAATACAAAAAAAGCTTGATCGGGACATCCCTACTGTATTTCTACATAATAAGATAATTTCTCCAACCATAAAATAGTTATTGAAGGGTGAATTGATTCAGACGGAGCACTACTGAAGGCCTAGGTGTGAAATGAGGCAAACCCAGTTTATTCAATGCAATTAATCTCTGTAGGGCCTGTTCAATCAGTTACTTCAAGAAAGTGCAACTTCATAATAGTTTCAAAAAGAATCTCTCCAAGGCCATGATGTGTAAAACTGTTGCTTTGTTCAATGTGGTTTAAACGCAAACCTAACTGTATACTATAACAGCACTCTAGCTCAAAGCATGCAGGGCCCTTGATGATCTACTTACCGTATTTTCTGGATTATAAATCTCTCCGGAGTACAAGTCGCACCAGCCATAAAATACATAATATAGAAGGAAAAGACATATATAAGTCGCACTGGAGTATAAGTCGCATTTTTGGGGGAAATTTATTTGATCTCTCCCGGCAGCACGTTGTTCAAGAACCCATGTGCAAACTCGTTCCTCAAGCTCTGCCCACCTACTGTAGCTATTAGCCCGCGATTGGCCTTTTAAGTTTTCTTCATTTCAATAATAGTAACTTCCGCTTTTCGCCAGTCCCTTGCAAGTTTCTGGCTAACTCTAAACTTTCCTTCTGCTGCTCGATAATCGTTTTCGGATGCATATTTTACTACTTGCATCTTGTAATCTGTAGAATATGATTTTCTTTTCGGTGCCATTTTTGTCAAGTTCTTCTAAGTTGTTTTCATAATTCACCGCCATTGTTTAAAATAACTTGATATCTTGAGAGCACATTGATGTATGTGAAAACCACATTACAGAAAACAAATGCACAGTCAAATAACCACCTCATATTGACTATATAATGTTAAACACAATCAAAATGAGGAAGTACCTATTGAGATAATGCACTAGTCATACCTGTTTGAACAACGTTTTTATTCCAGAGAATCTGGATGGGGTCATCGCCCTCATGTTCAGAATCGACAAACGGCAGGCAAAAAAGCTGTGGTCAAAAGAAGGCAGGCCAAGGTCAGGATCACAAGACAATACTAGAATTTAGCTTGAACGAATGGAAAAATGATGAGTACGAACATGCAACGGACAAGAGACATACTGGAGTATATATATACACAAGACAGGGGACGAAACAATGACACACAGGTGGAACAACAACAATGGAAGCCGACAGGAAGAACTAAAAAACCAAACAGTAAACAATGACATGAAAACCCAAGACAATGGTAAATGTATGCATTAACTCCAGCAGCAATCTTCTCCTTTTCCTTAGCAGCTGCAGCGCTGTTGCTCTTTCTTTTAAAAACGTATTCAAACTCCCCGTACGCCTGCATTAAAGTTTCTAGTTTCGTTGTAGTGAAATAAGGGACTCCACTTGCCTGTTGTCATGGTGACTAGTTGAATCGATGCTCCATTGACAATGGCTTTTTAGCTTTTGTGACACGTGTGCTTTCCTCTGGTGAACATACCCCGAGTTACCTGAGACTAACTTTGAGACTCAAAGTTTGTTGAACCTGCTTCGAGAAATAGACCACAGGTGACTATGCTATTTTACCTGCCCCACTGCAACACTTGTTTTTGCAGCTTCTGCCCCTGTGATGCCAACCTTCTGTCTCTATTTTGCAGAAACAAGTACCGGACTTTGGCTTAGAGACCATTTTATATATACTACATCATTATATACTACATCATCACCATATACTACATGACTACATCATCTGCTTTTTGCAGATCTGCTTTTTTGATATAGTCCCATTGGCTTCAGCAAGTCTCGATCTATAGCTCTTGCTGGAGCCGTGCGCAGCTGAGTGTGAAGTGGCTGGGATGAGAATCAGTGCCTTCAAATCCGAGACCATGGTCTCTCATTGAATAAGGGTAGAGTACTTCCTCAAGGTGAGGGTTTTGTCCTTGTTCAGGTTTCTCAGGGTGTAGCTCTTTATTTATCGGTCCATCTAAGTTCCTACCCTCCCCTATGATCACAAACTTTGGGTAGTGACTGAAAGAACAAGATCGCGGATACAAGCAGCCAATTGGGTTTCCTCCGTAGGGTGGCTTGGCTCTCCCTCAGAGATAGGGTGAGAAGGTAAGTCATCTTGGAGGGGCTCAGAGCAGAACCGCTGCTCCTCCACGTGGAGAGGAGCCAATTGAGGTGGTCCGGGCATCAGATTAGGATGACTCCTGGTCGCCTCCCTGAAGTCTAGATTTCCCTGCCCGGGCTGCTACCTCCATGATATATGCCCCAACTTCAACATCTAGGAACACCATGTCAATTCATAAATAGCTAACTCATCTTTTAATTTCCTTTGCTGTAGAAAATGGAACCTTATGTACAGAGAGTGACCTGTATGGAAAGCTACATCAACCAAGGATATAACCCCATCTGCAGACCACACCACAGTTTTTGTATTTCCTGAAAGTCCAGATTTATCTATTCTATTCAGTCCCTCAGCAACATCTTTCAAAACTGTACTGCTCTCATCATTTAAGTCTATCTTATACCACCCTTCCTTAATTATTGGAATTGTCTCTTATTATATTATAAACCCTCCATCACTTAATTCCCTCTGCTTATTGAGATACTCATAGATTTATTTGCATTTCATACTGGCCCATTTTAGATTTTTAATGAGTCACCCAGTGGCGGACCGTGCATTTCACACCTAGGCCTTCAGTAGTGCTCCGTCTGAATCAATTCACCCCTCAATAACTATTTATTGGTTATAGAAATCATCTTATTATGTAGAAATACAGTAGGGATGTCCCGACCCAGCTTTTTGTATTAAAGTCTAAAGTTATTTATCTACTTACTTAGTTGTCAGACTCATGTTGAACAGGGATTTACTCTGATAACAACTTAAAGTTTGGGACACAGACGTGTGGGTTAGGAAATGCTAATGCTAATGCTAATGTGGGATCAGACTTTTTAAAAAATGGATCTGGAGTCTGGATCTGCATTTTCTCATGCCGGCCAATACGATCCAAATTTCGGATCGGGACAAGCCTAAAATACAGTATAAAGATCAGGGGTGCACAGGTCTTCTACTACTGCAGCTACAGCAGCAACACCCCCCCCCCCCCAAAAAAAAACTAAACAAAAACAAACATCAATAATATCCTCATAAACTCGCAATATTATTGAGGATAAAAGCAACATTTTACTCACTTACTTTTCTTGAAAAGTCCGTCTTGAAAATGGTCTTGACAGTAAATCTGACACCAAATCATAAAATAGCTATTACAGCAACTCAACTATATTTCGGTTTGTTTGCTAGCTTGCCGCTGATTGGATATCTGACCATCCAATCAGCGGGTGTGAATACGGTGACGTTGCCTAAGGACTTCGAGAAGGCCCCGGCGTCACCAACCTAAAATATGATTGGTTAAAGCAACCGTGTACTCGACATGTATTTTCTGTTGGGGGGGGGGGGGGTTGCAGAACGGATTGTGAAGGCCTCCAGCCAGACATCTTTGACTTTGACCCTACCTAGCGACAAATGATGGCTGAAATGTGATTGGTTAAATGCTTTAATATGAAAATGCATGTCTGGAAGCAGCGCAACCAGGGGAAAAGCTATGAAAGGAAGCGGACAGACCATTTAGATATATTTAATATGTTTCCATGGATAAAATATAATTAACATCAGTCTTTGATTCAGATATTTTCTTAGGCCTGCAGAGAAGGCCTTGCAGGCCCTGACAGCCCACCACTGGAGTCACCAATTTCATATCATCTTTGTTGGCAGTAATTGGTGTAAGGTGCTCCCCATACTACTCTTTTTATCAAATTTAAACCCATTTGATCTAAAAATATAACATGCAGGGCATTTCTTTCTCAATCCTGGCTATCATCTGATGTCAAATATCGTGTGTGTGCTCTGAACACTCAAATCCTATACATTTCAGAGGACAATAGCTAACTCAGGTCCAAGAACTCTTTCTACTTTGGAATTAAAATATTTCATGCCCTACATCATGCTCAAAGAATAAACAGTTTCTCCCGAGCTATTCTCCATTGCCTCTAAATAACTTCAGGTGTAGTTTTAGCCTTTAAAACACTACACTTGTAAAATGCGGTCCTTACAATCATTCTCTTTCTCCTAATATATCCGGCCTGTCTGTACTGCTTGCCTGCTTCTTAATTCTTCTTGCAAATAAGTAATTCCTTTCTTCTCTTCATCTGTAGCTCATTTCCAGTGCTTTTTAAATTATCTTTTTCCTATGACCAATTCATCCATTTCTTCCCCAAATCTCTTTCTTGCCTGATGCATTCTAAGACGTCTAACTGACAATACTTTCTGCCTCTGGAATTTATTTCCCTCTAGTTCAACTTGTATTCACTTCAACTATTCAAACTATTCCCTCTAGAGAGGGGGAGAGAGGGGGACCCCTGTACTTGGCAAGTCATTTCACCAATGACAGGCCAGGGAGGAGAATAGTCTGAATTGATGTGCTTGTAGGGGTGGCAACAGCAGACAATTGTCCTTGGAAAAATGAAGAAGCCAAGGGGTTAACCTGTTTAAGAGTATTGAGGAAAGTGGACATAAAAGCATGGACAACTTTGTGGGCTAGCATCAGTGATTTCTATTTGACCGAAGCTGCTACAAGTACTGTGTAGATACTTAACAGGATGAAAGAGGTGAAGCATACGTCCTTTTATGGAGGCTGAAGACTAGATGAAGACAGAACGACTTCCAAGCAACTCATGTTGGGGAATGCAGTGGTTGGCTGTGTCAAAATACTGTCATAAACTGCAAACAAATTAAGTATAATGAGCAGTGTAAGTATTGTGGCCACTATTAAAGTCAGACCGTTTGGATCAGATAATATTTAGTCCCATTCCAAATTAGAGTCAAATTTACTAAGGCCAGTGTCAACTTCCTAGAGTTAATTTAATTCAGTCCAGTTTGAATATTAACATAAAACATATACAAATATTCAACATTGCTAAGAGTAGTATAAATTCATTTTCATGAGTTTTTTTGTACTCCAAAATTGAGTTTAAAAATGTTCTGTAAAAACACAGGTGATTTATTTTTAGATCTTCAAAAAATTAAGTCCTGCACAATTCTGCCGATAGTGTATTGATTTAAATCAGGTGTGTTGAGGCATGGAAACATTTAATCCCTGCAGGACAGCATACATTGGATATCTCTCGTAGGTTAAACTGGGGGCCACTATTACTCACTTTGTAGAGTTGAATTTTTTACAATTTACACAGATTTGAGCAGTTTCAACAGCTGGCCATGGAGATGTAAATCCTCCATCTAAATTAAAATAGGTTTACTCTCAAATATTGACACTGCATTTTATTAACCTGTAGAAAGGTAAAGAGTTCAGGGGCGAGAGCTACTCCAATTAAAACATTGTACAAAACATGCAGTTCTATTTCTGTGTTCATCAACTTTAACATACAGTATCACTGTTAGAAACGTCTTAAATTTTTTAAAAATTAATTAGAGTAGTCAATGTGGATGATTCTGAAAAAGTACCATGTTGTATGCTGATAATGAAAAGAAATATACATTTTCACAATGCTGCGCCATTCCAATTAGTCAGTTTACTGTCTCCTTGCATGCTGGATATTTTAAGCTTGCCTGCATGGACTGTGTGTGTGTGTACTGGCCTAAAAGAGCCGTGGCGGTACAGATCGCAGACTAATCCACAGTGATAGCTAAAGTGCTCTGTGTCGACCACAGGAAAAGTATGTGTGTCGTACAGAGAAGACAACTGAAGGTATAAGCACCACACATATTTTTTATCTGCTTTAATCTTAATAATGAAATGTATTTTTTTTTATTTAATTTAAACATTTAAAACACAAATGAAATATATTATTTCTTTATTATACTAATGATTTGTTGCCACTGTGCCAAGCTCATTTACAATCTAAATTCATATTTGTCTGGTGAGAAAAACACCATCATGACTGGGAGCACGTCATTATACACAAAAAACAGGGAACACACCAAGAGAATATCAAGGTTTTTGGTCATTCTACATATTATACACATGTGATCTGGAAATATGTGTTTTGAGCTGTATGCATGCATTATTATGTATGTGCATTTATGTATGTAATAAATGTGTAGAAAATTAATGATTGTGCACAAGTGGCAGGCAATAAATGAGTATGTGCAGATACTAGGCTATGGAGGTTAGTCTAGGATGCAGCACTACAGGAGACCTATTTTAATTCTTTACTAGATATCCATGATTTATTAATCAGAGTTTGAAATAACAGTTTTAGTGTCAGACGGGATCAGGCCAAAGCCTTAATTGCAATAGAAAACACACTTAATATGCCCCAACCAAAGCACGGGCATGGCTTGGTCCCAACAGGACCAGAAAGATGCTTTTCTGCATTCTTGACAACTACAGTTTTCTGTACATTTTCATTTAAATGTCAATGCCTTTTTTGCATTGTTATATATTTGTTTATCCAGTAACAGTCTCAGTCTGCCAGTCCATCGCAGGGCCACACAGAGACATGGAGACAAGGACAAACACTCACACTCACTCCTAAGTGGAATGTCCAGTCACCCTAACATGCAGGTTTTTGGACGGTAGGAGGAAGCCGAAGAACCCGGGGAGAACCCATACAGTCACGGTCGTGCCGTATAGTGGTTAGCACGATCGCCTAACCATTGGGTTCTAGTGTTAACAACACTAGAAAAACACAATTTTAGCACTATTTTAATGAGGTGCAACTACATTTAACAATCTATCCTTTTCACTTCCTTTTTTTCTAGATTTCTGTAGGTCTGCTTTTTTGTTGCTTTGTGCTTTTGTATTTTAACCAATTGGTTACACTTAGCAAAACATTAAGGTTTGGAGTAAAACTTTACAAAAATAAGTATTAATGTAAAAAGGTTTCCTGATATTTTCCAATTTCAAAATGTGCAATAAAAAGAGCCACTTTTGGTGTACTTTGTGAAATCAGATCTTGCATTGTGAATCTGACCTGATGCCTGAACATGAGGAGTACTGTGCATTTTTTAAAATCATTCAAATGGATGGCACAATCAACAAAAATAATGAAAGTACAACAACACTGATACTCTCTGTCAAAATTGAGCAAAGGTCCCAACAATTGAGTTCTGAATTTTCTTTTATTTATTGTTTTAAGAAATAGTTCAAAGTTCAAAACTCTTGGACTTGCCAGATGTTTAACTATATTTCTTATGAGGGTCCATTCAAACATTCTTTTTATATACATTTCTATATAAAGCTTGCATTTTCAACTTATGATTTCTTATATTGCTTTTGAGAATCCATGCGCTCATAGTAACAAAGTTTTACAAGATGGGTAAACATGGGTAAACTGTCCTGGATACGTTTCTTTTTTCTTTTTTTCATAATAATGCTGAAATGAAGTTTGAGTTCAATGGAACTCACGCCTTCAATATATTCTTAATAGATATATGATCCATGATGGAACAATTAATCAGAAACACTTCCTGTAAGATTTAATAAAGTATTAGACAGTGGTTTCAATGTGTTTTCCAGGAAAACATAGCTTTTAAAAGAGACAAAGATAAATTGTTTATCCAAAGTGGTTCTAGAGTTGTGGGAGGGTGAGCAGGCAGGTGATAGGAAAAGAGATTTCAACAGTTTAGGTGACTTTGCCCAAGGATCCAAAACAGGAAATTATGTAAACTCTTACAGTTCCAGGGAATCTTGAAAGCTCAAGAAAGGTGTTACAGGAACAGAGGAAATGCCAGTGTAAGAGATGAGTTGATTTAGAGCCCAGAATTCAGCCTGATTACCACTGTAACAATGTTATGCTCTGGCAAGAACTGGTGCTCCCCCTAATTCTTAACAAGGAGTCTTGAGGACTGCAGATAAAGATCAGTTGTAGCTGTGCAACAATGTTACATGAGCCCTGCTCACCCAAACCTACAATTCAGAAAACATCACGTCTTTACAGTCAAGCCAGATCATGACAAAACAGTGACTTTCGTTTGTCTAATGAAAAGACTGTGAAACAGGAGCTATTGTAGTTTTAACAAGAGACACTGCATCTAACATTTAAATGTGATTAATAAAACGATCCGTTGGGAGATCAACATCTTAATAAGAGGATTAATATCAAATGAAAACATTGGAAAATTTACCAGCATCAAAGGAATTCAAAACATGAAAGCCAATCACATTGGCTGGCAAGTGGTACAAGAAAAGATAGTATGTGTGGGGCCAAACATACATGGGGAAAATGAAAAGAAACCCTGATATTAATAGAATTATTTGTCAAGGTGTATTTTGAAATCCCAGCCATAAGTCAGTCTAAACCCCTTCATGGTGGTCAACAAATCGACCTGAACTACATCCAGAACAAATTGTTTCCATGTTCTCCTCACGTATGTGTGGGTTCACTATGGATACTCCAGTTTTCTTTCACTGTCCAAACACATGCTCGATGGCTTAACTGGTGAATAAATTGATGGTTACCTGTTATGGTTGTACTCTGCCTCTCGCCCAATGACAGTTGGGATAGGCTGTAAGTACAAGCAAATTTCTATTGTTTTGTTCATATTTCTTTTTTCCGTGTTACTAATATCCCTTAGTGTGTTTAAGGGGGATCTTATTTTAATCATCCATTCAACTATTTTCCATACCCACTTACTCCAAATAGGGATGCAACAGAAGGGTTGCAACCTAGCCCAACTGTCATAGGGTGAGAAGTAGACCCTGGGTAGGTCACTCGTCTATCACAGGGTAACACATAGGCACACAAGACGGATAAGGTAAATAACAAAGGAAGAACTTTATTGCTAAAGCTTTGAGAAGTTTTTAAATTATACCCAGCTTTGAGAACCATATCAAAAGTATGTTAAGAAAATGCTGAGCACAATGTCATCTTCCATCTTCCTCATGATGTGTCTTAGAAATTAGCTAAGATACTAAGAGAGCAACAAATAATAACAAAAATGCTTTGAATCATATCAAAACAATACAGCACAGTTATTCAAGACTTTGGTTTGCTATTACATCACATTAGATTTTTTATTCATACATGTGTTAGCCAAGACTCCATGCAGATTCCATCTTACTAAATGCAAGATGTGGATAGGTAAATATAAACAATTACAAAAGTAACCTTATTGATGTATACTTTAAGTAAGCTAGTGAGCTAGAGTTTAGAGAATAATTAATTTAAAGTTGAAAATGAGGTAGATTAGGCATTCCTGTATGTGTGCACACGTGTGTCTATGCGTGTATAAGTGAATGTGGGTCTGTGGTGGTGATGTTATGATGGCATTCAGCAACCTGGCATGCCTTTTTAATTTTGCTGAGTAAATAATGCATCCACTAGAGTCCATAATTTATATAAGTGGACATGCAATCAGTTGAGATTAACATGCACGATGCCCCTGTGGATGAATGTGTTTTTGCATTTACTTTTAGTCTCATTACTCATGAGACTGGGAAATCATTGTAACATGCCAGGTCACTGAAATTCTCTCTCACTGTAGCCTTTTCCTACATTGTATCTGTTGGCCACTGGGTGGATCTCAAGGTAAAGAAGCAGTCTATGATAGCATCACAAAATAAAAGTTAATTTAATTATCTCTGTTTAGGTTTAAAGTGTGAGTGTGCATTGAATTATGTGCTGAACATTGTATTTATTTAATAAATCAAGAGTTGGGAAATAATAGTTGATTCTGATCCCACAAGCCTTGTTGACAAAGCAGTGTCTGTACATGCCCCCCCTCCCAACAGATAAAAACTAAATAAAAACGTCTTCCTTGACTGATGTTAGAAGAAGACAACATTTTTCTTTACATAAGGGGAAGATAGAGAAGCACAGTTTGATAGAATAATTGAGAGAACATTTAGATAATGTTGATCTTTTGGAACAACAAACATAATACAAAAGTACAGATAAAGTATCCTTAGTTTTATATTCAATTGAAACTAATGCAGTGGTCCTGTGCAGTTGTCCTGTTTATGTGTGGCCCCATGATGGAGTCGCAACCTGTCCAAGGTGTACCCTGCCTATCATCCAATGACGGTTGGTTACAGCTTAACACACACTCAAATGCAACAATCACCCGATTACCAGGAAATATCAAATACATGCTAGCTCTATCAAAATTCTTTAAACATGATTAATACATACATTACGTCAAAGACAATGATTCAGCAAACAGTGTCTGCCACAATCTGCTTCAAGAGTTCTACTTCACATCATTAAACTGCCTCCAAATAAGATCCAATCACCCAGTGTTTTCTGCATCCACACTTTGTCCCATCAACAGCTCTCATTGCTCTCCTTCAATTTGTTCCAGGGCCATTCCACAGATAGATCCCCACTGGGCATTCGGTTTAATCCAGACCAAATGCTAATAGGGCTGTTTGGTTGCTGGCTGTCTGCCTGGGCTGCTGGTCAGTGATGTTATACTTTGCCAAGGAGCGCAGTGCTGGGTGACGCTGCCAAAGTCTAAGCTGCCCAGAGAGCACTTCATAACCAGAAGACACTCCATGCCCAATTGTCCACACTAACTATAAACAGGCTCCGAAGTGCATAAGATTGCCAACTTGATCTTTTTGTGATTTTACCTTCTCTATTCGTCCCACTCCATTAAAATACATAAAAATGGATGTCTTGAAGATGGGGCTTTTTGTATTATGCACTCTTCTTAGCATTAACTCTTACTCATATACTGCAGATCATGATATATTGATAGGTTGTTAAAGCCTTTCTCAGTAGTACAGCGTGGTTGCATGAATTCATAAAAAGTAGAGTGATGTAGCCCACAAAGGCTTTGTTAACAAAGCTCCACATCTTTTATCATTCTCCAACTGAGAGCAATTTATTTGCTACATAGAAAGAATGATAATGTTTAGGTTTCAGTTCTGACTTGAGAGATGGCCAGGGCAATTTTATTTTCTGTAAAATGGACTGCACATTTAGAGCTAATTTTTTGTCTAGCTGACCACTCAAAGCACCTCAAAACTACAACACATCTTTCTCTATTTATTTTTATTTAATTTTTTAAATGGCTATATGGTGCTTGGCCCTCACTCACATACATATAAAAGTAGTTAACATGGGGTTGAATGAAGGATGCTCTGACATTTGGTCCTGGAGCCATTAGTTGAGCTACCAAACTTATGTGTTACGATCTGTTTAGGCGGACCCAAAAACACCCTGAGGCAAACGGTCAGTTTCACAGGTTTATTTGACAGACAGGAATCTCCGGTAGACGTGGTCAGGGCAGGCAGGGTTCGGCAACTTGTGATCAGAGTCCAGCAACTAAGCCAAGGGGTAATCCAATACGTGGTCCAGAACAGAGCGAGGGTCAAAGCCAGGGGAGCAATCCAGGGGAGCAGGCGGGAGCACGTAGTCAGGCAGGCGAGGTCGGAACACGGGGAGGCAGGCAGAGCACAGAGATTGACGAGGCAGATCTCAGGCGGGCAGACAAAGCAGACTGGGGACAGGCAGGCTCGGAAAACAGGTTCAATCAGGTCGTATCAGGCAGGCAGGATAGATAACGCTGGAAGTACTCACAAGTTGTATGGAGACGTTCTGGCACAGAGGAGTGAGTGAGCCGGGTTTAAGTAGTGGCCGATACAGGTGCGACCAATGTTGTTAATTGCTGAGGTGAGTGAGAGCGAGCCGGTAGGCGGAGCCAGAACGTCACATTATGATTGTAAATCAGCTGCCATTCTTCCATAACCATCCCAGTTGACTTTAAGTAAAAGTTACACTGAGTGTACTTAGAATCTTAGTAACATATTCAGTGTAGTTCATATTTTATTTTGAGAAAGATCCTACTGGTCTGCCAGGTTTTCCATTCAAAATCATATTTTCAAAATGTCTTAACTTGACCTTGTAACCATTGCAGTATTGACAGCCACGCTTTTGGTAGGAAAACAGTTAAAGTATGTAATTTTTCCAGAAATAAATCGCTAAGATTTTTTCAGTCAATATAAAATCACAGAGTTCGTCCCTAAATAGATGGGTAGTTGTACTATTTTTGCATGTGTCATGTTGGTTGTTTAGATGATTTCTGTGCTTTCAAGACTCTGTGTTTTGTGGTGTTTTTCCATCCTCTCATTGTCCTTATGGGTGAAATAAGTTTAACAACCACTCATTATGCTGTAGGAGATGAGTACAATAAACCCCAGTGTAAACCCCTTATCTGGCTTTGTGATTTATTTAAAAAAATGTTTTCTTACACTCAAGAAACATATAGAAACCATAAGTTTACAAGGTACTGTGCCATTGTACAGTTTACTAATATATCTGCGTAAAATTGTATGTATACTATCTCTGTCTAGTTGTATGATCCTATTTGGACTAAGTGACCATTGTTCTGGGTATTAAAAGTCTCATCCTGGATGTATGTGGGCATCCCTCAGAACAAACTCTATAAAGTGTTTGCATTTATCATGACATCATAAATTAAGATCAAACTTGGTTTTATAACTGATAACCAACTGTGTCCTCATCGCCTCTGGTGGAAATACTGTTGGCAGTCAAGATACTAACGCATTTCTGTATTAAAATATATTTTCTCTATGCTATGACCTGTGATTCCTGGAGAGTAGGGTAGCAAGAGTAGATCCAGGACACAACATGCTTGGCATATTGGAAAGTGACACAGAATGTTTATTTTGATTTTATTTCCCTATTATATTCTTTCAGTTACAGACTCTGTACAACGCTTTACAAGACAGGCACTTCAGTCTTTGAATGCTAAGAGCAACTGGCCACATTTACACTGAATCAGATTTTTATTGAGATGTTCTAACTCGTATCCTTTTATGCAGCAGTAGAAAGTCAAAAAAGTTTCTTTGTTTATTTCGATATCAAATGTTGCTACAGGCTCAACTGGAAAGACTTAGGTAGAAAAACTGTCAGACAAATATTTAACTAGCACAAAGAAAAGATAAAGAATAGAATCTGTTGTATGTGCTGCAGTAGCTTTTTTTTCTTTCCAAAACCCGTGACACATGTCTACCTTTAATATGCTACTTAATTGATATCTTTATTTACCTAATTGATGTTTTAATACCTCAGTGAAAGACCGAAAAGTGTTAATAGAGAAATTGCGCACTTCAAAACTGTTTTTCGATCATTCCTCATTTGCCTCATCATATTCCTCATGTCAGGGAAGTCATTGCACATCCCCTGAAATTTTAATGAACAGTGACTTGGACTTGGATTTTAAGTGCATTTAGCAAGAAAAGCTAAGCAGGGATGGAATTATCATTTGAAAGTATTCAGTGGATTACAATGGACTACACAGTTTACTATGTGGTATATTGACAAAATTAAAAAAACACAATAATAAAAAATGTGCAGTGAGGCCATCAATATGAATTCATTTGTTTTCCAGTAGTTTGATAAACCACTGTATGTTGCACATTGGTTCGGAAACTCCTCAGTATAATTAGGTAATACAGATTTTGCTTTTAGACACATGAACCGTTGGATTGTAAGCTTTGGACACCTTGGTTACCTTTTCTGCCAGGCAAAAAACATTCAATACATAGTAAACAAGGCCTCCTCCATACTCTTTTGTCCTGACTGTGTAGTGTCACCCATTCATATTAATTATATGTCGAACGAAGGCCTCCTCCAGTGCAACTGCTCCCCCTTTTTTTCTCCCATGGATCAACAACTAACTTCTCCCCCGTCCAAGGTGCAAGGTGAAAAGAGCCAGAGCGAAACAGTGATTTCCGAACTTTCTCCAGATCTCCCTTCATTTTTCTCTTCTCAGGTCAGTCTTGCTTCCCACCTAATGGCCAACCTCTTTGAAAACTTTGATTACGGCAGAAGTGGACAAAGGCAGTGCCTGAATAACACCTCCTACTTATCAAAAGAAATATGTGATTTGACTTTTGATCTGCAGCTAAAAGCTACAATGGTTTAAGTTCAAAAGTTTTAGAAAATACTTCCATGACTTAAAAAAAAGAATGGGCAAATACATACAATTATTATTTTGATGTATTTGAAAACGGGATTCTAAACTACTCTTCAAGTCAAATCTTACTGGTTAAAAAAGTATACTGTCAGAATAATATTCGGACAGTATAGTAATTGAAAACCCTCCTCTCGCCCAACTCAGTCTCAGATGGGATAGGCTCCAGCCCCCTCGCGACCCTGTTAGGAGTAAGTGGTATGGACAATGAATGAATACAATAATTGGAAATAAGAATAATCAAACAATTGCTCAGATCATTAACGCAAATATAACTCAGTCTATTTCCTCTGTGGAAATGTGAAGAATATAATTATACAAATAAGGGCACACACACACGTGCTTCGACACACAATAATAAGTCGACCCCCTGCAAGGGTATCCTCTTTCCCACTCTTTTGGACAAAAGAAGAGACATCAAATCCCTCTAATGCATAAACAAACAAAAGAAACAAAAATACATGAGATGAAAGAAGAAAAAAGACAATAAAGGAAAAGTCTCCCAGATGGATTGTTCTATCCCTCCTCTTTGCTGTATTTTTTCTTTGCCTATTATTTTATTTATTTGTTGCCTGGCCATTCATTACATTTTCTATTCTTTTTTGTTGTTTTTGTTGTTTGTTTGTTCCAGATCTTAGTAATTCTTAAATGGTTTCAATTTTTGCTTTGATCTCATTTAAAAAGTAAAGCCAAAGCTTTGGAAGTTATTTTGATTAGACTTTTATTAACTTATGTGTGTTTCCAATACCATCTCTGAAGATTTCATGGAAAATCCTGAGAGCAAAATGAACCAACAAATACTGTAGTAATTACTAGGATGAGTGGAGTATAAGTCCAACATACTATAATTATTTTCTTAAACTTTACTTTGAATTAACTTTTTATTTAATAATAAGTTAAATTACTTAAAAATGCTTTTTCTATACACACACACACACACACACACACACACACACACACACACACACACA
>CAJRST010039999.1:18517031-18655426 GCA_907169785.1 Menidia menidia | reverse complement strand
ACACACACACACACACACACACACACACACACACACACACACACACACACACATAAATATATATGTACCGTTTATATAGAAAAAATAATTTCATGTAAACCAACACAAAAGACAAAGCCTCATCCACATCTTGAGGTGGGGGGTGTTCTCAATTCCGAAAATACAAGAGGGTAGCCTACATTAGCCTTCGGGTGGGGGGATGGGTTCTGATAGCAGTGCAGGGTACCCAGCCTTTTTGGAGTCCTTCCAGAGGGTGCCCCTCCAGGGGACTCACTAGTTCTACTGGAGGACTTTCATGCTCACGTGGGCAACGACAGGGAGACCCCTAGCTTTAGCCACAGTGGTGGTTTGTTGTTGGACTTCTGTGCTCGGTACGGATTGTCTATAACAAACACCATGTTCAGGCATAAGGATGTCAATATGTGGTCACCAGGACAGTATGCCGGTGAGACCGGGCAGGCCCAAACGCATTGTGAGGATCTGCAGGGAGCACCTGGCGGAGTCCCCAGTTAGGGGGAGCTTTAACTCCTACCTCCGGGAGAGCTTTGAGCACGTTCCAGGGGAGGTTCGGAACATTGAGTCTGAGTAGGCCATGTTCCGAGCCTCCATTGTTGAAGCAGCTTCCCGGAGCTGCGTTCTGTGTTGTCCGTGCCTGTTGTGGCGGTAACCCTCGAACCCACTGGTGGACACCAGCGGTGAAGGATACTGTCAGGCTGAAGAAGTTAAATTAAATTAAATTAAATTAAATTTTATTTATATAGCGCCACATCACAACGACAGTTATCTCGCAGCGCTTTCCAAACAGAGCAGGTCAGACCTTACTCTGAAGTTAATTACAGAAGCAACAACAATTCCCACCATGAGCAAGCACTAGGCGACACAGGCAAGGAAAAAACTTCCTTTTAACAGGCAGAAACCTCGCACAGAACCTTGGCTAAGGTTGGCCGGCGATCTGCCTCGGCCGGTTGGGGGTGAGAGAAAGAGAGGGCAAGAGAGAGAGGGCGAGAGAAGGACAGAGGGGGCATAGAGAGGCAGCCAACACAGTAACACATATACTGGATGAAAAATATGCAATGATATTGAGACTAATGATAATGATATTAGTTATGACAGCAATAGGACTATGCAGAGTAGTAGCAGAGTAGGAACACAGGGACAGCAGGAAACTCCCAATCACAGATCCAGCTTCCGCAGCTCTAGGAACACCTGCAGGAAGTGATAAGAGGAGACTCCCAACCACAGATCCAGACTCCACAACTCCAGAGCCAGGAATATCTGCAGAAAGTGATGGAGAGAGGAGAGAGGAAGGGGACAAGAAAGCACATGACTACGGGGAAGGGAGAGAGTCCAGTTAGTAACATCCTTTGTGGAATGAGGTTGCACCGGGAGGGAGAGAGAGAAAGGAGAGGGGAGCTCGGTGCATCATGGAAAATCCCCCAGCAGTCTAGGCCTATAGCAGCATAACTAGGGGTGCACTTACCCTAACTATAAGCTCTATCATAAAGTAAAGTCTTACGCCTACTCTTAAATATAGACACAGAGTCCTATTGGGCCTTTTTGGCCTGTGTGACTCCAGAGGCAGCTGATGGGTATGGGAAATCTAAGCGGCGTACCGCTCGGGTGGTTGCCGAGGCAAATACTCGCGCATGGGAGGACATGTTTCCGGTGAGGGCCAAGGTTGCCCGTTGTCTCTGTTAATTTTCCAAACTTTTATGGACAGAATTTGTGGCGCAACCAAGGTGTTGAAGGTGTCCATCTTGATGACCGTAGGATCTGCCTTTTGCAGATGATGTGGTCCTGTTGGCTTAATCAAATCGTGTTCTACAGCTCTCGCTAGAGTGGTTTGCAACCGAGTGTGAAGAGGCTGGGATGAGGATCAATGCCTCCAAGTCCAAGACCATGGTCTCTCACAGGAAAAGGGTAGAGTGCCTCCTCCATGTCGGGGGGGGGGCACCCTTCCCCATGTCCCACCTGGAGGAGGCCCAGAGGAAGAGCCAGGTAAGCTGGAGGGAATATGTGTCTCGGCTGGCCTGGGAACGGAGGGGCAGGCCGAAGTGGCAAAGGAGAGGCAAGTCTGAGTTTCCCTGCTTCCTGCTTAGGTGGTGGAAAATGGATGGATGGATGTAAACAAATATAATTTTTTCAATTATATTTGAACATAACTACAGCTTTTAGACCTATTTAACAGATGTTCTGAGTCATCCCCTTTCAGAAAAGTGTCCACCTGTTCCTGGTTTTCCCTCATGTGGACTTCTAGTCTGCGTCACCCCTTGTCTTGTGCCAGATCCTCATCAATCGTCAACATCCCATCAGCGTCAATAATCAGTACCTTGTCATCGTCATCATTAGTGTCTCGTTCTTTTGTACCTGTATATTTTTGTTTGATGTCCCCCTAACCTGTTTAGTTTTAGTCGACATTCAGATTCTGCTGTGTTTTTTCTATCCCATGAATTATTTTCTTTCCCCCTTGAGTATATATTGGATCCTTCCCCGAACACACTGTGACAGAAATATTTGATTAAATTGATTTTAAGTTAGTCCAATTTAAAGTGCTCCTGAGAGAAAAGACCTGTCCTCATGTCATTAAGAAAGTATGTTTTTTTAATATAATAATGCTTTACCTGCTGTTTCTGCTTCCTTCGGCCCTCTCCATTTTTGTCTTGTGACAAGTTACTGACAAGGTAGGTACAAAAATTTGAAAATTAAATTTCTGTAAAAAATAATTAAGTCATAAACCTTTTACAATATATTCAGAATACATTAATAACATGCTAACCTTAGTATTTTAGTTAATTTCTTAATATATTTTTAACAGAAACCGAAATGATTTATGATTTTCTTGGCTTTGTTACTTTTAAGGTCATGCACACATACATTTTCCAAAAAAGTGTCCAATGTGCAGGATTTACAGCAGAGGCAAAGTTAAGATTATGGATCAATTTAATTTTTGCTTCTTTACACTAATATATATAATATAGTAACTTTAACTAATTTAATAACTTTTAGCAGTAGAATCATATGTAACCTATTTTCATAGTATTTTTATTTTATGATAGGCCTGTAGGTGAGTGTAAATTCTGTTTACTTTTATCTTGAAAACTGGACATCTCGGCCGGTGTCATCTGTTAGCAAATGAATTAGTACTCTGATGAGTTTATGTTTTTACTCACTGCGGTACCTCATTAGAAAAGAGCATTTGCCTAGTGATTGATCGGTCAGTGGTGACATGACTTCATATTCCCTTGTGCCACAATGTCTAAAAATCCTTGGTCATTGCACTGAACCCCAGTTGCCCACCTGTGTATGTGTGAATAGGTGAATAACATGTAACGTCAAATTCTTGGAGTAATGTATTCAAACAGATGAGCACTATAGAAGTACAGTCAGTTTACCGTTTACTTTTTATTCCATATAACCTGATTCAAGAAAATATAGAAAGACATTTTTGTTTTATTTTAGTCTGAAGTCTTTATTTCGTTTTATATGAACAAAAAACATTTTTTTAATATTCATCATTTATTACTGTGCGATAAATCTAAATTTGTCATGTAGTCTCCTACCCACTGTTATCAGGTATATCTGGTTGTATACAACAGGATTCTGAGCAATTTTTTTCGCCATTAAATAAAGAAAAAGTTCTCAGTTGCAAAATACTTCAGAAAATATTTGTATCAAATATGATACATGCAGTCTTGCTGGGTGACACTTGTAGTCATCAAACCACAAAGAAAAAGCTTTTTCTTTAAAAAAAAGAAATCAGCTTTACTTATTTGTCTTTGCACATATGGCAAAAATTAAAGCACAAGGAGGATAACCAACAAGGCACACACAAGCAACATGACAACACCAATCAGACAGGTCATGATTTAAACTGTCTGAATCTCTGCTGTAAATGACAGCATTTGAAACAACAACATACACATATATGTAATTTGAGCATAAGTGAGTCATGCAGGATTTTACTCTGAACAAGATACAAACTGTCACTGAAGAGACATATTTATTTGCTTTAAAATAGAATAGTATATTAGGGAATCAATGGATTTTGACTTTACTTAGTTTGTTCTTGATCCTTAAAAAAAAGAATTCTGAAAACATCTGCCATTTGATTGCTAAAAAAAAGCTTACAAAAAAACCCACTGTAGATATTCTTTTTATTGAGTGGTTTTATACTCTCAAAGCATTTCAGTTTTTTCTGTAGAGTAAGCAGCAAAAATGCAGCAGAAATACTCATGTATTAAGAGTAGTCCTTCTCCTTTGTGAATTTTTATGCAGGCCTAAATGGCCAAGGTTGCTTATTAAATCACCTTATCTGAACTAGTTAATGTAATTGCGATAAGATCAATTAGCGGGTAACAATAAAGTTTCTCACTAATTGCCAACCCGTTGTCGTTTTTTATTCCATTTTTCTTTTTGTCTGGTAATGCATGTCCTATGGAGATAATTAGGAATGATGGCTTCAGAGGCAAGTAAGCTGAATGGAAAGGAAAGAATTACACCTAGACCCTTTTGGCGATTAACATCTCCTCTCCATCTTGCCTTCCACTAGCTTCAAGTGGAGCGTTTGAAGAAGGCCAAATTGATTCAGCATCCCACTACTAGAACTCAACAAAAATTCTTTGACATCATGATGTGTGTGGTGTTTACAAATGTGCTTAAAACACTAAAGCTGCAGTTAGCTGTTTGGACATTATTCCGTGAGTACCTTAAGGTATGTTCTCTGATTGCTAAATGTTTAAATAATGTCATAATATATTTTTGGGGGGGTTGAACCATGATAGAAGAGGTAAAGAAAAGTCTAACCTTTTACTACCATAACATTAATTCTTTATGTTTTACATATTCAAGAATAAATGAATCCAGACATACTGGTACTTTATAGCATGAACAAATATAAATTTGACTCTGTATGATGTAATCAAGCCATTCTTTTCATGCTTCATACCTATAACGACCTTTATTTGTAAATATAGTTGAGATTCAACCAATTTAACAATATTTTCAACTTCTTTCCTGTGGTATATCCACGAAGTTCACTGACATCCTTTTTCTTCTGTATATTTTGTACGTGAAATTATCTGGGAATAGGTTCATGCACAAATATTGTCCATTAAAATAATTATTTTTGCCACTTCTCATCTTTATGGTTAGTGACACCACACTGTTGTTTTCATCTTGTGGTGCTTCAGTGTCCTTTGCAGATTTAATGAATATCTTCAAGCTTCCTAAGATTGATTTCAGTTGTCCCCAGAGGGTAGTAAGAGCTGGATTCTATGAAGAAAAATGATAATAACAAAAGGGGTGAGGGGAGGGCTTGATTGACAACTGCGAACTGTAATTAGCATGTTCTCTCTAAGCATCTGTGTTTTAGTGCTGTAGTTGTTATGGATGTGTGTTTATTTTTGATGATGTTTGGTGAGTGCAGTGATCTGGATCCACGATTCAGTTCTGATCCGACACATAGGGATGGGTACTGCAGGGTGTGAGGCGCCGCTGCCATATGGCAGATATAACCAACCCTTTCTCTGATGTACATACGAATACATGCACTAGCAGACACACACAAACATATTTGACCGCATCAGTGGTCCGATGGAATAGCCTTTATTCTGTCAACCTGCCAAATTTCACATCAGTTGCATGCTGTGAAAGTAGTGTAAAATTAATTACTCTTTGTTTGCATTCTATGAAATCATTTAGGATTATTTTCATGGTATAATTGATTATATGAGAAGTTTTGTGTCATGTACAACATGATAGAACAGGTACATTTGAATGTATCACAAAAAAAAAACATGATGTTGCGACTAATTATTGGTTCCTTTCTTGCCGTAATTTTCACTATGTGTAGTAAAAACTTTGTGCCATCACAGACATTAAACCATGCAAGAATATGAAAACAAAGTCAATCCTTGCCCAAACCTTAACGGTTTGAGATTGTAAATATATACAACTTAATTTTATTATCTAAAATATGCAAATGATTCAGAATCTACCAATGTGGATAAACAGTACTTTATTCTTAATCTTGTTTTTCTAAGATTTTAGTACATATAAAGAGCAATCTGTCTCTGTTTCTTATAGTTGGTAAAGTCAACTGTTCAATATAGTTTGTATGTTGCTGTATTTTTGTTCCTATGGACTAACATGCAGTTTCTGTAAAACTAGTTTGAGTTTATGGTTTTCAGTGTGCCCTGTGATGGACCTCTTGCCCAATGTCAGCTGGGATGGGATCCAGCCTCCCGCAACCCTTATAGGAAATACAAGTATAGATAATGGATGGATGTTTTTTGGCATCATGACTTTACACTGGACAACTTGAACACTTTCTTTTGAAGTACAGTGTGAACCTTTTCCTAAAGACAGTGACTCTGCAGCACTACGTCTTGTATTACTGCAAACTACACTTTCTGCATCAAGATAGACATGCATATATTTATAGAAATACAGTTTTTCCCGCTTAAAGTATGTATTTATTACTATTTTATACCCACATGGCTACAGGGTATGTCGGAAGAAGGTTAAAAGGAAAAATCATGGAAATACGCTGTTCCCTTGTGCTTCCCTTTACCTCTGTATCACAGTTGCACACAGATCATACATATGTACAGGCCCCTTTTTTCCCCTGCGCATGCAGCAGGTCTATCACTGCAAATGAATGCTCCCCTTGATATAATTCTCATCAAGGTTCAGTCAGTTTTCTCTTTCTTTGCCTGCAGCAATGTATCAAAAGTGGTTCCTCATCAATCTTCATGCCCATGTTCCTGTCTGCATGGCACTACTGCTGCACCTCCTAAGACTGAGGAAGAAATTCGGCAAACATGGGAGATTGTAGGTGATGTTGTGGAATCTGGTGTGATGTGCATGATTAGTTTATAATGGATACTATATGAATCTGCTTGACGTATACCCACTCTTAAGGCAGTGTAAGGTTGAATCTGAGTTGAAGGGAAAAGATCTTTGGCTAACAATGTGAGTGGTTGGCGAAGCAGAGATGGTCTTGTGGATCAAAGGATGGGGGTGAGTATTAACCTTGGCCTTTGATATCCTTCACATAGGATCATTGTTCTCCCTCAGTAGACATACATTCAACCTCTCTATGTGTCATGGGTTGGTTAAATGTTTTGGCAGTCAGGTCATAGGATGGTACTCTGCTGACTCACGGGAGAAGGCTAGAGTTATCTGGAAGTCCTCTTGTGATAAATGGCCATTTAGTGCAAGGAACACTGTGGTGCCACACCAGCAACTTTTCATGTTTGTCGTTAATCTTTTTGCGGTTCACTTTCTCTAAATAAGAAATCGGTATTTTGTAACATCATCATTTACATTCAGCACATTGGAATGTTGAGTTGGTACAGATTTTGGACGATTTCTCTAGTGTTTACTTGATAAACACTTTTACCTAAAACAATAAAGCAAAAATGTATTTGTTCAAATAAAGTGGCAATAATTATCTTTCCAGGTTTTCATATCATAGTCCTTTGTCATTAAATATCTGAGAAAGTCTGTCACATAAATTTCAGCTTTTTTGCAAAAGTTTGTAAACTTAGAAACTAATCAGGTTTTGTGAATAAATGAATGTACTAAGCATCCCCATACTTCAATCACCACTCTCATAGCCGAACAGTTTACTTTTTAAATACACTGTCACATTTTCAGAATGTATTTCCCTGCCGTTAAACCAGTATTTTGTTTACTCAAAAAGTATAGCTACATCAATTAAATGTGTCTGTTACACATAACAAAAAAACTGTGCCATTGTTTTCTTTAGAAAATAAATCTCTCAATTCTAGAAGTATTTTCTTAAATCTTCCTTCCATAAATATGACTTATTATAACCACATGTTATACACCAATCTATTATCAAAAATTTGCCATTATTAATTTATGCCTTTAAGTAAACTTTTTAGTAACAATTTATTTTATCTATGTTTAATCAGGTTCCGAAACTGCTATTAACAACGCCTGAATTAATCCTGAAGCATTTTTTCCAAATTATTTTGTATTGTTGTTGCAAGGTCCAGTTCTTCTATTTAAGAGAAGTGTTGTTGGATTATGGAGAGGGGATTGGCAGTTTGCAATATGATGGTGGCAAAGGTCAAAACAACATCAGTATGACCACAACATGCATTGAAATTATCATTCTTTGTGTCCAAACAGGCATATACAACAGGAAACACAAACAAAAAAATTCACATGAAATTAACTGAAATAAACTGAATGAAATTATGTATGTTTTGGCTGAATTTGCTAATCCACTGGGGACTTAAACCACTTCAGTGAATGTTTTGAAGACAATTTTTTTTTTCTCCTAAATGTGAGAAAGTGAGATGTTCACATTATGCACGCAGTCCCTTCAACAAGAATAATCCTGCAGCAAGTGCTCCTTGTGCAGAAAGGGTGCCGCTGCACCCTCCTGTGGTGGTTAGAAATGTTCTTAATGTCTTGAGTTTGAAGTTTCTCAAAGTGATGTCAATTTGAACATATGCATTTTGTGCATTTTCCAGATCAAAACTACAGTAATGCATTATGTGAGGATGCCGGTGGTCTATGTCTCTGAATATCATAAAGTTGTGATGCATTGCTCCAGTGATCAAAATAATGACTTTCAAAATGTTCAGAAATTGTTGAAAATAAATCTTTAGAAACAGCAAGATTATTATATATCTTTATGAAGTTTATAGTTAAGAAATGTAACATTTCTTTAAAGGAAGAATGAAGTGTTGTTAATTAAACTAATTACTGTGTGTAGAGAAAAAAAAAAAAGGTTTTTTTAATTAAACCTAAAGATTTCATTTAATTTTATCATATATCAATGTGTCTGATGATAAGAAATTTATATATATCACATACAATTTTTATGATGTAAATAGTCATTTGTGGAAGATAAAATAGAGACAACCTGCTGTTACATGAAATTCGTACATCCAATCCGTTGATACCCAGTTGGGAATATCAGTTAAACTGTGTTTCTGAGCAAGCCTAGATAGTCTCAATAACCTCCTACACATCCACCTTACTCTCTTCCAGTTCTCCCATCGCCCTATCCCACTCACTCCCCTAACCCAAAAAGCAATACTGAGCACAATAATACCTCTGTTGGTCCCCACTGCATGGGGTGTTGCGGAGGTTATCTACTCAGGGGCCCAAAACAGCGTCAAATAGCTTGAGATAGAGAGGGCTGAATTAAAAAAAAGAGGAGTCAGACAATGGGATTCCCAGGGTAATTCTGTTGTGTCCAACCAGCGACTCCTAAGGTGACTTCATTTAGATTTACATCAACTGCTAAATTAGAATAATCACCTCCAGAGCACTCGTGCTTTTACCTTATGTTTCTTTCTCTTTTCTTTTTTTTCTGTCTGTTTGAGCTGCATTAAAAGCCTTTTTTATAGTCTGTCAGTTTATATCCATGATCTTTTCTCTTTTGTTATATTCCTTCATTGAGAAACCCAATTTTTCTATTTGCTAAGCAATTAAGTGTCATGTTATTATTTTTTAACATAGACCCAGAAAGGTTTAACACATAACAATCCTTTTACTGAAATAGATGTGACTGTACATCCTTATGTGACAGCATATTATTATATTTACCAAATTGCTTTGTATACACTAAATTGTTTCTTTATAGTCATTCTATTTATTTTGGGGTGTAATTGTGTCTCTATAAGATATATATATATATATATATATTGTATATGTGTACATTCTTTTTTAATTTGTTTGGTTGTTTCAACAGTTTAAGAATACTTACCTAATATTTATACCGACTCAGCAAACTCTGTGATGTATATTTTTTAGGTTTTATCAAAATGTTTGTTTCCAGTAAAAAATAAATAAATAAATAAATCTTTGTTTGAACTGGATGCTCCTGAGTAGATTTTCACCATAATGCTGGCAGTTTATTAAATCTGTTATATATTATGTAAAGGATGATTTTATTCACAAATCCACTTAGTTGAAAAGGACAGATAACACAAAAACAATTAAAGAAACTCTAATGGAAGACTAATCTAAACCCATGGAAAAGAAAGTCTAGCCTTCCAACAAATTTCAAAATCTAAAAGTATATCTTAGAGAAAAAACACGTATCTATCTACCTATGTATGATCTATTATTATTATAAATATCTTGATGGAACAACTTACACACACACAATTTGACACATGTTAAACATAACGAGTTGAACAAATTACCACACTTTTTAATTTCATGTACAAATACATTAGAACTAGGCTTGCGCACGTTAAGCACCCTTTTTTTCTTGCAGCCATTGCTCCTACTCAAAAACACTGAAACACCCCCTATAGAGGTACCAGACAAAATAAAACTGGAGTGTTGAAGCAACTGGGCTTTAAGATACAAATTGACTGCAAGCTGCGGATGGGCTCATGTTGCTGCTTACTAGTGCTACTCAACTACTGTCCATTCAAACCGAGGAGACTGTTAGACAGATATATGGCCACTTAATTGGCCCATGATGGCACCGTGGCAGAGTAGTGATCGTCAGCGGAGTGCAAGACACCAGAATGATTAGGGGCCTATGCTTTTATTTTGTGTGTGTCTTAGTGTATGCGTGTGTATGTTTGCGTGTGCTTGGGATATGAAGATAAGCTTGGAGTCTCTTTTATGTATGTGTGTTGTGTGTATGTGTATGTATGCAAAGCCCAGCAGGACAGCATCAGGCCTGGACTTATTAGTCACTCGTCTCAAGCTGTCAAGACACACACAAGACATCAAACGATATAAAAAAGAAAAGAACAACCACAATTGTATTCTGTACACATTGAATCTTCTGCTGTGTGTCAGGTGTTTCTGTGAATGTAGCTGTGTGTTTATGGTTGTATTTGTCTGCCTGTGTGTATGTGTGTTTGTGTGGATAAAAAAAAAATAAGTATCTGCTTTTTGATAGAGGCCTATTTTCCTTTTGAGTCCACTCTACTTCTAAGTGGGGAAATCAATGCAAATTAAGGAAGCGGGAAGGATAGGAGGAGTGAAAAGAATGACGAAAAAGGGCTGTAAAAATGAAAAACAAACAAACCTCCAGGATTTAAGAGACCAAAGGGAGACAAACAGAGGAGGAGGGGAGATGGGTTGAGAGTGCCCATTAGGTGGGAAATTGGAGCCCTTCGCTGTTAACCATTCTGCTTGTGCCCATATTTCCCTGATGGTGCTACAAGATTCACCAGGCCCTGAGTTATCCAGATGAGACCGGCAAGAATTAAAACGCCATATGTTCAGGACAGCACCTCGGCACAAATCAAACGCTCCTGTAATTTCTCTCAATACGCATGAAGCCCCTAAAATTAGGGTCTCTACTCATAGCTGTTTTGTTTTTTTCCCTTTGTTTTTTTCATATTGATGCGGCAAATTATTTCAACTTACTGCTAACTTCAGTCGCCCTATAGAATGGCTGTACATACTTTCTGTAGGCAGGATAAACATGTTTAGAATTCATTGTTGCAGGATGACCTTTATGTATAATGTTTTCAGCATTCAGAGAGCTTTTGTTATTGAGATGCATTGTTCTTTAATTATAAGTTTATGTATGTATAAGAATAATCTTAAAGACACTGACAGGCAAATAGCATGCAGTTGTTGATATGTAATTTTGTCACCAACAAAAGCCTAGTATACACTGTGTGTATACACTTGCATTGAAGTCCTCTAGAAGTATAATATCATCCTTTGGAAATGTTAATTAGTATTTGTTTAATGTTTTGCATCTATTATACTACCCAATCCTGTTGTTAGTTATTCTAAACGTTAAGACCCAGAATTCAATATCTATTAGAAATACCTTGTGCAAATAAGAACTTGCATTATTTATTTCCTGTATCATGTCCCTCTCTATCCCTGACCCTGCCAAGTGCTATTTTCCATGTAGTTTGCAAACATTCATTTGTGCACCAATCTCGTAAATACTTTGGTTGGGATGTGGTTTGTTAGCTCAATCACTACAAAGTCATGTGTCTCCTAAATGATCCCGTGGCACCATCCTTGCACATCACCTGGTGTTAGTTGCTCTTGCTTAGATACAGTTTATTCAAAATCAACAGTGCCATATTTAGCAAAAACAATATAAAAATCTTTGAAAAACATAGTTCTAGTGTTTACCAGAACCGCCCTAAATTATCTTAGTTTTTGTTCTTTTTTGTGATCTTTTTACCCTCTTCAGCAAGCTTTCATTGTAAGCAATGCTTACTCAATTTAATTGCATTCAAATGAACTCACATATACTACTGAGGCTTGTAGGTTGTGATTTTTAGCTCCTCCATGTCTTGCTATTCCTCTGAACATTGTGCACTCTAATGTTGAAGTAAACCCACTGGACAATACATTTCTTGAAAGATTATTTTTTGTCATCACATTAGTTATATAGCACATTTCAATGACCTAGGGACAACAACAGCAGCAAAACAAAACAGCAGAACAACACAAAAAACACAGTTTACTTGTCCGATGCCAGGGTGAACAGGTGTTTTTCAAGTGCTGATTTAAATGAGGACAGAGTTGGAGTCTGACAAATTGCTAATGGGAGAGCATTCCAAAGCATGGGAGCGGCCACGCTGAAGGCTCTGTCGCCACCAGTCCACATCCTGGTCTAGGTGATGAGAAGGAGAACCGAGTCGGAAGACCTGACGTTACAGGTTGTGGTATGCTAGTGAAGGACGTCGGTGAGGTACCGATGGGTCAGGCTGTGGAGGGCTTTCTACACCAGCAGGAGGAGTTTGTAATACAAGGCTTGACAGGAATCCAGTGTAGGTTGATATAGGCTGTACAATTATGGCTGTACTGGAGCCTGAAGCCTGTCCAGGGCTTTGTTGGGGACCCCAAAGAGGACTCCATTATAGTAATCGAGCCGGGATGTGATGAAGACATGTATTAGCGTCTTGGCCACAGGATTGGGGAGAGAATGACAGAGTCTAGAGATGTTGTTGATGCGATCTGACAGATTTCATGTGTGACTCAAAAGATAGGGTGGAGTCAAGAATGACGCCAAGGTTACACACTTCATGGGACGGAGAGATAGAGCAACCATCCACATGGATAAGCAGATCATCAACCTTCTGGAGCAATGGAGCAACAAACAAGAGCTCGAAAGATTTACTGTTTAGTTTGAGAAGGGGGGGCGGCACGGTGGTGTGGTGGTTAGCACCGTCGCCTCCCAGCAAGAAGGTTCTGGTTTCGAATCCCAGGGGACCCAGGACCCTTCTGGGTGGAGTTTGCATGTTCTCCCTGTGTCTGCGTGGGTTCTCTCCAGGTTCTCCTTCTTCCTCCCACAGTCCAAAAACCTGCATGTTAGGTTGATTGGACATTCCAAATTGCCCTTAGGAGTGAATGTGAGTGTGAGTGGTTGTTTGTCCTTGTATTTCCTGTGTGTGGCCCTGCGATGGACTGGCGGACTGTCCAAGGTGTACCCTGCCTCTCGCCCGTTGACCACCGGGATAGGCTCCAGTTCCCCCCGCGACCCAATGAGGGAATAAGTGGTATTGATAATGGATGGATGGATGGAGTTTGAAAAGGTTAGAGGTCATCCAAGTTTTTATTTCAGAGGGTCAGTTGAAGAGTGGCTGTGGAAATTGAATAGAACAAGATCGCAGAAACAAGGGACTGACATGGGGTTCCCTTGGAGGTTGGCTTGGCTTGGCAAAGTGGAGCTTCTCTTCCTCTGCAACAAAAGGGATCAATTGAGTTGGTTCTGGCAACTATTAGTTGCCTCCATATAAAAATGTTTTCCATTACAATCTTGATTGGTTTGGTTTTTATTATCCAAATGGTTTGAAATAAAACATACTTATGGAGATCTAGATCGATTTTTTTCATTGTACATACAGACAATGGCCCTATACTTATTAGAAACAAAAAAACAAAAGACAAACATGTTGTGATCTTATGATTTATTAAGGTTAATTCGCAGTGGTGCTTCAATTTTGTATGTACACTCTTGATGTACTTAGATATGATCAAACTATTTTTTTATGATTCTGTTATGCAGGTGAGGACCCCGTCTTTATAAAAATCAACACCTCCCTGTACATTCAGTTTATGTGGTGGTATGAATACGATAACCATAAACAACACTTAATGTCCCCTTAAGTATTGTATGAAAGCTAGGGTCATAAAGGTTGACCCCATGTTTGCTGTTTAACACTTGAATCAATGTAAGATAACAAGGTTTGATGTAATTTTTTAAAATAATTGTTCTTCCTGAGAACTGAAGGCAAAGTCTAGGAATTGTTATTTTCCACTGGCCAACATTATTCCACATTGGTAATATGGCTAGCTTATCTAGTGAGAAAGGAGTATTCGAAATGCAAGCTTTTTTATGGAAAACAAAATGGAAATATGGAAAGCTTTCTAAAAATCAATTAAAATATATGTAGCCAAGAGCAACCATACCCTTCTTTTGGGGGGCCCTGTTTTTCCCTAGGTTATAACCAATTGAGTTGACAAGGTTTATCTATGCAGTCACAAAAAAATCACAAAAATGTCATCTTTTGGTACTTTTCTTTTTTTTTTTTTGAACAAAGACTTTATTTTATCAGATCAATATTCAAAATCAATGAATAATACAATAAGTCAGAAACAGCAGTTTCCAATACCACCATACAAACAGTTGAACAACAACAACCAAACAAGTCGGTGAGCTGAAAATCCAGAATTTTTTACATGGGGGGATGAAATAGAGGAAAAATCTTTCTCGATTGACTATTGTCTTTATCATAACAGAGATATATGTTAAGTCTACCTATAAAATGTGTACCCGTGTGTTACTTACTACAATATTGACTGGAGATATTTCTTCAGAGGGTTCCATCTTTTCTCAAATAAACCAGTGGACAAGTTCAATTTTGCTGTTATTTTCTCCATCGTATAAACATTCACTAGTTTCTCTTTCCATTGATTTACAGTAGGGGGTAAAGGTTTATACCAACCTATTGTTATCATTTTTTTGGCTACGAGAACGAGGATACCAAATAAGTATTGTTCTTCTTTACTTAAATTATTTGGGGGAACTCCCAGAACAAAGATCCGGGGGTTCCACTCAATATGAGTGTGCAAGATATTTGAAATTTCCTCTCTAATTCCCTCCCAAAATTTCGTAATCTTTGGGCAATCCCAAAAGACATGAGTGTGATCCCCGATTAGTCCGCAGTGTCTCCAGCACAGATTTGATTTAGTTTGATCATATTTGGAAACAATAAATGGAGTTTTGAAATATCTAACGATTATTTTCCAGTAAAATTCTTTCCATGATGGACTGTTAGTCAGTTTATGTCCAGTTACGCATACTTGCTCCCACTCTTCATCTTCAATCACAACATTCATTTCTAGTTCCCATCTTTCCTTTATCCCGGGGGATCCCTTCAACAGACATGATTGTAAGCATTTGTATAAATTTGACACAGTATTATTAGATTTTCTTTCCTTGGTAATCTTTATGAAGAATAATTCTAAATCAGTAGGTCTTGTCTGAAGAAGGGACCATTCGGTGTGGGACATCAGGTAACTTCTCAATTGTAAATATCTATAAAAATCAGATTTGCTCAACCTGTACTTCTCCTTAATCTGGTTAAAAGATTTCAGAATCTCCCCTTCAAACAAGTCATCAATAACCATTAAATTCTTGCTTTGCCAGGTTTGAAATCCCGGATCTTGTTGCCCTGGTTTAAAGTCTATTATATCCAAAATTTTTGTAGCTCTAGATATAGATTTAGGAGCTTTCAGATTTTTTCTAATCATGTTTATAGTCCTTTGAGTGCTTTTCATCCATATATTTGTAATTTTGTACTTGTTCCAGACTTCAGTCGAGCAGAATACAAGGGCCTGTAAAGAAAGTTTAGGGCTTGCGCTTTGTTCCAATGTCAGCCATGTTGTTTCTTTATTCTGTATTAGCCAACTTACACTTGCATGTAGTTGTGCAGCCCAGTAATATAATTTTAAGTTTGGTACATTAAGACCTCCATAAGGTTTACCACTGGTCAACTGAGTAAGTTTTATTCTGGCCTTTCTTTTCTGCCAGATAAAAGTTGAAATCATTTTTTGCATTTTATTTAGTTCTGTTGTTGGAACCCAAATAGGAAGGGCCATAAACAAATACAACAACCTAGGGAGAATATTCATTTTGATTGATTCAATCCTTCCAAAAAAGGAAAGCGGTAAAATATCCCATTTATCTAAGTCTTTTTGAATTTGGTCCAATAGCTTCCCAAAATTTGCTTTATATAATTTGGAAACATCCGTGGTAATATTGATTCCCAAATATCGAAATCCATTAGGTGACCAATTGAATTTCACTGAATTGGATAGTTCTGGGGGCCAGGAGCCTTTTAGCATCATGGCCTCTGACTTTGATTCATTAATTTTATATCCTGAGACCACACCAAAGTCCTTCAAACATTTTAAAATATTTGGTATAGAAGTTGTTGGGTCTCTTATATACAGAATAACATCATCAGCATACAGTGATAGTTTGTGAGTCCTGATTTTATCCGGTATGCCTAAAATTGATGTGTCTGTTCTTATTAGTTCTGCTAAGGGTTCTATACTGATAGCAAACAGGATCGGAGAAAGGCAGCAACCCTGACGGGTTCCTCTTCTTAAAGGGAAACTTTCTGACAAATAGCCATTAGTGCGTACTCTAGAGGTTGGATTGGAGTACAGCACCTCAAACCAACTGATAAAGTTTTCATTAAAGCCCATCTTCAATAGTACCTGCTTCAGGAACAACCAATCCACCCGATCGAATGCTTTCTCAGCATCTAGGCCGAGAAGCATGGATGTGTGAGGGCTTTGTTGACCAATTGAGATTATATTTAGGGTACGTCTGATATTATTTAATCCGAGTCTATTGGGTATGAAGCCTGTCTGATCAGGATTGATAAGTTTATTAATAATCTTTTGTAGTCTTTTGGCCAAGATGGCACTTAAAATCTTAACGTCATTACACAGCAGACTTATTGGTCTATAAGAGTCGCATTGTGTGGGGTCTTTACTTTCTTTGTGTATAACCGAGATAATTGCTTCGGCCCATGTTTTAGGTGGGTCTTTGGAGTCCAAGGCATGATTAAACACTCTGCATAAGAGTGGGATAAGTTCAGCCTGAAAGCATTTATAGAATTCTCCTGGAAAACCGTCTGCTCCTGGTGATTTATTATTTTTAAGCTTTCCTATAACAGATTTTATTTCTCCTTCGGTAATTGTCCCCACTAATGATTTAGCCTCTTTCTCGTTAAGTTTATTAAGATTAATTTGTTGCAGAAATTGCCTAATTTTATTTAATTTGTTAGGATTTGTCTCTGAATTATATAGTTGACTATAGTATTTTGAAAATGCATTTGCGATTTCTTTGGGATGCGAAACTAGTTTTTTGGACACTGGGCACATAATTTTTTGAACGGTTCGACTTGCCTGCAATTTTCTTAGTTGAAATGCTAATAGTCTACTTGCTTTATTTCCCTGCTCATAGTATTTTTGATTTGCAAAACGTAAAGCACCTTCTGCCTTATAAGTTAGTAATTCATTCAAGTCCTGTCTACATTTACTAAGTTCCTGTAATACCTTGTCATCGTTCGTTCTTTTATGCGTAGTCTCAAGTTTCTTAATCTGTTCTTGTAAGTTTTCTTGTTTTTTCTCTCGTTCCTTTTTAACTTTTGAAGAAAATGAAATAATTTTACCCCTCAAATATGCTTTGGCTGTATCCCATAGAGTAGATGGTGAAATTTCGTCCTTATCATTAATATCTAAAAAGAGATTTAGTTCGTCTTTTATATATTGTATTGTCTCTGGATTATTTAAAAGCGATACGTTCAATCTCCATAATTTAAATGATTTCTCCAGGTCGATATTTAAAGACATTATCACAGGACCATGGTCTGAAATAGTTTGAGGTTCAATATGACAGTCCACCACTCTGTGGGTTGCTTGTTTGGGAACGCAAAAGAAGTCTATTCTGGAGTGGCTTCTATGAACTTTTGAGAAGTGAGTATAGTCTCTGATCTTTGGATGTTTTGCACGCCAGATATCAATCAGCCCCAACTCCTCCAAGAGACCCTTCAATGCTTTTGTTTTTGATGGTTGATATTTTTGTTCTGTTGGAAATTTATCCATGTGATGATTTAAGACACAGTTGAAGTCTCCCCCTAAAATAATTGTTCCTTTTGAATAACCCGCTAAAATTTGGGCTAGCTCTTTAAAAAAACCTGGATTATCTTCATTTGGGGCGTAAATATTCATAATTGTGAGAGCGGTTCCACCAACTGAACCAACCACCAATATCCAGCGGCCTTCTTTATCTTTGAGTACATTTTCTGCTACAAAGCATAAAGATTTATGAAACAGTATTGCTACTCCTCTTTTTTTGTAGTTTTCATAGGATGCACTAAATATCTGTCCCACCCAGTCTCTCTTTAATTTAGCATGTTCCATCTCATTTAAATGAGTTTCTTGTAGAAGCCCAATTGTACAATTCAACTTTTTTAATTGCGTTAGAATTTTTTTTCGTTTTATAACGTGATTTACTCCATTAATATTGTAAGTAACAATTTTTAAAGTCGTCATATTTATATGAAAACAAAAAGAAAGTTACATCCCTCCAGTAATATGTTGAACTCTATGCAAATATCTTTAACAGTCAAAAACAGCTCGCCGAAAAACAATGAACAGAATGAACAAGTAGTCAGATCTTCATCTTCACAGAACTTCCAAGTATTCCATGTGCTGCCCTTTTGGAAAACATAGGCAGCACACTCCTGATGTAAAATGGACAGGGATATTGGTCTCCCTGGGAGAATTACACCATGTGTGTAAGCAGTAGACCACATAGTCTCCTATTCTACTGCACTAAATGCCCAAAAAAAGAAAGAAGAAATGGAAAAAAGTAAAACACTCACTGCAAACACACCAACCGATAGTCCATAAGTATTAATATAATATTATACCTGTATGTCCTTATTTATATTTTTAACAAGATCCACCTTTGAATAAAATGTCGGCTAGACCAGGATAGGATCAGTTATAACAATACCGTCTCAGTCCTGCTTGTGCTGATCCACCGAGTTTAGTATGGCCCTGATGTCCATGTTATCCAGACCTGGGTCAGCCTTTCCACGTCTCCCCTGGGTCTGCCAGTTGTTGTGTAGCAACTCTCCCTCCAGGACGTCCCGCTCATCCACCTCCACCGGAATCCCGAGTTCCTTCAGAGTTGATTGGGCCTCCAATAGAGAGGAGAAGGTCTTGACACCCTTCTCCAAAAACAGTCTAAGTTGAGCTGGGTATGGAGACTGTGCCTTTATATTCCGTTCCTTCAGCTTTTTAATGACCTCACGCACTTGTTTTCTTTTTCTCTGCACTTCGGTGGAGTAATCTTGGTCAAAGAAAATTCTGTCTCCCCGAAACTCTATGTTCCGCTGTTTCCACGCACATTGTAGTACCATCTGCTTGACATTGAAATCCAAAAAACGAACTATTATGGATCTCGGAGAAGATGTCGACTTCGGCTTCGGAACTGTGGCTCTATGGGCTCTCTCAATGCAAATATCCATGCCATCAGGTAGCTTCAGCGCAGATTTAAAAAAGTCTTTAATAAACGGGATCATCTCTTTTCCTTCTGAATCTTCCTTAATCCCATACACTCTTATATTGTTCCTGCGCATCCTATTCTCCATATCATCCAGTTTTGCGGTTATTTTGGCGTCTTTTTTAAGTAAGTAAGCTAGCACCCTTCCCTGCTGTAGGTCACGGTCTTCTGCGTTACTCACTCTCTCTTCCGCGGAGTTCAGTCTCTCTTCTAGTGAATCGATTCTCTTTTTTATTTCTGTAATCGAAGCCTCCATCCGGGATTGGGATTCCAAGATGTCTCGTTGCGCCGTTCCAGATTCTTCTCGAAATTTGTGGAGCTCTGTTAGCATTAACAGGTCGGTCCCTGATTCATTCTGAGTTATGCTAGCATCAAGTGTCAGCTGTTTCTGTGTCGTCTTCGCATCATCGTTTTTCCCCATCCTCTGGTCTTTTCTTGTAGTCTTTTGTGACGAAGTCATTGTGGTAGCGTCTTCTAGATATGTAGGTGGAATTAAATTCTAATAACAGGCGAATTAAGAGATATTTCGGTCGGAGCGTCGTCTCCGTGCGTCTCTACTCGGGCATACCAGAAGCGGAAGTCCCTTTTGGTACTTTTCAAAGTCAAAATGTCCAAATGTTTGTATGTTCAAGGTTTTAGGTAAGCATCTTGTCACCAACATTTATTATATTTCTTTAATTAATTTTCTTTAATTAGATTATATTTTCTTAATCCTTGTAGGGTAAAATTTTCATTAAATGCCAACGGAATTTGCTGTTCCACAGGAAAGAATTTCTATACTAGAGAAAACAGCAGATCAGATTGAGATTCATGGTGGATTTAATCATCATGAGAAATCAGTGGGGGATTGCACTCATCTGCAAGTCTTTGTAAATTCATAAAAAGCACGGACGCTTTAGATACATTTTCTTTATTTCTGTGAAATACTCATGTTTGCATTGGATTGGAAGGAATAATGCTATTTCCAAGATAAGCCTTCCATGTTATCCCATTGATTTCCATCTCTAATAGAGATTTCTTTTCCAACTTAACATAGTAATTTCTTCCATTCTCTTGCTTCTTGCCCCTATATTTTGCCTGCTGTCCACAATCACTCCCTTACAATAAGCTATCTGTCATCTATCACTATCTTTTCAATTTGTTATTCCTGCCTCAATAGTTCCCATCAGTCTGGCTCTCACCAATAATTATGTTTACAAAGTCTACCATCACAAGCTAATTTAACAACACATTGAAATAAAGTGACCTCATCCTCACTACCTCCACTACCACCTTCTGCCCCCACGTAGACACTGTACAGAGTACCAATCAAGACTATGAATGGACTTCTTTCCTCAGCAGACATGAGGCTGATTCCAAAGCTAATAGTTATTGTTTGAAGTGACACTGCTGCCCTGGCATTTGCTTAACCTTCTGTCTTATGCACAAGATTGAGTCAATGCACAATCCCTGTTTAATTAGTATATTTCCACACAGCCGCTCCTTCCTCCACTCTTTCCTTTTATAAGCTGATATATAGAAAATTAAGATAAATAGTGTTAACTGTACATTTTTCTGCTGATGTTGCTTTTGATAAAAAATGGCCTATTTTATATTTGCCTTTAACAGCCCGTGGAGTTGTACTGTGAACTAAAATACTATTCTCTAAATGTTTTACATCTTAGCAGATTTTTCACTCTTATGTCTCTGTCAAGTCATGACACACCATAAACCTTTAGTGACACATGGGAATAATTTGTAGTATTGTAGGAAATTTACCATTTTCCTATTTCTGTTATGAAACAGTATAACCTGTCATGAAAATTAATATTTTAATGTTACTATGCTTTGGGTTTGGGGATCTAATTACAAGGCCAGGGAAGGAACATGGATGGAACAAAAACAACTGAAAGAACAAAGTTTTATAGAACATTTAAGAAGTGAGCTTTATTGGTAAAATAGGATGGATGCAAATGGGCAGTGCTCAAGTGGTCAAGGCTTTGCAAAAAGATTGAATGGCATGAAAAACGTTGTTTATTTGCCTGTTTTTAAATTAGTACATTTTAACCAAGGGGAACTCTCAAAGAAAATAAGCAAGGGTCATATATTTAGTGAACACGCATTTGGCTAAACTTTTGTGTAGGCAATGACTTAATTCAGTTCTGCAGAATGGATAGCTACTAGAAGTTGTATGGATACCTGTCTCTGCTTTGAATCTTTCATTTATCGTCTTTTTTTGTTTAGCAGAAGAATAAATAACAGACTGGGCATTTCTGTGTTCAGACTTAAGGATATTCTATTTCAATAGATTAAAAGGAAATTACCTGAAAACCATTGCTCCTGTGCTGGTATTATGCTGTCACAAAAGTAGTATGAGCAATAAGGAATAACAAATGCTAAAAATATTCCTAGTTAAGGGACAGCCTAATTATTACGACATGAGGCAGTCCAAAGAAAATGTTTTAAGATTTTTTACAAAATTATCTTTCGATTTCAGTCACTAAAATATGTCATAGATTGGTCTAAAACTAAGTGGACTCTATGTCTGCATACCAACTAAAAGCAATATTTAATTAATCTGTCTTGCACAATGGAAGACAATTTAATATACACCCTAAGAATAAACAGTCGTGTAAAAAAGAATAATGTATAGTATTTGTTTTATTACACCCATATTTAATAGTCAGCACAAGACAGAATCTTTGGTTGTGTTTGCATCAAGTACATACTTCCCCTCAGATTAGAGGAAAGCAGCATAACTGCAAGAATAATTAACTACTGTCTCTGAATCCAGAGACCAAAAATAGCATTCCTCAAACATATTTCTCCACCTGACTGAAAAAAGAATAAAATTAAAAATAAAGATGCAATCTTCAACTATTGTTTCAATACTAACTGAAAAACTTAATTTCATTTAAGCGTTTATTTCAAATCAAAGTCATAAATCCTCAACATTCTTTTTCTTGTGAACCACTTTGCATGACAGGTTTGGATGGTTTAATCCAAAATAATTTTTCTTTTTGGTTCTGATTATATAAAACTATTCAAACGTTTTTTTTTTTTTTTACTTTCTGTCTTTAGGTAGTCATTGAAAATATTCTTTTTTTTCATTAAAAAAAAGATGATGACAATAGTAATATTTTGTACCACTCTGTGGCCTCTATTGCCTTGTCTTATGTTTTACAGTAGGTTTGGACCCACATGGAAAGAGAGTTGTGTCATTTACGTTCCCTGCTGTGGGTTGGTTGAGGGCTTTGCTCCTCTTTTTCTTCATCTTTCTCTATGGGGTCCGATGAAGTGGTCAGCAGTTGACAGGTGTTGCCATGGCTGACAGGCTAAATACAGCATGGTTGAGTGTGAGAAGGAGTGTGTGTTTATGTTTCACTCTGCTAGAGGGCCCATTGGCCCTGTGCTGCAGAGCATGGCAGGAACAAAACCACAGGGACTCAGAGTCAGTGACATCTCTCCCACTGATACTTTTACCTGCGTCATTTCAGCCATAAGTCACTTATCAAAAATATTGGCCAACCATGGACAGACACACACGAACACACGCAGACACACAAATACATGACAATCTAACACTGATTGAAGGGGGAAAATATAACAATTTTACATTCAATCTCCTTTTCTCTTTTCTCATCCTCGTCCTCAGTCAAAGTTGCAATATTGGTGCTACGTATAAGTATTTACATACATGCTTACATCAGCACTATCACCTACTATGTTTATTACTAATTGTATAAATCAAAATTCTGCTGTTTTTGCAACTGTTTCTATTCTATTCTACTTTTTATTCCATTCTATTTTCACCATTACTTTTCAGATTACTTTTTTTTTCAGATTAGGCAAACTTTGACAGTGCCATGATGACAATGCTCTCGACATATAAACGTGTCGCTGTTGACGCAGAGTTAATTGTGGCTGCATGGTGGTCAGGACCATTGACACAGCAAGCAGTTCCTGGTTCAAAACCCTTCTGAGGGCCTTATTGTGAGCATGATGTCTCTGTGGTATCTCCAGATATTCCAACTGAATCCCATTGTTGAAAATCATGCATGTTCAGTTAGCTGGTGACTCTGTGTAGTCCTGTGATGGACTTGTAACCTGTCAGGAATTGGAATAAGCGAGTAAAGAAAATGTGTGGAATTTTATTGCTGCACTATAGTAACAGAACAGTGACTTCATGAATGCTTTTTTTATCCCTCACTTGATGTGGTCAACCTTTCTGCTTTCCCACAAATGGTTAATGGACTGTACATGTTGCACATGCAAGTCACGTTCAACCATTCATAAAACCTCTCACTAAGCCTGTCTTTATAGTGCTACATGCAACATAAGGCTTTTTTTTCACCACACACTTGAGGCAATGCAAAGACATGTGAGGTATTGCAAGGTTCTGTGTCCTGCCCAAGGCCACCTCAACAGATGGTCCCATGAAGCCGGAAATATACTCACCAACCTTTTGATTGACAGGTGACTGGTCTTCCAAATAAACTATAAACTAATGCTAAACTATAGATACCCCACGTCTGAATTACTTATACTTTTAACTTTAGATACTGATGAATCCACTGATCATATATTAAATTTTTTGTAAAGTTTTTTCTGTTTTTTCCCTTCTTTGTACGTGTAAGTGCAAGCCAGATAAAAAAAACGCCAAGAAACTATGAACGCAAAAACAAATACAGTGATATATGAATATGATCAAATATTATTTTTTAGGCCAGTGACAAAGAATAGGACCTTGAAAAGGACCTGAGCTTATCACAAATTTCATACCAATGGTATCAAATATGTTGTAAGCCATAGAATTTGACAATATCTAGAATATAGAATTTTGTAGAAACCCTGTGTAAGGGAAACAACTGATTTCATGCCACACCAAAGAGTTGTATGGAAAATACACAGCAACCTTGTCTCTCAAATTGAGCATAGTGATAGCTTGATGTATGTCATGTGGTTCTGTACACAATATATCGTCTGCCTTAGCTTTACCCTGTACAAATGTATTCATCTTTGAAAAGTTTTTGGAGGATATTCATTACAGGAACCTTTTAGCTGGGTTATTTTGTTGGGTTCTTTAGTACTAAAATGTGTCATTTATTCAGGTCACAAGTAAAGTACTGTATTTTCCGCACTATAAGGCGCATCTGGTGGACCATATATATTGATCAGGATTGAGTCGCAACAGTTCTCGCAACCACGCAAAGCGAGAAGCCTTATGCTGCAGCGTCGGTTGGATATCTAACTCCGCCCATCCAAGTCAGACTTTTTTTTTACGTCATGTGACTATGAGCTTTCTTAGGTGCAAACAAAACTTTACTGCCCATAGCAAATCGGAAAACGAACGATGTTGGTAAGTGAAAAATACATAATTTTATGTTCATAGGCCTAACGATATTACTTTGTTGACCCTGCTAGATAAAATATTTATGATATTTGATGTGACGATCTAGTTTATTGTGTTCATTCGTTTTTTGCATCATAAGGTAGTAGTTTTGTAGGCTACCATCAATTTAATGTTAGCTAGCGCTAGGTCCTGTTTAATTTTAGTTATAGTTATAGTTATGAAACATATACTGTATCTCCCCTCCAAGTTGCTCATTTCCAGTATCATCCTCTCTATTGGTGGGGATATGAAGGTCCTAAATGCTGATAGAATCAAATCTACTCTTGTGATGGCAAATCTTGTATGACCGGGAGTCATTTGGATGATGGCAGTCTACTTCGACTTTGATGTGGTGATGTAGAGTGTTTTACACAGACCCTCAGACCCAGATCTTTCACACACACCTTGGTCTGGGTCTCAGAGGTGGATTTTTTGGATCTGAACAGATACTTACCCACATTAATGTGTCTGGGTCAAAATGACCCGCAACATCATCTTTGTATACAAACTCTGCACAGACACCCCACTACACATCGAAGTGAACAGATTTTGCACACAAGTTCATGACCCCAGATGAGGGAAAGTCACCAAATTTCATGAAGAAAAAAAAAGAATAACCAGCACTTTGAACAACAAAAAAACTAAAATGGGTCAAATTGAGGGTTAACCTATACTACTAGGAAAAAACATAATGTTATGTATGTATAGAGTTTAATTCAGTGTGTGCAAGATTAATTTCACTATTTTAGAATTAATGTCTAAATTGCCATGAAGCAATTATGATAATGCATGTTTATTGCAACATTTTTATATGTGGGAAATTATTTTAACGGCTACTATCACCGGAAATAATGAATGCAGTTTTTTATGTTGTATTTAAAACTTTCTAAAAACTTTCTAAAGTTTGCCCTTCATATTTTTACTTTCATTCAGTGTTTGCAAGATTAATTTAACTATTTTCAAATGAATGTCTATATTGCCATGAAGCAATTATGATAATGCATGTTTATTAAAATAATTTCCCAAATATAAAAATGTTGCAACGACTACTGTCACAGAAAATAACGTGAATGCAGTTGTTCATGTTGTATTTAAAACTTTCTAACAACTTTCTAAAATTTGCCTTTCATGTTTTTACTTTCGCAGCGCCACACTTCCCAGGGGTGACGTAATCAAAATGGCCGACTAGGATGGGCGGAGTTGGGTTGGGGGGGGTGATGTAATCAAAATGGCCGACTTGGGCGGAGTTGGATATCCAACCGACGCTGCAGCGATATGTACTTGCGCAAAGCAGCCGCTGACTCCATTTCTCCGGTAGAAGAAGAAGTAGAGGAAGTACCGCAGAGTGGATGCACGGTGAAGAGGCGCCACCCTCTGGGAATTCCGCAGTACACTATACATATCTATTAGTCCCTTTTTTAAAAGTCGACACAGTAAGAGAAGGAGGCTGTTAAAAAATGTGTACATTTCAGGTAAACGTTGAATTTAATCCTAACTACGACAACAAGTAGTTAAAATATTTCTATACCGGCAGTTTTGTTTTTATTTACAAGAAACGATTGTCAGATTTATGCTAGCTGTTATATATTGTGATTGCGCTAACGTTTGATTTACCGTAACGGTATGACACTGTTTTATTTACGTGTTTACTGAATGGAGAACTGATAAATTAACTAATCTATCGATGTCTAATATGAATGTAGAAATGGAAATTGTAATATCAGTAATACATTTTAATAACAGAAGTTTGAATTGTAATTATTAAAACAAATATAGACATTCTTGAGCAACTTACTTTGAACTTTACATTTCAGTGACCTGGCTCAGTTAGGACCAGTTTAATACAGTCTGCATTGTGGGATATTAAACATACCTAGCACTTAATAATATCATGGAATGCATAACTTTCAATTAGTTGTGTCTACAAGACCCCTGGATCATGTGTTATAACATTCACTGAAAGATGTTGGGGCTACATGATTTATTGCCAATAGGAAAAGTATTTATATCTCTGGAGACATAGATCTACTAAACCCAGCAGATAATAGGCTAATAAGAGATTAATTTTATACTTTTACAATTGGCTTAATTTAAGATGTGTATTTTTCAATGAGCTATATTTCTCTGATAAGTTATAGCCAGGTGCTGGTGCCTCTCATAAATCTATCTGCAACGGTTGTTCCATCAGATGAATTGTTGTGTATAAGTCAGAGGTAATTGGCCAATGAGACATGGTTGCAAAGTCCAGCTGGGGCGTTACCTGCAATAAGGTGTCTGTGACTGAACACTTTTTCAAATGTTTAATAAAAATTCTCTGGTTTGTTCTAGGCTTACTGTATTATACATAGTATGGGTTTATATCACTTAATCACTCGGCAAACAAGAATTACTACACAGAAATGGATTCATAATGGATGAAGTGAACTTCTACCAGGTTTTACAATAGCCATAGCAGGACATCCAGAGAGACTCATGTCAGTAAAGAACCTAGAAATAAGACAAATCGTGCAATTTTTTCCCGTAAGGGCAATCTCATAATTCAACACTACAGGATGGTTTATATTGAAAATGTAAATGAGGCATATGAAAGCTTCCAGTTTATATCAACCACTTTACAAGAAACAGTGTCCACTGATGAACGAGAAAACCAAACCAAAACCTATGAATTAGGTTTTTTATAGGCCAACTTAGGCAATATAAAATGCTCTGTCTTGTCATTGTTGTTACTCTTAATGACCAGGTCTGTATAGTATTTATAGAAGGCCTTTTAGGACTGTTTAGCATTGGTAGCTGGCTTTAGCTATGATCTTACCTCTGTCATTACTGAAACTCCTTGTAGGATCCTCTTAAACTGATCCACTGTCCTCTGCCAACAGGACATCTGAAGACATATTTATTTTTCGGGAAATGCTAGGCTTCCATTATAGGCAGTTGATTAGACCCCCTTCTGTCACAAGTGAAGTAAACCATGCACTTTAAAAAACAAACAGATAACTACATCCTCAATCACAGGAACAGTATACTGGTCAGATTACTATTACTAAGTATTTATTTGGCCCTTTAACTAAATATGACAAAAAAAACATAAACAATTTTGGAATATTCATCATTCTTACCATGCAGTCCAAATTATTATTGTGTAGTTCACTGCCATCTGTTATCAGGTATATCAGATTGTGTAAAACAAAGTAAGGTTTTTAAAAACGAATGATGCAAAGGTCACTGATTCAAAAGATTTCAGAAACCATATCTATCAAATAAGATACATATGGCATCATAGGGTTAATAATAATTTCACCGCAGTCTAGCTAGGACAGACACTAGCAGGACCAATACAGTAGGAGGGAGAACGGACTATGAAGCATTGTAAATAATGGAAATGGCGACACCTAAGACCCACTCCTATGTTCAATAATGTTGTACGAAGCTTATTTTTCTCTGTCCAGAATGCATACATAACTTTCCTGATGATGAAGTGATCTAATGACCACCAGTTTGAGTAGCATACAAATTACATCAGAGGTCAGTGTCCCCATCTTTCTGTTGTTATATCTCACCAAGCCATGGCGAGCCAAGTACAGCCAAGTAGGACTGAATATGTATTAATGCAAAAGCCCCAAATTACTCTAAGAACACTTACATTGACCAAGGTGTTCAGTGAAAATATTTACTGAAATGACCCTCTCTGCAAGTAAGATTATACTCTCCATCATGTAGTTTAGAAGTGAAAAAGCCTATGTGTTAAGATGGGAAATGTTTTTAAGATCAAATAAGTGAACTCGTCTTTACTACAGCTCTACAGTTTAGCAGGCTAATTATCAACTATGTTAATTTGATAAAACAGTACTAATAACACATGGATATGAATAACCAATTGAGTTGCACGGTGAATAGCATTCACACAGAATTTCAAGTTCGAGCTTGTTCAAAAAATGTACAAAAAGTAGATTGGCACTTGGGGAACGGTGGTGTGGTGGTTAGCACCATCACCTTACGGCAAGAGGGTTTCCCGGTTTGAGTACCGGGGGCAACCGGAACCTTTATTTTTCCTGTGTCTGCATGGGTTCTCTCTGGGTAATCCCACTTCCCTCTTCCTCCCACTGTCTTTAAAAACCTGCATGTTAGTTTGATTGGACATTGGCGTGCATGGTTGTTCGTCTTTCTTTGTCTCTATGTGGCCCTGCGATGGACTGGCGGACCACCCAAGGTGTACAGTGACTGAATACTGTCTCTGGGCTGGAATACTCGAGTCCCCCCCCGACCCCATTTGGAAAAAAACTGTTCAGGAGATGGATGGATGGAGATTGGGACACGATGAATAATGGATAAAATGGCCAACATGTAAAAAACTTAAAGTATTTGGTTGTACTAGCATTTATATATATAATATACTTTTTTAAATACTATTTTAATACTTATACGTATGCCTGATAACGTGTAAATCATTCAGTTATTTTTGGAAATCCCCTTATGTACTTGTCCATGCACACAACTGTGCATCAATAATCCCCGAGAAGGGATCATCACTTCCACAATGTCCAACAAGACTGTTTACAGCTGTAACTTCATGGTTTGTCTATATAGATTGAATATACGTATGTTCCTAGTCACTTCTAAATTGAGAGCACACCACACTTCCTCAAAAATTCAACATCTCCCAATTATTTCACACTGGAACACACTGGTCACAGAAAAACGTTGATCCACCTGATGTAAATTATAGTCTGTAAGAAGGCACATGTGTCTCCAGTGTTTCACCCCCCAGTCTTTTTTTCTTTCCCTTCTTCTTCCGGTTTCTTCTCTGTTGTAAGCTAGGAAAAAACAATGACTTCTAAGTAAAAATACACTACATACTACATGAACCTTATGTTTTCTCTATCATAAAAACATCCAAACACAAAAACAGTAGAAAAATACTTGCTATCAAACAATAACCAGACAACAATAACTTCTGTGGTTAATTTAACAGGAAATTGAAGGAAATAAGCAATACAAATCAGTTCAGTTACTAGTTTTCATTGATTAATTAAATCGTGGTAGTGCCAGACATTGACAACAATTTTTTTAAGTACTGAGAGAAATATTGTTTCCAGATTGTGATTGAAACCCAGTGAAAGCTTTGACTGGTGACACTGTCATTACAGGTACACATTTCACCCCTCACCACATACAGGGAAAGGACATATGACACACATACACAGAAAACCCCAGCATCGTTCTAGACAATGATAAAAGTGGTCAGGATTGCCTTTGTTGCAATTAGTTCAATATGGAATAAAGTTTATTTGCAAGTTATGTACTCTCATAACGCTTAACCACAGAAGAAACAATGTGTGTATGTGCCACTTCTCACCATGTTGGTATCTAAATTAAATTGTCTTTATCTCCCCTAGAAGAAAACGAAGACAGAGGACAGACAGGACTGGGGAGTTGGAGTGAAAATTAATTTGTTAGATCAAAAAAAATATTTAATTTTGCCGAACATCAAACAAACTTGTCTTCAGACAGGGTGTGCTGAGGCGGGTACGCCTTTTTCCTTCTTTTTCCTCTCCTCTTTCTTCATCTAGTTCCCCTTCTTTTCTTTAATTAAAAAAGCATCCTATTATTACAGAAGATGAAACAGAAACATCTATTCAAACAGTATAGTCGTACTGGACAACCACTAATCTTTTGGTAATTATTTTTTAATTGAATCTTTTGAACACAAAAGCCCTGAACAGATGCTTGCATTACTGCGGTCCCACATCGTGTGCCATGCCATGTATATGAGATGATGTCTGCCTTGCCATGAGCAAACTGCTATGTAACATGGAAATAAAAGAAAGGCAAGTGGAGAAAGAGAGCTATGAATGAACTAGCAATGGGCTTGCGTTGAATGCGGGGATATTATTGGAATGTTAGGTCTGTAGAGATGGAAAGTTGTGTGTAGTTGCTCAGCAATAGCTCAGCATAATTTTTGGGGAAGATTAAGCAAATCTCCACATTCCCACAAAAACACATACATTAGACTTTTTGCTGATGTACACATTTGAATGAAATTATGAGAAGCTTAATAAAAGGTGTACCTTCTTACTTCAAGCACTTTTCCTCAAAATCCCACTTTCGCCTCTTTTGATGCCTCCATACATCTTTGGTATCTGCAGAGTTTTGATTTTTAAGTACATGATGATTGGTCTTAAGAAGGTGTGTATGGATGTGTGCACATGAAGTGAGGGAATGAGGTAAAGGAGTTGTGTTGCAAGCTCTTACTAAAAAAAATAAAAAAATAAGATGAACCTAGTCTTAACTTTCGACCATATTACTTGTCAGGATGGACCAGAAAAACACCATTACTACAGAGCTCCCAATTTCACTGACATTTGATATGCTTCTCAGTTTGAGCAAGGGATTCTGGATGATGTGTGTAAAGTTCTCCCCTAGAGAAGCCTCAGAAGTGTTCAAAAGACATGTAGCAGGAAATGTAAAGAGGGACTTAAGAAGCTGGGAAATAGGAGTAGCTTGGTGAAATAGACATCTTTAGCTTGGCTTTATGCAACTCTATACTGGCTCTTAATCATGTTGAGAACCCGTCAAAGCTTGCCAAAAGCAGGCTAGATCACATTACTCATGCATTGTACGTGTGTGTGAGTAGGAAGGAGTGTTTTTCTTCTCTCTTCTAAGTATATGTGAGTGTGCCTGCATAAGGTTAAATGTTCAACTTGTAAAAGTATAAGCCCAATTTCTAAATGGGTTTCAGACATTAAGGATATTTTTTTTTCCAGTTATTGGGATCCATGAGTAAGACATGCATGATATGTAAACATTTTTATATATACATACATAAATATATACATATAATTTTGATATATAAATATATATCCATCCATCCATTTGTTATACCACTTATTTTCTTGTAGGGTTTATAAAGGGCAGATTATTAAATTTGATGCAATTGGTTCAAAAGATCATTTGATAGCTGCTATTTTTCTTTTTGATAATATAAAGAATTGTATTTATGTAAGAAGTTCATGAAGTAATCACTCCTAAGTTAAGGAATGCATGGCTCAACAGAGCTGGGGCTTTAAGTGAGCAGCTGTATTTTTGGAAAAAGAACTAGGACAGTTCCAATTTTACTATATCAATGACGATTTGGAAGCTGTTCAGTCTTTACAGCTACAATGCTAACATGTCAAACCAACCTTGATTTTTTTTTTTTAATGTTTGCTCCAAATGAAATCCAGGGGCTATACTATTTTGAGAAGAGTGTGTTTTTGCTAGATGACTACAGCGGAAAATTCCATAAGTGTTGTACATGGAAAACGTTAAAAAGAACATGTTCACTGAACATATTTGTTTTTTTGAGAATGCTTAAATGAATGTGTATAGCTAAAGAAATTGACATTGAACTTTTTTCAGATCACGTGATGTCCTGAAACAGAATGTTGTTGTCACTGCCCAGAACATCACCTACTTCATTACATTAGCCATGATACACTCTACACTCCTACATCAGAAGGTAATAGTGCTCTACAGCAGCACTGATGTATCCCTGCTCTAAAATGGCAAAGTTAGTTTCAGAATCAGAATCAGAATCATAAATACTTTAATAATCCCAGAGGGAAATTATTTAAATTATTTATTTGCTTTAAGTTGTGTAGCAAACACTGTTGTGTTTTGCTGCCGCTCTCCCCAATGACTTTTTTTCTATTTGTAACCGCTATCATGTACATCCACTGAATGTTTGTGAGGCTTTTGGTACTCTGGGCTGTAATTTCATCATATTAAATCCATCATCTGTCTCACTTCAGTACACCATTGTTGATCTTCTCCAACTCTGTCGTCACCTGTCTGATCCACCAAAGATTCTCTGTCACTTCCTGGAACCTTGTCTGTCCCCCTCATCAGGAATATATCCATTCTTGATACTGGTCCTTATTCTGGACTGCAATTCTGATTTTTGGATCCCAACAACTTCAGTAACCTTTCTCCCTGTTTATCTCTGAACACTGGACAAAAAGAAGGATTTCTGTCACCTCAAATGGCCAGAAAATCCTAACAATTTCCAGCAGCTATTGACAGTTTACAGTGTTGCTCGTTCATGCTTTCCTGTTGATTCAATTGGAGGGAACGTAATCCCAGCAGCGGGGGGCGTTGGGAGTGGGACCCGGGTGCTGCAGCGGCTGCTGGCAGGAGGTATTAATGACTCTACTTAACATATGAATAGCTTCAGCGGCTGGCAGCAGACCAAGAGGACTTTTCAGTCATTGGATGAAACAAATGACATCATCAATTACGCAATTGGTTGCTGGATACGTTCCCATTGGACAGCTCCAGCCTTATATGTACAGGGCTGGGTAGCCCCCTCCCTGACGTATAGATTCATGAGAAATATAAACTAATTCAATGATATAACACACTAGATTACATTCATAATCTAAACTAATGTATGGACATAAATATTTAAGGAACACTAACTTTGAGGCTTATGTTTAAATATTTCCTTTATTTGAATTAAAAAGGACAGTGTAGAATTTTATGAAATATGATGTTTCTTTACGTTCAGACCATGTCTGCAAAAATGTCGTGAAGCAGTATTTTGTGTTACTCTCAAGTGTCATTTGAAGCATTCAAATGCTAATAAAATATTCAACTGAAGTTACAACTTTTGTAGTCATTTGCAACATATCACTGTTAAAATGAAGTCATTCTCTTGGGGGCCTCGGTGGAAACTCTGACAAACAAAGTTGAAGATCATAATCTGCAATTTCCAATATTTTGCATTGCTGGCAAAAACTGCTGTTAGCGCCAGAGCAATCTTATGCGTCAAAAGCTGCAGAAATACATGGGTAGAACATGCAAACTCCACACAGAAAGGCCCCCTGGCTTTGTTATTATTTGTCCTTTAATGGACATAGCAGGACTGGTATATTAAGGAAATCCTATCTGATAGTGACGACAGTGACATAGACAGCAATGAGAGTGAGGAAGAGTGCAGTGGAGAGTATCTACCATCTACGAATAAATTATGTTGTTTTATTAAGTGGTCAATTTAAAACTTGTTTTGAATTTTTTTTACATTTCATCGTTTCATCATTGTGATGTGATGGCATCCCCTTTTGCTCACCGGAAGATATAGTAGTTCCCTGTTTGAATCCTGATTGGGATGTTTCTGGGGGTCCTTATATATTGAGTTTGCAGAGTCCCATCTGTCTTTGTCTGGATTCTTTCAGCCACGATCACAAAACATAAATGTTAGATTAATTGCTATGAATTGACCCTAAAAAAGAGTGAATGTCCAAGACTGTCTGTCTTGTTCAAGTACATGGCCAGGGTGTATCCGACATCTCACTCAATGACAGCTTGGATAAGCTCCACTTTCATTTAATTGGATATAAAGAAAATGAATGGATATTTTAGAATTAGTTTTAAAGAAATACAATTCTGACATTTTATTGTTCCGAATCAGTTCTTATTAACTTTAACAATTATTATTTCTCTGTTTATTCTTTTTTTAAAGCATATTTTAACCTTACCCTGAAAAAATTGTATCGATAATGGATGAATGAACAATAAAATAGCCTAAAAGGATTCAGAACTAAGAAAACCCTCTCATACTCCTGCAGGCACATGTCCCAAATGAGAGCCAAACACCCCAAATGCACACCAACAACTCCTCTGTCAACAAATAAATACAGTGCAAAAGGGAATAAAAATCTGACAATGATACCTTAATGATAATTACATTATATAGACAGGGATGTTAGAATGTGTGTATTGATATATGTCTATCTACATTCATACATTTTAAATAGTTATTAAGATTTTTTTTTGTGAAATTATCTGGGAATATAACTGATAATCTCTGTAATGGATACAAATAATGACAAAAGGAAACATTTTGCTTTATGCCAGATCAATGGATATCACAGCTGATGTAAAACAGACTTAAAAAGAATAGGAAAAATTGTGCCCAACTAATTTTTAAGAACATCAGCTTGTCTGGAGAGATGATAATTTCATGAAGGTAAAACCGCTTTACCATTAATAGAGAAGATGTCACGGGTCGGTGAGGAGAAGACCCCAAGGCGGAGACAGACACGATGGAGGCTTGTTAATTCTCGCAGTCAGAAGGTCTTTATTAAGACACAAACGTAAACAGTCCAGAGCAGAAAAAACAAATTCCTCAGACCAGAGGTACGGCAGGCAAATCAATACTCCGGCACCAAGTCCTGAAACATTTCAGTATATAACACATAGAGGAAATTAACAACATAGGGAACAGGTGCGCAAAAAGGAAACTACAGGCAGGAGAAAAAACCAGTACCGAACAAAAATTTAAGCTGGACCAGGAGCCACAGCCGGGGCTGTGACAGAAGAACAACAAACCAGTGTTACCAGAATGGTTAAAAATTCAAGGTTCTGTTGAATCTTGCATTCTGAGTTATGAGCGTTATTAGTTAAGCCCATTGCTCTTTCTCACTATTATACTGATAAACTCTTACATATTTTATATGCCTAAATCTGACAATTTATTATGGAGAACTGACAAAAAAGAGAAAGATGGTGCTAGGTTGCAGGACTATAGTAGGAGTGTGGATTTTGCTACACACAGGGCAAATGCTGAGAATGATCAACAATGCCATTAATAACCTTGGGAGAAGTCACCTATCCTTGCACAGGTGACACCTCGTCAGGGAAATGAATGGGTTGTCATGCTGTCTTTGTGCCAATGGTTGAGGGCACTGAAGCTGGCAGAGCTTCACTTAAATAAATAAAAAAATGTTTTCTCTCTTTTTCTAATATTGTACCCCGCAGCATTCCTGAAGTATTAAACCCAAACACTTACAAAAGTGTTTGGGTTTGCATCCATTTGAATTGAAAAACTAATATGTTGTGAACACTAGAAGGTGTACTAGTGGTTTGCACAGGGATGTTGGAGTGAATAAACGCAGAATTTTCTCTCAGTCATTCTGTACTCTTCCCTTAAAATAAATCTTGATTTGGACTCCAGGTGTGTTGCTTGGATTTAATCCCTGCAGCATTTTCTTCGTCATGATTATATATTTACTCACAGTTCAACAAGTTCTGATGCAGCATCACACACAAAGGGGACAGTGCACATTTGATCAGAATTAATTAATTCATAAACTTTGAGATTCACAAATATTTTTCTTAAATTACGAGTTCTTTCACTGACTTAGGTATTTTGGATTTCTTTGTTTTTGACATACGTGAATGTGATACAGTGAACTTGTTTATCTGTAAGTGTTTTACTGATTCCAACAAGCACAACATATATCATTTTACCTGCTTTGTTTTCATTTAATGATATTTTTCACAATATTATACTGTATATTTATTTATATATTTTTTATTTAAGTGTCTGCTCTTGCAGAGCCCAGCAAAGGACTGGCAACCTGTCCAGATTGTACCCAGCCTCTGGCTTGTTGTCAACTGGGATAGGCTCCAGCCCCCTTTGACCCCTCTGGGTATAAATGCAAAGAAAACAAAGCTTAACAATTGCTGTTTTCTTGGGGAAAAAAAGGATATTTCTTTACTATGCTCATTCGTATTAACATGGTGCTCACTTTTTTAAAAGTCGATTTCTGGGGAGGAATGTTAATTTTAAGACGCAGACACGAATCTCTCCATATCAGGAAGACAGGAAGAAACCCAAAATGTGGGGCAGTTAAGAGGGAAAGGAAGGAGAGAGGGAAAGACTAAATGTCTACTGTCATTTTTATTTGTCATCCTTTTTCTGCATTGCACATGCTTTTTTTAATCTAAAAAACACGTTTTAAATATTAATTCACAATCTCCAAGATGGAGGGGTAGGATAAAGAGAGGCTACAGATAGTGGGGAGAGTATGGGCTCTCCTTTCAGGTATCTGCTCTCTTATTTTTCAATCTCCCTTTCTCTCTTCATGTCTCACACACAGTTCTTTTTTTCCATAGAGCAGCAGCACTGAGTTTAACCTTTCCAGTTTGTCAGCCAAATATCAAGAGATGCAGAGCAATATTGTAATGATTGGAGGTAATGAGGAAGAGAGCATGGTTCACCAGTTAGTGAGGAAGATTTTTTTTCTTCCCATCTCTAAGGAACCTACAAACTAGAATCCTATTAGCCCATAACTACATGTCTTTATTTGTAAAAAAAAAAAAAAGCTCAATTTAAAAAAAATAAAATTAGTGTAACTGTGCCTTTGTTTCCTTGTATTTTAAATGGCTCTATTTGGAGAAAATAATCGGTCAGTTATGATATATAATTTACTTTTACCGGTTGTGGAGTAATTTTACTGCCCTCATCACATGAGGAGGATGCAACTAAACATCTAACTAAACTAAACCTTTCCCTATAATCACAACTCTGAGGAAAGTTGCCTTCTTGGTCACAGGTTTATTGACAAAAACGAAGTTTTCAGAATAATGGTTTGTATTCTATTAACAAAGTTTTACTGACTTATCGGACAGCTTATTTGACATTCTCTTTAGCGCAGCTGCATTTAGTGGATGCAAAACGAAATCCTAGCCACTACTTGAGCTTCTACTCTATGTGGCTTATAATGCGGTGCGCCTTATATATGGAAACATTTTAAAAATACGCCACTTATTGAAGGTTCGCCTGATAATCTGGTGAGCTTTATAGTGCAGAAAATACAATCCTTAATTTAAAATAATAGTTTGATTACAGCGCTACAAATACCACACATTAGACATGCATAAATACTTTGGGCCAAACTTTACAGACTAAACATTTTTTTCAAAATAATTATCATACATGACACGTAAAACATGAGCCACCCACGGTCACTTTAGGGAGTGGCTATATGTATAGCATCATGTGATGTATTCCACAAGTTAATTCTGTGTCACGGTGGTGCTCCTGGTTGAGGTTTTTTCGTCTCGTCTTTATGTCGTCTCGTCATTTCCTGTTTTATTTTGAAGACTAACCCTCATCTCGTTTCAGGTCACTTGCACTTCCTGTTGTGTCACCAGTCCGATCGTCTCACTGATTACCTATTGTGTTCACCTGGGGCCCCTTCCTTCATGTGTTTAAATAGTCTCCGTCTCCCCTTGTCCCGTGCCAGAGAATTGCGTTTGTCTCGTGTGCCCTCGTTCCATAGTTTCGACCCGTCATAGTTCCTGATCCCGAGTTACCTCGCCCCATTCATAGTCCCCGTCCTTGAGCCCTGTTTTCCTCGCGTGCGAGTGATTTTGAGTTTTTGATCTCCTAGCTTCCCTGATCTAGTGAGTATTCCTTTGTTACTTTGTTTTCACCTCGTCCTCTATTTAGAGAGATTTTCGTTGTACTTTGCTGTCTTGTTTTGCACTTTGTTCCTGCCTCTTCGGAGAGATTTTTGTTGTAACTTTTTCCTCCGTTTGGAGCGCCTTCCCGTCCCACTCCGTTGGAGTGCGTTTTGTGTTCAATAAAACCTTTTTGAACAAGCTCTGCATCTGAGTCCTCGCTCAGCCGGTCCAGACCTGACATTCTGGGCAAACAGTGACGTCAAGGAAAGGCTGGATGGCTGGATGAGATACTCACAAGGATGGACACATCGGTACAGACCAGGACTGATACACGGCTAACGAGAAGTCTCACCCAAACCACACTGACAGGGACGGCACAGGAAGTGTTATGCCAGTGTGGTAAGATATGCAAGAACACCAGAGGGCTAAAGATCCATAAAGCCAAGGCCAAGTGTGGACAGGAGGCAATTTTGTTGAAGCGCAGGGTGGCAACACCACATCAGATGCAGGAGAACCCCAGTCAGGAGGCACCCCACACCACTGGACATCTCTTGGAAACGGCTTTGCCTTTGAACCACACAGCAGTCAACTGTGATGCCTCCTGGCAACTTCTACCTGCAAAAGACAGAGTAAAATGGCCAAAAATGAACAGCAACAAGGAGTGGCAGCAGCTGGATGAGGGCCTGTGTAAGATTCTTGAAAGTTCTCTGGTAGGGGCAGCAGAACAGAAGATGGCAACGATGACGGCAATCACCGACAATGTGGCCAAGGAGCAGTTTGGTGTTGAGGAATGGAAGACCAGCACTCCAAATGTCCGGTAAACAAATCGGAGGGAGAAAGATATGCAGAGATTGCGGAGAGAGACAATGACACTCTCTGGGCACTTCAAGAATGCCACCAAAGAGGAAAAAGAGGGAATTTGAGACCTAACATTAGGGCTTCGTGAGCAGCTTCGCATGCTGAGAAGGGTGGAGCAGACATGGAAGCAGAGAAAGAAGAGGGGGGCAAAGAGGGCACAGTTAATCAAAGACCCCTATAGGTTTACTAAAACCTTATTAGGAAAAGCAAGATCAGGAACACTCAACAGCTCTAAGGAGGAGGTTGAAGAAGCTCTGAGGTTGACACACTGTGACCCACAGAGGTATGAATTTCTAAGCAGCCACCCAGAGATCATCAGGGTGCCACCCCCCTCAGAACTTTTGGGGACCTTAGAACCAACCTGGAAGTTGGATGAGGTGGTGAAAAAGGCAAGGACAGCATCAGCCCCTGGACAAAGTGGGTCGCCTTACAAAGTGTACAAGAAGTGTCCACTTTTACTACGTAGACTTTGGAAACTTCTCCAGACAATCTGGGAAAAGGGCAACATACCAACTACCTGGAGAGTGTCAGAGGGCTGCTTTGTGCCAAAAGAGAAGGACTCTTCTACGATCTGCCAGTTCCGCACCATCTCTCTGCTGAGTGTAGAAGCCAAGATCTTCTTCTCAGTCTTGGCTAGAAGAATAACTAACTACATGACAGCAAATGGATACATCAACACCTCGATCCAGAAAGGGGGGATTCCAGGGTTCTCTGGATGCCTGGAACACACCCCCATCCTCAGCCATCTGATCCAGGAGGCCAGGGGGAGCAAGAGCAACCTAACAGTTGTCTGGCTGGACCTCGCAAATGCATGTGGGTCCATGCCCCATTTCCTCATTAACAAGGATATGGGGCAGTACCACATCCCTGACAAAATCAGGCAGATGATAAACAGCTACCTGGGGTCATTCAAGCTGTGGTTCCAGACCACCAAGTTCACCACTGCATGGCAGCCACTGTAGAACGGCATTGAAACAGGATGCACAGTTTCCCCTATTCTGTTCATCATGGGGATGAACTTCCTGATTACAGCAGCAGCAGCAGAGGCCAAGGGACCAGTTACGGCAGCAGGGGGCCAGGCAACCCCAACTGAGAGGATTCATGGATGACTTCACCCTAACAACCACAACGCATGTGCAGGCAAGGTGGATCCTGAAGACTCTCAGGGCTTTAGCGTCATGGGCGAGAATGGCTTTTAAGCCCAGTAAGTCACGGAGCATAGTGATAAAGCAGGGGAAACAAATAGAGGATTTCGAAATGCATGTCCAAGGCGAGCAGATCCCTACAATCAAGGAGAATCCAATTAAATATCTGGGGAAGTGGTACGACGACACCCCCAGTGACAGAAACAATATCTCTGACACTGTAAATCAGGTGGACGAGTGGCTAAGGAGGATTGACAAGTCAGATCTACCTGGCAAGTTCAAGTCGTGGATACTGGCTCTGGCTCAGCGGAGATATAGGTGGCGGCCTGACCAAGTGCTGCGAATGTTGGCTGACATTTTCGAGCAGGCCAGGAGAAGACTGGAGCTGACCAAGTGAGTACCATCAATGCAATTCGTTAGGGCAGGAGAAAAGCCATCCTCTGTTAAAAGAGCCAGGACCAATATATTCCAGGGGGCACAAGGGTGGGAATTTCAGTCGACCTGGAGAAGAAGCTTATTTTCCAACCCATCGTCCAGACCACCTTGAGGCCTGACGTCATCTGGTCAGAGCAAGCAAAGAAAATCATCCTGATGGAACTGACTGTGCCTTGGGATGATGGCTGTGAGGAGGCTCATGGAAGGAAGAATCTAAAATACCAGGACCTCATCACGGACTGTAAAGACAAAGGCTGGCAAGCGTGGCTGTCTCCAGTTGAGGTTGGGTGCAGAGGGTTCCCAGCACAGTCAATGTGGTCTGTGCTCACTGCACTTGGCATATCTGGCAAGGAGAGGAAGACAGCTGTTCGCAGGATTGAGGAGGCAGCAGAGAGAGCCTAATGCTGGTTGTGGTTTAGGAGGGAGGAGGGGGGCTGGAGGCCTGGAGATGATGGGCAGTGACCTGGCCACCACTGTTGACCCACCAGCTGGAGGGTGTAGTGGTTAAGTGTCGAAACACCCCGAGAAGGTTGGGCACCGTCTGATGACATCAGCTCCAGGCCAAAAGCCACCCACAGTCACTATAGGGAGTGGCTGTATGTATAGCATCATGCGATGTATTCAACGATTGATGCTACATTTGGGTCGAAGATATATGCAGATGACAGTGGATTGACTGATCCAACACAGAAATACACCTGAAATCTAACTCTCAACGTACCTTCCACATATCAGCAAAAGCTAACAGAAATGTGAAACATTGATTTCAATAACCAGTTTACTCATTTAATCTTATTTACATTGTTTTCAAAGACTTAATCAGGTGAAGCCAAGTTAAAACTAAATAAATACAGTCATACATACAAAGATATGTTTCCCATTCCACTTTTTAAATTAAACTGTTATCAAGAAAAGTTGTGTCTTTATAGAAGGACATATCCACAAAAATTTAAAAACATATTCTTTAATGAAAGAACATGTATGTCACTCAAGTTACTAGTAGACCAAGTATGTTCAATTCAAAAGTCTACATACAATACAGTAGATCTGTGAAACTGAATTTTCACCCGCAGTTTGTTTGAGATTATTTCCAGCAGTATAACTTGCAAACCATTATAGCCACCTAAAATGTTACATAAAGTATTGTTAATATATATTAATATTACTATTATAGTATTTTCACAAAACTTGCAGTGTATCATCTGGATACATATTTAATTTAATCTGTTTTATATCATAGTTTATTTACAGAATACGAGTTGATTTGCAAAAGAAAAAGCACATTGCAGTCTTCTGGTCTTTTTTTCCCTCTCTGTAGTCTTCTAGCTGAAGAACCTCCAACTCATCTGCAGCACCCATCCCATATAAAAACATCCACTTGTGGTAAGATGTATCTAAAGTCTTCTATGTAAGAATTTAGGGTCGTACACTTGGGGTTTTGTGCATTTCCATTTGAAATTGCTGCTTTGTCAGTGAACAAGCTGAAAGGGCAGAACTACATGACTCCAGCACTACTTTAAATATATATAGTAAAAAAAAAGTCACATGCTCTTTTTATGTAGAGAATGGCTTGACAATCTATTTCAATTTCCTGTAGGGCCAAATGACTTCAGAGAGCAAGTAATCTGACGTAAAACTCCATTTAGCCTTGCGCTTACATCTTAACCTCAAAACCCAATATTTCAACATTATGACTCTATTTCTTGTGAAGAAGGCTGCCTGCAAAGATTATTCAATTTGAGAAAGATCTGGACATAACATATTGCAACCCCTTCCTTTTTTTACATCAAACTCTAACCTCAAGTGGTGCTTCACACTTGTAACAGGACTATTTACATCACACTATGAATTCTGGATAAAAACAGGTATAACAAGGGACAACTAAACCATAACCTCTTCTATTTCCCTCTTCTTTTTCTGGAAGAGATTTGGGACTTTTTACTTTAAATTTCACCCTGCATGGTATTAGGATAGGATGATTAAGTGGTAATTAAGTAGATAAATAAGAAAGACGTAGAATGAGAAATAGGGGATCAATTATGAGGATGGAGCTTAGGTAGAAGTGTTTGGTTTAAATTGTATTTTGCATAGACATTGGCAGTAATTTGGCTTTAACCTCAGTCCCAATATGACACATTGAAGCCATTTTCAACAGCCAATTGAGGATGTAGGGAGAATGGGGATGGATTTAAGTAGTCAGGAGGCATCCTGACCACATGCCCAAGTGACGGTGGCTTGGGCATGTGGTCAGGATATTCCTCCAAACCTCCCTGATGAGATTTCCCAGGCATTACACACTGGGAGGTGTATTCGGCATGTTGCAGAAACCACTTAATAATAATAAAATAATGTGAGAATCATTTGTGCTAAATCTTCAAAAACCCCAACTCATCCAAACTAACACTGTCAGCATTGCTAGGTAAATATTAAAGAGTTCAATAAAGAAAAATAGTCACTTTGATTTTTTTCTTAAATTAAAAGGAAAAAACACTTTAGTTTTGATATTATGTTGTTGTGATATTGTGATATTGTTGTACAGTCTTTACATCACCGTACAATTAGTAGTTAAACAGATCATAACTTACTGCTTATTCGCTGAATGGTCTCCATATATTTTGTTACATTCCGCAAGCACCTTATAATTAAAGGTATTAGCAATTCATTAAAATGTTGTGAGATTTTATAATAAGAAAAAGGACATACTTTTACAAAGTTACTGAAATGTTACTGAAATGAGCAAAAATGAGACTTGGAGCATTGAAACTACAAACCTCTCAAAGTGAACTGTATTGCCAAAGGCAATTAAAAATCACTCTGTGCGTTGCAATGGTGTGAAATAATTAATGAAGACATAAAAGTCATTAACAGACAGAGCTATTTCAGAGACAAAAGAGGAGGATTTCTCATCTCTTCTCAACACAATGCCATTGTTCGCTACGACATGTACCAGTTACTGTGTTATTAAAGATATTAAAGAAGATACATTTTTCACTCTCTCCTCTTTCTCATATTTTTGGGAGACTTCATTGATTACTTTGATTCGCCACTACCATCACCATATCCAGCTGAAGTTTTTATGTGTCATTGTTCTGCACAAGCCTTTGCAAGCAAGGAGAACTCCTCAGGAAAAAAAAAGCAACAACATTTGGTGTTTGGATGACGTTATCAATCATCTGTAACACTGAGGTTAAACAGTGAGGCCTCTGCTCACATCTGACAAGTGCCAGATGAAGTTCATGGCATGTGTACACAATTCAATTTAGCCAACTATTATAATGGTAGCACATTTGGAGTTTGAACTCTTTTTGTTGTTGACTTATTATTTTCGGCTTTTGTTCAGTAAGTTACAAAATTTACCATTCCTTTATTTGTTGGGGTACACCTTTTCATTTTCTTATAGGCATAATTTTTTTAGCACATCTTCACTTTTACACTTACAAGTAAATGGTATATCTGTCTTACATTCAGACATTTAGACAGTCGAAGGTTTGTCACGCACAACAAAGTTTAAATGTTGACATTTTAGCAGTCAAAAACAAAAGACTTCAAACCTGAGAAAAAGCATTAAATGTTAAATATGCAACTGCTAATGCTTGAGTAAGTTTCCACCTATTATACATTTCTGTCATATTTGGCCCAGATTTTGTTGAGCATACTGCAGGGTGTTTTTGTTCACATGCTAACACCAATTTTCTTGGTGTGGGTAGCAAAACTTGATATTATTTGAGGCTTATCCCTAATCGTCCAGACGGTAAATATTGCACACTTCTTCTAATGGGCATGTAACTTTATAGGCAAACATGTGAAATGGTATTCCTCCAGTGACTGGGTGTTTGGAGAGTGTGCCAGGCACTCCCTGAAGATGAAAGACTTGTCAGATGGCACAGTCTAGCTTGACTCAGGCACTTATGAGAAACAGACCTTCAGGAGTGGCTCAGTATCCAGCCTCTTGTGACCTAGCACAATAATCTGCAAATAGAACATTTTTAAAACCAAAAGTGTGGCACACTATAGACTCTGGAATCTTCCTTGCTGAAATGTACACCCTCCCTACTTCTAACAAAGAGTACACTACGATTCACTGTGATTATTACACTTCATAAATCTTCTGCTTTTTCTTGATTAATGATTTTTCCCCCATTCTTAGTAGGCTGTGGTAAATCATAAAAAATCTGGTGGGTTTTTCTGAAGATTTAGCTTCAGTATTTTTTAGCTGAAATCCATAGGTTGTCTGTCTGTGCTCCATATCACATGGCGCAAAATCCCTTATGCTGGAATTTCTTAAATTACACAATCTGTTGTGAGAGTGCTTTAATCATGTTAATTTATGTTAGAATTACCCACGATGAGTATTGCTTACGTTCACTAGAAAAAGAAATCTCTGGTACAATGGGCCTTAGATCTCTCTCAGTGAATTGCATTAATTACAAATAACATAATTAAAAACTCACTGTCCAATTGATGAAAAAACTGACGTTTGACTGGAATGGCACCCTGGAATGCTGCTGTCTGGGCACCCTCGAGACACAAGCATTCCCTGCCAAATTAACTATTTTAAACTTGGCATTGGTTTAATATTCCTTTCACACACTTCAGGATTGGGTTAGTACAGAGCCCCTAAAGGGACATGGGGAAAAAAAAAACTAGTGAGCACAAGACGTGCTCATGAGAAAGTATCTTGTGCACACTAGGAAGTATCTTGTGCGCACAAGAATGAAAGTGAGGAGTTAGTTTGGCTATATTTTAACCTGCATTACTTGCAATTCATCACAGTAATGTTGCGTCTGAAAGACATTTAAAACGGGTTTTGAAGTCTTGTAGTCTGTTTAGGTGTGAGGGATACATTGCTTTGGATTACAGTTCATTTAATTCATGAACAGTTACAAACATCTTGCCAAGTCTGTGGGTAGAGGTGGATGTACACAAAATAGAACACAGAGGATAATGGATTACACATCAAGAAAGAAGTATGCTTATTCTACCAGAACTTTATCCGAGGGGTATTTAACTCAGAGGAGGGAGAAGGCTCCATCCCGAACCTTTTTTGAAAAAGCGCCCAATTATATTGGCCACTTGGGCTCTTATGACAAACTAAAGCCATTTGGTATCTGTGTCAATGGCTCCATTGACGTCTTCCATCCATCCATCCATTATCAATACCGCTTATTCCCTGATGGGGTCGCGGGGGGAATTGGAGCATATCCCAGTGGTCAACGGGCGAGAGGCAGGGTACACCCTGGACAGTCCGCCAGTCCATCGCAGGGCCACACACAAGGAAAAACAACCACTCACACTCACTCCTGAGGGCAATTTCCCCAATCTCCAATTAACCTAACATGCAGGTTTTTGGACAGGAAGCCGGAGAACCCACGCAGAAAATGCAAACTCCACCCAGAAAGGTCCTGGTTCCCCCGGGATTCGAACCCAGAACCCTCTTGCTGGGAGGCGACAGTGCTAACCACCACACCACCGTGCCGCCCTCCATTGATGTCTTTTCCCCTAAAATTATGTGGATGAATGCAGTTACCACCAGCGGTGACCCAAAAATCATCTGAGGTTACTACATGGAGGCAATCTAGAGATTAGATGGTTGTCCAAGGATTGTCAGAGGCGACCGGGGTACAAAGAATGTTAGTCAGAAACTTTCAGTGTTGCAACATTCATAATGGCTCCAGCATTGACAGCTACACTGAAGGGCAAGCACAGCAAATAGAGAGTTGGCTGGGCTTCCTCAAAAGGGAATCAATGGAATTCTACATCTCTCTATTTAATGATCTGAAGGACTGTGGCTTGTTTGATTCAGTTCTGTGTCATGGGAATCATTCAGGTACAAATATATAATATTATATTGTTATGTAAAACCTACTTTCATTTTAAACTGTGTCCCAAAAATATTTTTTTTTGCTGTTACATTCTGCAATCAGCAGCTGTCCATCTTGTTTGTCATTTGCTGACACCAGCTCAACCACTGCCCAAAGACAGAATCATCTTGGCCAAGACAAACTGTGGGTCCTAGGAATATGGTCATAGTCCTTAGTCGGTTTTAGTTCAGCTGGACCAGTTGACTTTATTACATAGGTTAAAAGACTGGGTGGGGAATTCTGGTACAGCTTTAATCTGGTCCAAGTCCTACCTCAAAGATAGGTTTTACTTTGTTCAAATTTTGAATTGTGTCTCCGATCAAATGGGCCTGTGACCTGTGGGGTTACCCAAGGCTCAATCCTGGAACCCCTTTTGTTCAATGCGTTCATGTTTTTTATCAGGCCAGCTAATGTACAGTAATACAATGTCATAACAACCATGCAGAGGGGTCTGGACCCTCTCCGATCTACCTGTCAATAACAGCAGGAGATTTTTTGTGTTGCTGTATTGAACAGATCAGTTAGTAGATGCTGAACAACTTTCTCTAATTAAACACAGGCAAAACTGAAATCACTGTCTGTGGCCCACAGAAACAAATAGCAAGTGTTATCAGTCACCTTTAGATTCTTTCTCTGGAACCTTAATATTTGGTAAAAAATCTTGGGGAAATACTGGACTTAGACCTGAACTTTACCAGCCAAATTATATAAACGATTACAGCTGTATTTTACCATCGAAAAAACATTGCCAGAATCAGAAGAATAGTGTCTAAACCAGACCTAGAAACACTAATCCATGCATTTGTCTGTAGTAGGTTAGACACCTATAACGGCCTGCTCAGTGGGCTCTTTACATGAGATGAGTAAAACAGCTGCAGAACAATCAGAATGCTGCTGCTTGAGTTCTGACCAGAACCAGGAAATACAAACATATTAGTCCATTGCTCAAGTCACTGCACTGCCATCCTGTCGCTGAGAGAATACACCTTAAAAAACCTCAGCTTGTGTACAAGCCTCTTCATCCTCTAGCACCAAAGTACATCTCTGGCATGTTAGAGCCATATGAACCAGCACAAATTTTTAGAACCCAAGGTAGTTGTCTCCTGCTGGTGCCCACAGTCAGGACCAAAAAAGGTGAGGCTGTGTTTCTGTAGCTCCTAAAATCTGGAAGAACCCCCCCTGAAGAAGTAAGACAGGCCTCAACTCTGACAATGTTTAAGTCCAGGTTGAAAACATTTCTATTTAGCCGTGGATGACAACTGGAAATATTTTATCTGCACTCTTCACTTTTAATCTATTTAATCAATGATTTATTTATTTAGTTGACCTTTTTCTTGATTTTAGACTCTCACATTTTATTGAATAATCTTTTATGGAAATTACTTACACAAAATGTACTGTATGAATTAATTTGCCTTGCCTGTGAATATACGCATAGGAAAAGTCAACATGCTATTCTTTTGTGTTATCTTATTTTATTAAAACTAGCATAATCAGTGATCTGCTTCATGGCTAAATGTGGTACTGGAATAGTTTTTGCACAATATAGAACTTCTCAGTACATTAAAACATTTTTTTACTGAAAATGTATATCCATGGAAGGACAGTGGATAGAGATTAAATGTATTTAGTTGATGCAAAGAAAGATACACTCAACATGCATAAATATGTCTTCTTGCACTCTTCCCTTGTCCCCCAAGTTCCCCAACACACAGCACTTGTGCCCTCTGAGGAAGTTTTGAATCTTGTCATTGAGCCTCGGAGTTCAGCACCCCTTTCATGTATGTCTCAACAGTGGGCATCTCGTTCTTTTGTATTTTTTTATTATTTATGCACAGGGTGGGGCTGGTGCCTTGTTCAGGAGGGTGAGTAGGGTTGGTTGGTGTCTTTGGAATAACTAGCAACAGCATTAGGATAGATCTGCGGAAGTAGTGGGGCCTAATTCATATTCTGTTTCAGTAACATCTAAGCAAACTGGAGAGTTCAAACATTTTTCAAGCAAATCCAGAGATAGAAAGTGGAAAGAAAGGCAAGAAGAAAGGAAGGACAAGATACATGGGTTTGGTATGTGTGAATCTGAGAGAAAGATTTTCAGAGTGTGCTTTTACACTGGTCCATAAGCTTAACTGCATATGGTTATTTTCATGAGAGTATTTTGCATACTTTTGAGTATTACAATAATAAAAAAAAAGATTGAAATGAACTTTGTGATCATGGAGCTTATTTAAATTACATTTAAAATTGATATATTGTTCTCACACAATCATTATCACTTATTTTAGATCCGTATATAAACATATATTTACATATGTATATATTTATTTATATTTTGTGTGGAATGTTTATTATTAAAATGTATAAATTGTTTCAAAAGTGGTTTGTGCCTGAAAGGAAACATTTTCTCATGGTGTAAATTTTAAACTGACTGCCTTCATGCTCATTTGTGCATATGTATATATAGATGTTTGTATGAATGTTACTCTTTTTGTGTACTATTTTGCTGTTTTATCATTTGCAATTCACAGTTTTTTAATTGTGCTCACATCAGATAATCCAAAGAACTACTTTGCAAATCTAGTTTATATTTCTGGTTCTATCCAACAAGTGTGTCATGTTGATAGTTCATTCTTTATCCACTTCATTTCTCCTTTAGACAGCAGTTTAGATGGTGTGCAAGATTTTAAAGAAAAAACATATTTCTAATTAAAAGAGAATGCTTTTACTGTTCAACTTAAGAAAACACTTGATGGAAGGATCATCATTTCATAGTAGCAAAAGGACAGGTTCACTAGTTTAATAGAATACACAGACTGAATTAACTCAGCAATTGCACAGGGAGGAAGAGGGACTGGAGATAGATTGGCTACTGTGCCACCCCAACAGGATTCGTCATATTAACGCATAAATGTAAGGGTATAAGGCCAATGTGTTTATGCATACTGCATCCGGATTGTATTTTGAAATATCAAAAATGGGCATGCCTATATATCTTCATCAGAATTAGGTATGAGTTATTTTCCTTATAAATACTTAGCTGCTACAAAGTCTTAAACAAGCTTTATCTTTTTTTTTTTCTTCTTTTTTTACCCCTTGTCGTGTTTAGCTTTATGGCAACAAAACTGTAATTTGAGTGCCGTGCTCTGCCCGACACTTTTGCTTTGCCAAAGGAGACCTGTCAGTGTGAGAAGCCTCCTTTGATCATCCAATACTGCTTTCTTATTTATTTAAAATGTATTTTTGTTACAGATGTAAGATGGTTAATGCCAAACCTGACCGGGGGACAGGGAAAGAGAAAAAAGAAAGAAAAAAAGGAACAAAAGATTAAATTAAAAAAGGATCCAAAAGTTTTATCTAGTAACATAACCTATGCAAAATGATTAGGCCTGGTCTAACCTCTCATACTTAATACACACTATACCATTAAAGAAGCCACACCCTGAGGTCATAAAAGAGTATGTGGTATTTTTTCAGAAAGGTGAAATGATTGCTCTGCAACAACTGAACTGTAACTGGAGATTAACTGGAGACTAAACTTATTGAAACCTGAAATGATAATGAGAAACCATTTTCTTTTAATAAAGAAAATGGTGGTAAGAAAATCAAGAAAAAGGAACAGCAAACACCAACCTTTACGAGGACACTTAAAGTGCATCTTAAGTGATCAGTTAAAGTTTGGTGAAAAAATAATCAGCAACCACAAGAGGAATAATAATGATGTTAAACAGTCTAAGCAAGAAAGTCCCACCAACTAAAAAAAGGAATAGATATTAAGCGGCCTACAAGAGACAAGCATCTGACAAAGAAAGAGTGAACAAGACAGCTTTTAAGCAGTAGAGGTTCATTATTGAGTTGTGATACAATAAGGCACAATGCACGGGGTAAAAGAGCTGGGTTAATGACCTAAAAAAGGAATAGTACTGAGAAGAGTGAGTGAAAATGGTAGAGAAGTAAAAGGATGGGTAGAAAACTGAAACAGAGATCGAAAGAAACAGAACCTGAGATGTAGACATAACTAATATAGAAACCAGAGAGTAACAAAGAAAGACTAAAAAATAAAACAAAGTGAAAAATGATCCATAAATCACAACAAGCAAAATTAAACTGGAACAAACAAATAATTGTCCACAACGCTAAACACCCCCCTCCCTCAAGGGACGGCTCCCAGGCATCCTTAAAGTCCACAAAAACAAACAAGGTATCAGACACAACCGTGGGTGGGTGGTCGAGGATTGAGAAACAAACGAGGTCGAGAACAGGATTGAGGCTGCAGAAACCACCTCAGAACCTCAGAGGCCTTTAACAGGAACTGGCAGAAAGGTGTCCCCAATGGCTCCCTCTTGAGCACAGAGGAGGCAAGCCCCTATGGGCTCCATTTGAGACGTGGCAAAAGGCATGGGCAGACAAACCCCCCCCTTTGGACTCGCCCTGGGACAGGAGCTGGACCAGGGACAAGAAGCGGTCTACAAGCAGCTGGCTGTAGCACAGTTGGGCCCATATTGTATTTGAGAGTGCAAGGAGGATTGCCCACATGTGGGGATGGGAAGCAAGGGGCTGGGAAATATCTATTTGTTCTGCAATCATAAGTAAGGCCCCAAAAGAAATTCTGAGATATATTTTTAGATAAATGTTTTTACTCTGAAAATTAAGGTGAAAAAGGTCTCAAAAACTTGATCACACATCTCATCTTAACCCTTTAAAGCCTGATTCAAGAAGAAAACAAAACAGAAAATTAAGTTTTTTTTGTTTGAATTCCTTATTTGGCCTTTAACAAAACATGTAAAAAGAAAAAACAGAAATACGTTTTTGATATTAATAATTTATTACTATGCGATAAGTCAAGATTATTTTTTGTGTAGTTTTCTGCCCCCTGTTATCAGGTATATCTGATTGTGTACAATAGGATTTTGAGCAAAGTTTGTACCATTAGATTATGCAAAAGTTGTCAAACGCAAAACATTTCAGAAACCGCACGTATCAAATATGATACATTTTGCATTACAGGGATAAAAAATGATTGCAAAACTTACTAAATTGTTGCAGTATAACCAGATCTTTCGATAGTTGTAAAAACAGCTTGTACACCGCACTGAACCTTGTCATTCTTCATTCTTTAGCTGTACTGGGACCTGTTTAGACTGCAACTAAATCTTAACCCTACTCTGGCCTCGGGGCGTTGCTGTCTGTGCCAGGCATATCAATAGTCACCACAGCTGGGCTGTGGTCTGATACTGAGCTGGAGACTATCGCACCACTGCCTTAACACCCAAACCATCTGAGTAAATTGCAATCAGTGATCGCTTGTGTGTGCTTGTAGTGTGTATGCGTGTTTGCCCACTCCTTCCCTATATCTCCAGCATGTTCCCTTGAGGATGTGCAAAATGGCACAGTATCAAAGAGTGATGATTAAACTAAAAACATTCTCCAATGGAGAAAAAGAATCCCTAAGATGAGTGTTTGTGTGTGAAACGGAGTGCGTGGAGTTTTTTTATGTGTATTCAGCATTGTGGATTTGTGCATTTTATGAGCATGTGAGTATGTTCACTGTAAAAAAACAAAGAGAGGCAGAGAAGCAAGGAGATATTTGCTGCAATGTATTGAATTTCAATAAAACTGCAATAAAGAGTATGAGGCTTGGGCAATTTTTCAATCTTTCTTTGATCTGTCTTGAATTAGTCTTGGTACACTCTATTTTCACAATGCCCAGCTAATCAGATCTCCTCCTCTCCCATGAGCCTTCCCTCATTTCGAAAGTCCCATGAGTCATGCGCCAATCAAATTGCTCATCAATGTGTCTGTTTTCTTTTTCTTTTTTTCTTGGTCTCATACTCCTGTCTTGCTCTTAAGCCATATCTTTAAACTGTGTCAATAAAAGAAGTTAATGAGCATTTACTGCCATGTTACACTGAATATAATTTTGATGTGAATACAAACTATGTTCAGTGGCTCTAGTAAATTAATCCAATTATAATTTCTGAGAGATAACATAAAAAATATATTTCGAATTGTGTTAACTAACTTAGATAAATGTAGTTTTGGATGTTTTAAAATTTCTTATAACAAATGCGCGGTTGTTGATTCTTTTGTTGATTCTTTTTTAAATGTCTTTTTATTCTGGTTTAAAAGGCTAAATTCTAATCCAGAACTTTATGGTTTTAGGAGCTGTATAAAGCTGGAGCTGTGTCTGTTTTTTTAAGCATCAATCTTAGAAAAGCTTTTGTTCATACTTGATAAATCACAACAAGCCACTACTCAATTTACTTATATACCTTCACGTAGTTTCTTGAATTAATGTGTTTTTGTAATAAATCTGTTCAAATATAACTAATGTTAGCAAAAAAAATTGAAATTGTTTATGATTTGTGAAAAAAAAAGTATTATACTAGTCAGTGGAACAAAGAATTGGGCAGATGTAAATTTGTTTCTACATATCCACACACAAATAAAACAACAAAAGCAACCTCTCATATTAGACTGAACTCAGACCTCCTCTTTAGAGGTATAAGAAAACTTCTGAATGACATGATTAGTCTCACCTTTTAAATTGTTATAATAATGTCAAATTAGTTTTTTCGTCTCTAATTTTTTCCTGTCTCGGGAAAAAAAAAGTGCTTTCTGTACAAATATACTGTCGGAGGGAACAATGTCCCTTTTGGGATTTCAAGCCATTTACACAGATGATTCCAGTAATGCCATGCAAATAGAATTTAATTCAAAGTTAATTCACCCGCATTACTTTTTAATAAAGAAATGATAAATTATAATCTCCACTGCAATTTAATCTATCTATGCTGTTTCCGTCACCGGAAAGTGTCCACTGCTTTTCTTCATTTGATGTGAAAGGCATGAGAGGAATGAAAGAGAAAGGGAGACTGAAGGACAGAGGAAAATAAAAGTAGTGGATAAATTTGTTATCTCAGCACAGTACTGTGTTTGAGAAAGAAATAAAGAGCGTAATGAATTGATTTCATATTTAGTCTCAGGCATGTTGATAGACATAGATCTCTAGTGGTCTTTCAGTGCCTGCAGCCTGCAGTATTTTCTTTCCTTTCATTAAGGTTGAGATTCTGCCCTTTGATAGTGTTATCGATTCTGCCTTCCAACACTGTGGCACCCCTGTGAAGTTGCTCTTCAGGTAGAATAAAAAAAAAGATTAAGTTATTATCTTTGGTGTTATCCTGTACCGGTGTAGTGGCGATTCACTAAACTGCTTTACTTACCAGTGAACCGTTTTCCTCGCTCTTTGTTCTTCCTCGCTTTTATTGAATTCAAGGGATAATTACAGATTCTGTCACTGCTTCTCTTGCGCCAGCCTGATGTTATTCAAGCAGGCTGAGAATTTATTGCTTAAATCATAATGATTCTTTCTTTTTTCTCTGTCTAAATTCTATCACTCCCTAAATCTGTTCCAAATGTGCATGTGTGGTATAGAAGCTAGCATACTCCAGCTATACTTCACATTTTACGTTGCAGTCTTTGTCAAAATTAAGAAGAATGAACATAAGGCTAAACAGAATCTTTCTACTCTGATACTTTGGCAAACTACATCTTACAATTCATAACCTGCATCAATTAATACCATCTCCATCTTCAGCCTTGGTTTCCCTTTGTGGGGAAGCTGCTGTGGAAGTGGAAGAATACAAGATTTAGGGACTTCACTGTGTTGTTAGTGAATACCCGCTGCCTTCACTCATCATTCAGGAATACATCCTTAAATCCCACCTGATACAATATAACTGTAAGTCATGTTATTTTTGGCTTTTGCAGTTGTTCGCTAGCTAGAAGTGCATTATTAAAAAGCAGACCCTGGCACAGATATGTGAAAGTATGCTTTTGTAGTGACATAAAAAACCCACAGGCCATGAATTAGAGCCAAATAAGTGAACAGAATATATCCAATGCACACATCTCCATGTGTGTTCACTGGAATGTTAGAATGTCTGTGTTTTTTTTTTTTTTTAAGAGAACAGAATACCTAAACAGAGGTTAAAACTATTATTCCACCCTACCTTACCTGCTTTTTAAAATAATAAATATATCCCTGCACTTATCAACTAAATGCATCCATATCTTAACATATCTGATTAAAAAGCAGCATCAGGTTCCTCTGATTTCTTTTTATATTTTTGTATTTTTTTATATTTGTTACATCCTTTCTCATGACCACTCAGAAAATGAATATTTGGCTTTTCAGATTTGTGTTCCTGGCTTAACCTTAAAGAATAATAAAAATGGATACAAAGTTAGTAGTAAGAAATCTTTATTATGTAAATACTTTCCAAAAAAACTACTAAAATGTTTAAGAACTTAAATCTGATTGTTTGCTCAAAGACTGACAATGTCATTCTGCTTAACATTTAATGTCAATATATTTGCACCTGTTATTACATTTTATTACAGTGTGAGATTCTGGTGAACTTTTGGTGATTTAGCAAATGTAACATTCTTGTCCATTGGCTGCGGGGAAAATCTGGGAAAGTCTGAATGAGATGCAGAATGTTCATGTCGAATGAATACGAAACATATTTTTTCCATTTACTGTAGTTTTTAGGACTACACTAATGTAACTTTCTAGAAAGCTGGCAAATAAACATTTTATTAAAAAGAAACATTGTAATCTGGGGTATTTCTTGTCAAGTTTTATGTCATTTATGTCATAACATTTTATTAAAAAGAAACATTGTAATCTGGGGTATTTCTTTTCAAGTTTTATGTCCAAAAATACCTTACATTTCTAAATCAAAAAAAGTAAAACGAAATTACTTGATCAAATTATTAAATTAAAGAAAGGGTTCAAGAAATGTATTAGAAGATAAGAAACATTAGACATAATGAATAACAAGTGATGGTAAAGTTTACATTTAAACACAGCCATTTATGAAAGACAATACCTGAATTAACTACATCCTTGCACTTTATGGTCACATAATATTCTTGTGGCAGTGTTAGGTTAAATTGTTAATAGGCATCTAGTCATCTGAAGACTTTACAGCACCAAGTGCAAAAAAGTGCAAAGAGATGACTTTGGCTCAGATAAAAGAAATTGATTTCCACTGCTCATGAAAAGAGAAACTATGCCCCACATAAAATGATTGTTTTAGTTCAACTCTTTGTACAAATCTACAGTTTTAATAAAAAGATGAAAGTCTCTCCTACAAGAATTGGGAAACTTCATAGGATCCCATAGTCATTCAATTTAAAGACAAAGCTAGAAACATTAGAAGTAAAACGGGTGTTTAAGTAAAAAATAGACATCTTCACTCACAGAATGTATAACATGATTTGAGATCTCAAAAGACAGGAAGCAAACACATTTATGTAATATCAACATTAAATTGCTTCATAGATGAAAAAAATATGCTTTTCATTGTCTTGACAGCTCAAGAGAATATGGAAGAATCTAGACATTTGGCTGACAGCAGTTTAAAAAATTAAAGCAAAAAATTACAAATGCAGCCAAACCAAGGACATAAGATCAAATGTGATAACATAGCAAAGCTAATTTTCTTCAAAGATCCTAATTGATTGGTTGATTATGCTTTTTTCTGTTCTTCCATCTCGGTGGGTCTTCTTTAATAGCTCTATAATGACGCCACTGAACTGAACGTGTAAGACTCAGTCAATTAGAATAGTAATAGGCTCTAATTAACTGAAAAAAAGGATTTTCAATAAAAAGGAGGAGATAGCGAATTTGATTACTCATATTCATTAACTTTTTTTTTCATCTCCCTCCCCCTCTGGAACTTTGCTCTCTTCATTTTTATGAATATTTTATCTTGTATGAAGCATTACAATAGATGCTGTCCCTGGCAAAGGCCAAAGATGTAATAGTAGAAAAGCCTTTCTTCTGCTCTCACTCAAAGAGTCGCCTTTTGTTTCTGCATAATGAACTAGTCGCTGATGCTGGCAGAATAAATTTTAATTAGAGTTTTTTTTTTTAGCAGACTTGTGACGATGATAGGTTGTTTTAAATCAAAAACTTGACAATTTGAAGGCTTTTTAGGAATAAAGCAAAGTGAGAGGCAGAAATGTGAAGGTCTGTGTAGGTGTGTTATGTCACTGACAGACAGAAAGTGGTGTTGTCCTAGTATGTATCAGTAAAGGTGCATCAATGATTTTCAATTATTTTAAGCTCCCTCTGCTTTTCAGCCTCTTTCTTCCCGTCATTCTCTCTTTGTTTTTCTTGTCTGGAGCCAAGTTAGCACCACTTAAGAATGAAAACACTGTGCCCATCCACCATATGTCTCTGTTGTCTGTGTGGAAATTGTGTGTTTTCTGATGTGTGTAGATATCTGCTTTGCTTGTTTCCTTACCTGATGCCTGCTGATGCTGACAGCCAAAGCATGTCATCTTTTGTGTGTACGCTGCAGAGTGGTTCAGCATGATACGGGGCCATATGGTCACCGCAGGCAAAACAGGTTGAGCCTGTTTACCTGCTTCAATCGGGGTCATGTCATTTTAATTTTTAGCCTAGCCACATCATGGTTCAAGCTTTGCTGCCAAAAACACCATATTTAATTGTCCATCTTCTCCTTTTATCTTTATTTGCAAACTAATCTTAGCTCAGTTTGAATAAGGTGTGTTGAAGGTTCAACCTTCATTTTTTTCTGCAGATTCAAAGCAAAAAGGTAAGAAAATTGAATATGCAGTAAATACATCCAACTGTTTTTGGAACAGATTTTCTTTCTTGTGCAATAATCACTATCATCCAGGATTGGGGGTAAAATGGAGTGGGCCCTTTGTCCTTGCTCTTTACTGCCGACAATGCAGCGTCAGCTGGTCTGTCGCGATGAAGAGAGAGCTGAGCTTTAAAGCGAAGCTCTAAATTTATTGGTCAATCTACATTCCTACCCTCATCTAGGGTCACAAACTCTGGGTAGTGACCAACAGAACGAGATCACGAATACAAGCGGCCAAAATTAGATTCCTCCGCTGGTTGCCTAGGCTCTTCCTTTAGAGATAGGATGAGAAGCTTGGCCATCCGGGAGGGGCTCAGAGTAGAACCACTGCTCCTCCACGTTGAGAAGAGCCAGTTGAGGTGGCTCGGGCATCTGATCAGGATGCCTCCTGGTCGCCTCCCTGGTGAGGTGAGGTGAGGTGTTCCTGGGCTAGTAATATGTTCATCTGTCATACATCTATACATGTTGCCTTCTGGCCGCTTGCCATCAAGCAGCAGGGTCCTTTAGCCCAAATTTACCAGCTATAATCTAGCTAATATCACTGCACAACAGCAACCAGTGCCATTTAGGCAGCTATGTACTGAAATGATGACTCTGTATTGGACAGTTTTACGGTATCTGTAGAATAATAAGCATTCTTTTTTCTTTGCACTAAGATTGAGTGAGAGGGTTAGAAAGTTTGGAATCTGCTGCCTCCTCTTACATATCAACTGGAGAACAATCCATTCCCCCTTTATTCATCACACATTGCCACTCGCTACCCCCATCACCTTTTCTAACCCAGGCTTACTGCCATCCCAAGCACCAGCACCCCACTCTCCACCCCCACACCTAATATACAAACGCCCTCCATCCTTTTTCCATTTCAGATGCAAAGCCAGGGCTGTGGCCAGACGTGCATATCGTCACAGAGGCAATCTCATCTATGTCCAATCTGTCATGCCACTGCCTTTCATTATTCTCCTGCATGGGGGAAGAGATAACACCAAGACGTATTTTATGGACAGTTTGCAAGGGGTGGGGGGTAGGTGATAAGAATATACAGAAATATGCCAATATGTTGTGGTAATAGTTGCAAGATATGAGTGATCTTGCTTTGGCCAGGGGAAAAGTGTCACTCACATTGGTATCTGGGTCAAGGCAAGAACAGGAGGGTGACTGGTGGGAATCTGATGAAATAATCTAAATAAAATGTTTGGGGGTGAAGACATTGGTCAGCACCATATCATCTCCATTAAAAATGTACTGCCTAAAATCATGGTTCATATGCATGCATGGTGCTGTTTTTGAATATGTGAGATCCAAGGGGGCAGCACATTGGGGAGGGGGGAGTGATAGAGTGACGGGCGAATGAACTGAGGTCAGGTATTCTCGTCTGTTACCTTGGTTGCTATGTTGAGTGGCTGACTGGTTGTTTCTCCGCTCAGTGTGCTGGAGTAATTTGGTCCTGGCCTGCATAGAATGGGCTGACCAGGTTATATATACATATATATATGTATATATATATATATGTATATGTCTATTGTGTGAGTATGAATATGCGTATAAGATCCAGAAAATACCTGTGTAGTTGATTGCATCTGCATATGCAGTAGTGTGTGTGCAGGTGTGTGCATGTTTGTGTGAATAAAATTGTGCAACATCCACATGTCAGCGCAGCCTCACTCTGTGTCTGTCATTGAGACAGTAAGGGTGGGGTTAAGGTGACCTGTTTTAAATATAGACAGTGTCACGACAACATGCCCGGCGAGACTTATTAAACGCATTTGCATAACGTTTCTGCCTTTTCCTTGTCTTTCTCTCTTGTTTTTTTATTTCTTTCTCCTGGGAGATAGGCGGAGCAGACATGTCGTGTTTTTGCCTTTGTCTTGGCCGTTGAAATGCAAAAAGATGTCATGTCAAGGCTTTATTCAGCACAAAAAGACACGGCTGACACAACCTACATGACACAATGAATAGTGGGACACACCACAAACACTGTGGAAAAGGACTGCCAAGTGCTGCACATAAAGACAAATTAGGTTTTTGGAGTTATGTCAAATGATAAAAATGCACCAAAGGTGTGTACAGTAATGTTCTCACTTCTTGACTTCAAGATATGACCATAGACTAATGTGCTAATGTTCAAACTCAGATGACACCAATATTCATAAATCTTGTCACATCTTAACTAGATTTTATCAAGTGGTGCCACACATTGCAGATATCTTGAAAAAAATCTAGCAAAAAAAAGACTCAAAAAATGACTGATGGGACCTTTTATTAATCTTTTATAGACCTTAAAAACCTTGAACTTTACTTTTGTAGAACACCTTATCCTTCTTGAACATTTGTATGAGCAAACCTTGTCAGTGTGCCCTTCAGTTTGAATGCATACTTCACACAGGCAAACTAATTAATTATTCCCCTCTTCACCCGCCTTTATTCAATCATTTGTTTTTTAACTCTATGAAGAATACATGCCACATTCCTTCAATATCTTTCCTTCTCTTAGACTCAGTGCCTGTTCATTAGGAATTCAAATTAATCAGTATTTACTGTAGCCTTTGCCAACTCTGCTCTCAAGTGTAATTTCTATCAACAAGGTTGAGTGGGCTTTTGTTTCTCATAGCCAATTGGAATAAAATGTGCTCTCTCTTTGTCTAATTTTTTTTAGATATTTAACTGAACACATCAACCAGTTTGGCACAAAAAATGGAACTGAAGATCTCGCCCAATGAAATGCTGCAAGGAATTTTCATATGATATTCAGTGAACTCTGAAATTAGGGCAAAGCAACATGTGAATTGAGCCTATCATTTTTTATCCTGTGGTTTTTTATCTTACCTAAAGTATGGGGAAAACCAAACAGAGAAACATGGGAACCCTCTTGCTTTGAGGCGATGGTGATAACCGCCATTACCCCTGTTAAGATGGTGCTGAGGAGTGTGGCAAAGGAGTCCAGTATAGCAAGAAAAGCTGTATGGTGGAAACTAACTGGTGTTAGGATCAAGTTGAAGCTATGAGCACACTAACCACCATTGCCGAGCATATTGCTTACAAACGTGTAATCTCTGGACATCAAGCTGGATGAGTTCAGAGCCGGAGGTAAAAGAGTCTCCTGACCAACAACAATTGCTAGAGATAATTTGTTTATCTCTCTAAGTCTTGACTGCACAACCTGGCTCTTTTAACCATGAAATGCCAACGTTTCTACCTGCCCTAGGAATTCACCTCTGATGTCCTCAGTGCCATCTACATTCACCAGCTGACAGACAGAGATGCTGTATTAACCGAGTTACATGAGGCCATCAGGATTTTCCTAATCAGAAGCCATGGATGATTATGAGTATCTGTGACTCTTTGAAGTCCCTATAAGTCCGAGAACTGCATAGGACTTGCAACTGGACACATGGGACCGTACCAGGACAGCATGCACAGAGCCACGAGGAAGGCTAAACAGGTACAGGGAGTAGCTTGAGTCACAGCTGCAGCAAAGGGACATCAGGGGACTCTGGTAGAGACTGAGAACGGCAATGGACTATAAAGCAATGATGATGCTGAGCGCTCTGGTGATTAACCTAACAACCTTTATTCACGTTTCAAGGCTCCTGTCCCCAAGAAAGCTACTACTGACCCTTTCCCTTACCTCAGTGGCGATTAAATGTTTTGGCACTCTGGTCCCACTCCAATTTGTCCCTTAGGAGTGAATGTGAGTCTGTGCGGTTGTTTGTGATCGTGTGTCTCTATGTGGCTCTGCGATGGACTGGCAGACCATCCAGGGTGTACCCGGCCTCTCGCCCACTGAACACTGAGATAGGCCCCAGCCCTCTCCCCTCCAGCCTGATCAACAAGCTGCAAGACCTTGGACTCTACAGCTTCTTGTCCAGCCTGCACAGGTGGTTTGAATGAGAAATAATCGGTCGTACCAAGACTATGTGCTGAGCCCTCTGTTTTACTTGCTGTACACCAATAACTGTCTGTCCACATCAGACATCCTCATCATCCTCCTCCTGACCATCAGCAAGACCAAGGAGCTGATTGTGAACTACAGCAAGAAGCAGCAGAGGGCGTGCCACCTGTAATGTATGTGACTTTCTCTTACAGACATAAAGTATTGACCAAAATGTGAGTTCTCTGTGTTTGCCTCTTTATTAAGTGCTAGCAAAGTAACATCACACGTCCACTATATCTCCATCTGGCTTCTTAGTTCTTTCAAGGCCGAGCCTATATCTTAATGCAATACCCCCTATGGCTGAAACATACAGGGACATCCCCAGGTTGTCATTATATCCCCTGTCATTATATCTCTCCCTATTTTGCGTGACAGTGGAGCCTTTGACTCATTTATTGTAGCCTCTACTTTGCCATTCTCTAGTGAAACCTCTGTTGGCTCAAACATTCCTGTAGTAGTCATGGGCATGAATGTACCGCAACACAAAATTATGCTACATTGTGATTTTTTCGAGGGTGAGGTGTCCATTGGTGTTCGTCCAGCTTTACCTGTGTACGGTGTGGCAATGGTCCTGGGAAATGACATTGCAGGTAGCCAGGTGTGGGCTGATGTTCCTCCACCTGTTAAAGTGACCAATGTTCCCCTGGTGTTCAGTAAGCCGGATAAAAATGAAATACAGTTTCCTGATGTTTTCAGTGCATGTGTAGTGACTCATTCAAAACTGAAAAATCAGAGTTTCAACAGTGATTTTAAATGTGATTTGGCATTAGCTGTTGCTCCCTGGTCTGTCTCTCATACTGATCTGGTGATTGGAGCAGAAGGCTGACAGCACTTTGACATCCTTATTGGATGGTGTTTGTTCTTCAGCTGAGGTCAGAAACCGTTCTCAGTGTTATTTTTTGCACAATAATGTGTTAATGAGGAAGTGGACGCCTCAGTTAGATGGCTTTGTTGGTGACCCTGTGTGGTTGTTCCTCTAAAGTTTCGGGATGTTGTGTTACAGATCTCACATGACCAGTCTGGGAATTTGGGTGTCAGGAAGACATATGACCGTGTTATGAGGTATTTCTTTTGGCCTCGTTTGAAAAGGGACGTGTCGGCATACAGTAAGTTCTGTCATACGTGTCAGTTGACTAGGAAAACCCTAAAGCCAGTTCCACTCTCCCCAATTCAAGCTATAGGTCAACCATTTGAGCACTTACTGATTGACTGTGTGGGTCCACTGCCACCATCCAAATCTGGTGCTTGTTACCTATTGACCGTGATGTGTCAGAGCACACGGTATCCAGTCACATATCACTGCGGAGCATTACTGCCAAATTTGTTGTCCGTGCACTGTCTCAGTTTATTTCTATTTTTGGAGTTCCTTGTGTTATTCAGTCTGATCAAGGATCTAATTTTTGTTCCAAATTGTTTGCTCAGCTCCTAAAACAGCTGCCTATCACGCACAGAGCCAAGGTGCTCTTGAAAGGTTCCATCAGACATTAAAGTCTATGTTACATTCTTTTTGTGTCCAGATACAGGGTGATTGGGAAGAAGCTTACCATGGATGCTGCTGGCTGCTCGAGAAGTAGTCCAGGAGAGCACAGGGTTTTATGATCAGTAACTAGCCTAAAGCCCATACAAGTATTCGTCAAAACGTTCACAGGCCCACATACTAGCCAGACATTCCTTCTCAAATTGCACGTACCTTTTCTCTGCGTCACTCAGGAACAGTAGGCCACGGGCTTCCAGTGGTCCTGGTACTGCTGCAACAGCACACCACCCAATCCATAGCTGATGGCATCGGCTGACACCATAGTGGGCTTGCTGGCGTCGTAGAAGGTGAGCACAGGAGCTGTGGCTAGTGCAGACTTTACTTTCCTAAACACACTGGGCAGATCCCCATGTCCAATCTGTGTTTGCTTTTAGCAGCTCATACAGTGCTTGTGCCACGGTCGACAGCTCTGGATCGAACTTTGCTAGATGATTTACCATTCCAAAGAATATTTTGAGTTCAATCATGCTTTTTGCCTGTAGAAAGTTCTCTGTCTTTAGCTGGGTCAGCCCTAATGCCTGCCTCGTCTATAACGTGACCCAGGAAACGGACCTGTCTTTGCTTGAACTTGCACTTTGCCCAATTCAGCTTGAGGCCTGCTGCCTCAATGACTTTGAGCACCTCAGCGAGGCATTGATTATGTAGCTCCTCTGTCTAGCCAGATACCAACGGGTGATCCGCGCGTTGGTATCCTTCATGCGGTGGAGCCACTGGAGGGGAGCGTGGTCCGAGCAGAGGGTGAATGAGCGCCCCAGCAGGTAATAACGCAGAGCATCGACCGCCCACCGGATGGCCAGGCACTCCCTCTCCACCGTACTGTACCTGGCCTCCCTGTCAGAGAGTTTCCGGCTGATGTAGAGGACGGGGCGGTCGACACCCTGCACCTGCTGGGACAGAACCGCCCCCAACCCTCTGCCCGACGCATCAGTCTGCAGTGTAAAGGGGAGACAGAAGTTAGGTGTGTGGAGAAGAGGCTCCCCACAGAGGGTCTGCTTTACCCTCTCAAGCAACACCTGGCACTGCTCCGTCCACTGGACCGGATCTGAGGCACCCTTTCGGGTGAGGTCGGTCAAGGGGCTGGTCAGCTCGGCGAAGTTGGGAATAAACCGCCGGTAATAGCCGGCCAGCCCCAAGAACCGCTGCACTTCTTTTTTCGTCTTGGGTCTTGGGCTGGCCGCAATCGCCGCTGTCTTGTCCACCTGTGGACGCACCTGCCCGCCACCCAAGTGGTACCCCAGATACCGTACCTCCCTCCGTCCAACCGCACACTTCTTCGGGTTGGCCGTGAGCCCCGCCTGCCTCAGGGACTCGAGCACCGCAGCCACCTGCCGCACATGCTCCGCCCAGGTGTTGCTGTGGATGATCACATCATCCAGGTAGGCGGCAGCATATGCAGCATGCGGCCGCAGCACCCGGTCCATGAGGCGCTGAAACGTGGCTGGGGCCCCGAACAACCCGAACGGAAGTGTGACGAATTGGTACAACCCGTACGGAGTGGAGAAGGCAGTTTTTTCCTTGGACTCTGGCGATAGGGGAATCTGCCAGTAGCCCTTGGTCAAATCCAGCGTCGTGAAAAATCGAGTCGTGCCCAGGCGATCCAGGAGTTCGTCGACCCGGGGCATAGGGTAGGCGTCAAACCGTGACACGTCATTCACCTTGCGATAGTCCACACAGAACCGGATGGACCCATCCTTCTTACCCACAAGAACGATGGGGCTGCACCAGGCACTGCTGGACTCTTCTATTACCCCCAACTCCAACAACGTTTCCAATTCCGCCTGGACCACTTTTCTTTTGTGCTCAGGCAACCGATAGGGCCGTGAACGCACTGCCACGCCCGGGTAAGTCTCAACCTTATGTTGAATAAGGCTTGTGCGTCCTGGCAGGGGGGAGAACACATCAGCATAGCGCTGTTGCAACTTGGCTATGTCTGTTTTCTGGGATGACGAGAGATGGTTCTCACAATGGAGCGAGGCAGGATTGGCCGACTTTGGTACCTCAGGCCCCAACTCATCTCTCTCCGCAATTGCGGTCACCAGTGAAACAGACTCAGCCTCTCTCCAAGCTTTAAGGAGGTTGAGGTGATAAATCTGTGTAGCTCCTCCCCTGTCAGATCGCTCAAGCTCATAGTCAACGTCACCTACTCGTCGTGTGACCACAAAGGGCCCTTGCCACTTGGCGAGTAATTTAGAGCTGGACGTTGGGAGCAATACAAGGACTTTATCTCCCGGTGAGAATTGTCTTAACCTGGATCCTCTGTTGTACAGCCGCTGTTGACGTTCCTGGGCCTGGAGCAAATTTTCTCGTGATAACCGCCCAAGTGTGTGGAGTTTTGCTCTCAGGTCCAGGACGTACTGAACTTCGCTTTTACTGGGGCTTGGACCTTCCTCCCAGCTTTCTTTAACCAGGTCCAACACCCCACGTGGTTTCCTGCCAAACAATAGCTCAAAGGGAGAAAATCCCGTGGAGGCCTGGGGTACCTCCCACACTGCAAACAACAGAGGGTTCAGCCATTTGTCCCAATTATGGTTATCTTCGTGCACAAACTTACGGATCATGGACTTCAAAGTCTTATTCAGACGCTCCACAAGGCCGTCAGTTTGTGGGTGGTACACACTGGTCCGAATCGACTTGACGTCCAACAATCCGTACAGCTCTCTCAGTGTCCGTGACATACAGTTGTGTTCGAAATAATAGCAGTGCCTTTAGAAAAATGAGTAAATGTCAAAATTCTTCAAAGAAATTGTACTTTAATGAACACAGATACATTGGGGACACAGTACATTCTATTCCAAAGCAAAACAATTCCGCAAAGTCATCAAAACTAAAATAATAATAATAATATTTCAAATAAAGTAAGAAATGGCATGTTCAAAAGAATAGCAGTGTTGCCATCTTTCCTTGGAAACTCAAAAATGTACTGTACAAACAAAGAAATTCTTGATAAGTGAACCTAGCTGAGTATCCTAAACTAATATTTTGTTGCAAAACCACGGTTTCTGATGACTGCTTCACATCTGTGGTGCATGGAGTCAACCAACTTCTGGCATCGTTCCACAGGTATTGCAGCCCAGGATAATTGCACTGTATTCCACAATTCCTCAGCGTTTCTTGGTTTTGCCTCATGCACTGCACTTTTTATGTCAGCCCACAAGTTTTCAATGGGATTAAGGTCCGGGGATTGTGCTGGCCACTCCATCAGTTGAATCTTGTTCATCTGGAACCATGCTTTTGCTCGCTTGCTGGTGTGTTTGGGGTCATTATCCTGTTGAAAGGTCCACCTCAAAGGCATTTCCTCCTCAGCATATGGCAGCATGACCTCATCCAGGATCCTGATGTAGTGGAACTGATCCATGATCCCTTGTATGCGGTGAATCGGACCAACACCATAGTATGAAAAACATCCCCATATCATGATGCTTGCACCACCATGCTTAATGGTCTTCAGTGAGTACTGTGGCTTGAATTCTGTGTTTGCAGGGCGTCTGACATACTGCCTGTGACCCTTAGACCCAAAAAGAACAATCTTGCTTTCATCTGTCCACAAGATATTATGCCATTTCTTTTCAGGCCAGTCAATGTGCTCTTTGGCAAATTGTAAACGCTTCTGCACATGTCTTTTTCTCAGCAGTGGGACTTTGCGGGGGCTTCTTGCTGGAAGGTTAACCTCAGTAAGACGTCTTCTGATTGTCACAGTACTCACTGTCAACTGAAGGTCTTGCTTGATCCTCTTGGATCCCATCATTGGCTGAGTCTTCGCCAGTTTGGCTATTCTTCTGTCCATTCGAGGGGTTGTCTTTCTTTTTCTTCCTCGTTTTTCAGTTTTTTGCTCCCATTTCAGGGCATTTGAGATCATTTTAGCTGAACAGCCAATGATTTTCTGCACCTCTTTGTATGTTTTCCCTTCTTTAATCAATTTTTTTATTAGGAAACGCTCATCTTCAGAACAGTGTCTTGAACGACCCATTTTCCTTGTTTTTTCAGGACAAATGCACAGCCAGCATGCCAGTTGTCTTGATCCTTAAATACGGATCACCTGTTAACACCCTTTTTTCCCAGAATACCCTCCCTAATTGATGCCCTCTCTAATTGAACTCACCACTGCTATTTTTTTTAACACACCCTTTTCAGTTAATCATTCAATTTCACAGAATCCACAGTATGCATGGCTGTCCTGTTGGGTTTGTTGGTTTTCTATACCTTTATTTTACCCCCCAGAAACTTATCTGGGGTATAGAGTTTGACATGTTAATAAAACCAGTGATTTTCTTGCTGCTGTCGAGGCACTGCTATTATTTCGAACACAACTGTAAATTGAGTGCCTTGGTCAGTCAGGATCTCTTTCGGGATCCCGACTCGGGAGATGACCTGAAACAGTGCCTGCGCCACACTCTTTGCATGATGGTGCGCAGCGGCACTTCCTCTGGATATCGGGTTGCGTAATCCACAAGGACTAACACAAACCGATATCCGCGTGCGCTCCGGTGGAATGGCCCGATCAGGTCCATCCCGACCCGTTCAAACGGGACCTTCATCAGAGGTAGGGGGCGTAGAGGCGCCCTCGGGATGGCCGCTGGCATGACCAATTGGCATTCAGGGCAGACCGCACACCAGCGGCGCACGTCTGCCCGAATGCCTGGCCAATAAAATCGGGCCATTATCCGGTTCAGTGTTTTGTCATATCCCATGTGGCCAGCCATTGGGTTATAATGAGCCGCCTGGAAAACAATTTCCCGGCGGTTTTTTGGTACCAACAACTGGGTAATCACCTCACTAGTCTGAGTGTCACGACTCACTCGATACAACCTATCCCTGCACAATGAAAAGTGTGGATATGTCAACGGTGTGTCAGGGTGCAACCTGTGACCATCAATTCTTATCACTTGGTCAAAGGCACAGCGTAGAGTGTCGTCCCGAGACTGCTCGAGTGGAAAATCTTCCATGGAGTTAAACACGGGCACTAGCGGAGCCTCCGGTGGAGGCACTGCCAGTTCCCCCTCCCCGTCTGCAGTGTCGGACGACCTCGCATCACCACTGAGCACAGCGCACATATCCCATGTCCCTGTCGGCCGTGAGCGCACCCCCAAACATTGCCCCACTAGCTTGTCGAACCCTGGCCAATCAGTTCCCAGAATCAGGGGGTGCGCCAGGCGGGGACTAACCGCCGCCTTTATATTATGCTTTTTTCCCCTATACCGTATCTCCACTGGCACCACCGGGTATCTGTGCAAGTCCCCATGCACACACATAATGTCCACACACCCCACCTCCAACAATGCCCCGGGTCGAACCAGGTTCTGGTGAACCATGGACTGGGTACAGCCCGAATCCACCATCGCCCGATGTGTACCCCCCTGAATCCTTACCGGAACACTATACGTCCCTCTTGGACCGGGGGAGGGTGCTGGAGGGCCGACCACCCGGATCACCTGGCCCACCTCCATCAGTGGGCACTCCCGGCGAAAGTGACCGGGCCGTCCACACCTCCAGCACGACAGCCCTGCCGCCTGAGGAACCCCCTGTGGGTGGGGAGCAGCGCCCGTAGCGGCCGGGACCTGGACCTGGGGGGGAGCAGAGCAGCGAGACTGGGGGGCAGGAAGGGGACGAGCAGTCGTGGGGGGCCCCGGACTGGGTGCGGGTGTTGACCTCCATCTGGGTGCCGGCGTGGGCGGGGCTGACGGCTCGCCACCCGGCGACCGACGTGGAGAAACCACCGCCAGGTGGTCTTCAGCCAGAGTGACGGCCGCTGCCAGCTCCGCCGGACGGTGGCATCGCACCCAGTCTGATGTTGCAGCCGGGAGCCCCGCCATGAACTGCTCCAGGACCACTGCCTCCACCAGCCGCTGTTCGCCAGCAGCCTCGCCGGGCTGCAGCCAGCGGGTCGCCGCGTCCCGTAGCTGCTGGGCGAAACCGAAAGGGCGCCCGTCCGGTCCCAGCTGGGCTCCCCAGAACCGGCGCCGATGGTCCTCCGCCGACAGCCCCAGCCGATTCAGGACGGCCCTCTTCACCTCCGGGTATCGTCCTCGGGACAGGGCCGGCAGACCCAGCGCTGCTGTCTGTGCCTCGCCTGACAGGAGGGGAAGCAGCCGCACCGCCCACTCCTCCTCCGGCCACCCGCACGCCGTCGCTGTGGCCTCGAACGTGCCCAGGAACGATTGCGGATCGTCCCGCTCCGTCTGTTTTTCCATCCGGATCGCCAGTTGCCTCGGTGGTGTTGCTGTCCCCTCCACGATAGCCTCCGAGCTAGTCGATTCCGAGCTGGTCGATTGTCCTGCTCCAGCTCTCCTCAAAACCAGTCCCCCCAGGTCCAGCACGCTACTCTTTTTACAGAGGGGAGAGTGATTAGCCAACCGGCTCCAGGTGTGCCTAATCATCTCCCCTGGCACTGCTCACCTGAGCCTCTTCCACCCCTCCCCCCTGCAGCTGAGCGCCACGCCCCCTCCACACATACTTTTCCCATCTCACAACTTTATTTAGTTTCCTGAGGTCTGCACAAATGCGGACCTCTCTCTTGTTAAGTTTCAGCACCGGCACCATTGCGGTGCACCACTCCGTCGCTTGTGTTAATTTCTCAATTATGCCCTTATTCTCCATTCGTTGCATTTCCTTTTTTACCAGTGATACCAGTGGCAGGGGTATCCGCCTGGCTCTGTGTACTGCACATGGCTTGGCATCATTGTGTAGTCCTATTTTCACGGGTTCTGTTTTCGGAAGGCCACTAGATCCAAACGTAACACAAGACGGTCTATTATATGTTTGTACCTTTTGTCCCAGAACTCGCAGTGCTCTGCCAACTCGTATGACGTCCTGATGTATATCTCTGCAGTTTCTCCTGCTTGCTGGCAATGCTGGTAGAAACATGCCCGTTCATGTAGGATGTTGCGTCGTGGAATAAAGTATTCGTCGGACTGTTTCATGACAACTTCAAAGCTCCTCTTATGAGCTGCTTCCTTAACTGAAATTAACTAAATATCTTCGCCGGCTCACTGCCCATCGCATAGATCAACGAAACTTACTTGAATCTCGCCATCTTCTTTGCTTAGTTTTGAAGCCAATCGGTAGCGGCAAAATCATTGTTTCCACTACGGCCATTCTTGAACTTGAATGTGTTCGCCGGGTTGAACTTTGACATGTCAGCTTTGCGTCACTGACACACAGGCTCTTCTGACACCATGTAATGTCTGTGGCTGTCTCTGACAGACATAAACATCTGTGTTCGGCTCTTTATTAACTGCTAGCAAAGTAACATTGCATATCCACTATATCTCTATTTGGCTTCTTCGTTCCTTCTAGGCCCAGCCTATATCGCAATGCAGTACCCCGAAACATACAGTGAAATCTCAAGGTTATCACTTGTCATTACACCACCCACCACCCGGATCAGTGGGACAGAAGTGGAGAGGGTGGAGAACTTCAAGTACCTGGGTGTAAACATCACACAGAGCATGGCCCTCTGACATCAACACCCTAGTGAAGAAAGCTCTACAGCCTCTCTACCACCTCAGACATCTGGGAGACTTCATACTCCTGCTCAAGGTTCTCAGGAACTTTTACCCTTGCAAAATTGAGAGTGTTGTTGCTGGAAGTATCACCATTTGGATTGGCTGCAGCACCCATCTGGACTTCTTTGTCCTGAGGGAGGTTTCTGCTGAGTGTACTATTAGAACCACCATCCCCAACCTGCCTGATATTGACAGCAAATGATGAAGGCTAAAGGCCAGGAAGATTGAAAGTGAGCCAACCCACCCCAGCCACAGGCCGCTCTCTCTGCTGCCGGGGTGGCATTACTACTGCCTGAAGGCAAATATAGACAGGACCAAGGCTGTTTACCTGCTTAACCTGGTACAGTTAACTCAATGCCAGCGCTGTCAATTTTCCTCTGTATATGTTATTCCATTTACTTTGCTTTACTTTATTATATTTCCATTTTACTTTAAAATAATACATTTTATTCTTTCCACTTTGCATCATTATTTTTTCGGTGTGGAACAGGACCATACCATGTATAATGGTGTTTGTGTTAAATAACATCTTGTGAGCAGTCCTGCACTTCAGATGCGATGCTTTAATGTAAATACACACTTTAAAGTAAATACTATATATATATATATATATAGTAAATATATAGAAAATATGTTTGTTTGTCATTTGGCATAGCCAGCTAATTTCTTTTTTACGATCTCATAAAACTTCTGTTATGAAGTTATGCTCTTTATAGGGAAAAAAGCATATTTATTTTCTTTTAAGAGTTCCAGAGTATACTGTAAGTTTTTATATACATGCACCATTTCCCTCCTTTTTTCCCAAGATTCCTGTAATCAGTTTGGTTTTGATAGAATACAAATTCTGGCTAGATTTGTTGTGTTGAACCATACCTCTCATTGAAATTTTGAATAGTTACATAGCTGACAAGTTCTAAACACACGGAACTGCCAGATTCCATCCGCTACTATAGCTTTAAACAGCGAGGAACACTGTCTATTTAAATGTTTTACTGTGCAAACTGCTACACTGTGATTCAAATACCCTACATAGCACAATATCAACTCGATTAACCTTTTAATTCTGATCTAAATAAATTTGTTTCCAAAAACTGAGTTCCCATAGCTTTTGATGTTTAAGATTGTTATCAAACCTATGCAGCATATTAGCTATATCACCTCTTAATGTAAGCCTATGAACTGTATTTTTCTACATTTAGAGTTGCTACATTTTTTAAAACATCACTTTTATCTGAGTCAAGGTTATAATTATAGAGAAAGTTACAGACCTCTATTAAAGTTGTCAACGCCTGGTTGGAAGTAGCCTTTTGGCCTTTAGAAGCTTTCCCTTTACACCGCCTCTTACTTAACAAGGCCAGGCTGAAAAACCCACAGATCTAATTGAATATTGATATGTGTGTGTATAGAGGGCCACAGCAAAGCTCGTTCATGTTAAGCCATTCAGTGCATCCTCTTGATTGAAATTCCATTAGCTTGTTAGTGGAGGATAGTGGAGAGTCAGTGAATACTTAGCCTTGTTAGCAGAGGCGCAGGCTAAATGAGTGTGCACAGGGTCATTGTCCACTTAAAACTCGCTCTGCAAACTGGCGGCCAGTGTGAATAATTCATGGAGCATGACCCACGCAGCCTGGGCTTTAAATGAGTGTAGCTTCTCTTTCTGTCTGTTTGGATAATATCTCCACTCTTGAGTTAATTAGCTTTTTACTTTTTTTTCTTAAATTTAAGCCAGCTGTGTGTACTGCGGTCAGGGACTTGTCCCTGTGGACGGACTCAGAACCAAATGAAAAGAGAATGAGGCACAGATGATTACAATATAAAGTTGTAAATTGAGGTTTCTCTGTGTTGTTTCCATCTCCATGAGGAGCATACTAATCCTGAATGTTACGTGACTGAGATCAGTTGAGTAACAGGCGGTTGTTCAGAGTGAAGGTGCAAATATTAAAAACTTTGAAGCATAAAATTTAGGGGTTATTTGTATAATTAACTGCATTTAAATATATTCCTCAGAAATATAATATAGAATGTATATTCTTCACTTCACAATCTCTCTTTAATCCAAAAACTTTTTTTTCTTTTCAAATGAACATTCAATTTCCTATTTTCATATAACTCAAGAGGATCCAATGTAACTGGAAGTGATCAATAGCCACTTCAAATTATATTTTTTTGGTTTATCTGTTTTTCTCAGTATGTTGCTGCCACTTCCCTTACTTGATGAAAGTCATCCACAAAATTGTAATATGTGGAATGATGATCTCTTTTATCTGGGGCCATAAGGCTGTCTTGGGTCAGTCATTTTAATAATGCAATGATTGCAATTGTTAGTAAAAAGTTAGTTTTAAAGGCCTCTTGTAAAACAAAAAGCCAAAGGTTAACCATCTCATCTATAAGTAGTTAAGATAGACAGAACTATGAGAATGACTCTACTTTGGGCCAACAACACCTATGGTAAAAGGACTGTCAAAACACAAAAGCACAAAAAACAACTTCAGCTTCAAAGAACCAAAACCAAATTCAGCCTAAGAGAACCTCACAGAAAAAATATACTGGTCAAGAGTAACAGTTAGCCTTTGCCTGTCTCCTATCCAAAATCCCCTTACCAAAAACAACTGATTTGGTGGAAACCTAGCCTTTCTTGATGTCTATCCCAGCTGTCACTTGGGCATGTTGTGTGTGTAGTTTACCCTGAACAGGGGCTTCCTTGGCACTTATAAAATATATTTAATGTACAATCCTTCGGTCAACTATTGTTGTTTTAAATGTGTTTTATGTTATATATCATAAATGGATGGATTGGATTGTTCTGAGAGTGCTGTATTAAATTGAAGTGTTTAAAGAATTCAAAATATGATTTCAAAATCTTATCTGTTTAGAAAATGGAGAACACCAAAAACCTTCTGTAAATGTCTAAACAGCAGCATTTAAGGTCAAATATATTGCAGAAAAAAACTCAAAATAAAAGTATATTAAAGCCAATGGAACGTTCACAGTTAGATGAAGAGATATTGCCAGTGATGAAAAGGTATGAACCACTGTGTGTTTCGATCAAAATATAAACTCTTTATTAGTTGTACCTACTAGCCCTTGAGCTAGCTCAGGGTGGTGATTACAGAATAATGGCCTTGTACATCCAAGTCAGGCAAAATCAGGCAGAATTTCTTGCTTTAAGGGAGTGACACAAGCCACTGCACCTCATTGCAGGTTGTCTGATTCACCATCTCTTCCATGACCCTACTACAGCCTGCCTATTACCCCCAGTAATCTAACTCAACCAGTTTATGTCCTCCCCCATCCACAGTTGTAGAATTTTCCTCACTCATTCCGCTTCCTTCTTCTCACCCTTTCATTCTGTTAGCTGTCATCAATCTTTCTAAAATGACAGGCGACAGATGTTAGCCTTTGCAAAGATCAAATCTGGTGCTTGAGGGTGGTATAGTGACATGCAAACATACGCACACAGATTCATGCACCCAGGTTGGTATATAAACATGAAAATGCAGTCATTCATACATGCATGCCCAAACACATGCACATGCCATAACAGGTCATAAAGTACACACATACATTGACTAGACCTCTCTGTCCCTCTTTTCTTTAACTGATAAATCTATTCTGACACCAGAAATACTGTATAAGGGTATGGTGAAATGGGCACCATGCATGCGCATATTTGGCAGGTAGACACACACAAATGCATGTATATGCTTTTTTGTGAGTGCAATATGCTCATTTAGTTTTTCATAGTTTCTATTTGATACCAAATGTGTCAGAGGGTCAAGGGGCCATTTTGTGCAGAGTCTGCATGTTCTTTGCATATACACATTGGTTCTCTCTATACACTCAAATTACTTCCCACCATCCAAAATTATGCATATTAGGTTAGATGGTGACTCTATATTGCAACTAGGAATGAATGTGAGAGTGTGTCGTTTGTTTTCTATATGGCCCTTTGATTGACTGGCAACATGTTCAAGTTCCAGCTCCTCTGTGACTCTACTAGGAATAAGCAGTATAAAAGACAATTAATGAATGGATGGTTCTGTCATACACCACCTCTTAGCTGGTGAAGAAAAAGGACGCATTGGAATCTTTTTTTGTTTGTAGGTTGGACTCAAAATATCTCAACATTAAAACTTTTTGTAGAAGATATGCATCTTCAAAGACCAATTCTTAATCATTAATATACGCAAATACCCCTGTAATTACTTAGTTTTATATAAACAATGAAGATAATCCCATTAACACTACTGCAAATGCAAACACTAATGAAAAAATGTAATTAGTTTAATTCGGTGGTCTCAGTTTCATCATTAATTTATGATTTAACCAACCAACCAACCAGCCAACCAACCAATCAAATCAACTCAGTCCAACTCTGAGTTGCAGGGGCTTGAGAACAATCTGCCAATGCTGTTGGAGACAATATAAACCATAACAAAATCACAAGTCAATAAAACAGCGATTGAAAACAAAACAGTGATTCAAAGAGTTTGAATCACTGTAGTAGGAAATATCTGTAGAGAACTCATACACAGGAAGACTGTAAGCTCCACAATTGTGCTAGGGGGTCGTGATTTCAAACAGAAATAAATCAAAATTCTTCTTGGGCTTCAAACTACAATCATACAAATTAACACAAAACACAGCAATGGTGTAGCTTGGTCAAGTACCAACTTCATACTTTGTGCATTGTGTTACAGACGTAACCTTGTAACTGTATGTTATACTTGTGCTTTTATACACAAGACAAAATCTATTTATTATGGACAGGCAAGCAGACTTTTTTATTACTATTATTATCATTTACAAAAACAACACACATAATGACATGTTGACTAGAGCTCACAGCACCTAATAGCTCCTCAGAAGCAAGCATTATGGAAGAATCATATTTGGCTCACATAACACTTTTTTTTTAATAATGCGACTTTATTGCTAAAAATCCTGCATTGGCTTCAGTAATGGTTTCAATACTGTGTCATGCCTATGCACACACACAGACCAAGTGAGAGTTTGTCCTAAAATGGTCAGTATGCAACGCTTCCGCAATATAAACCTCATTGAGTGTTCAGCAGTGTGTACTTGTGCGCATCTGTGCCGAACACGATGATAGCATGTGAGAATTTTAAAGCTGTCTTACTAATAAGAAGACTGAGTGAGGCAGCACAGATATATCTACAACCATGGGATATGAGTGGGCAATCAGACTTGCATGTCTGTATACATATATATATATATATATATATATATATATGTGGCAGAGGCCACCGTGGGTGCCTCGGCAGAGTCACAGTACTCGGGGTTCGGGTCATGTCCTTTATTTGACATGTATACACAGGCAAACACGCATGCTTCCAGAGCTTGTCTGTTGTCGCTTCTCTCTCCAGGTCCAGCGTGCTACTGTTTTTAACAAGGGGAGAGTGATTAGCCAACTAATTCCAGGTGTGCTGATCATCTCTCCTGGGAATGGAAGAGGACGTTGGCCACAACCATCTGATTACCCGGCCTATGGACCACCACAAATTTAAATGGCTGTAAAGCAAGATACCAATGGCCCACAATGGGTCATCCGCGCATTGGCATCCTTCTTACGGTGGAACCACTGGAGGGGAGCATAGTCCAAGCAGAGGCTGAATGGGCACCCCAACAGGTAATACTGCAGAGTATCAACCGCCACCAGATGGCCAGGTACTCCCTCTCCACTGTGTTGTACCTGGCCTTCCTTTCCGACAGCTTCCAGTTAATGTACAGAACAGGGCGGCCGACACTTTGCACCTGCTGGGACAGAATGGCCCCCAGGGACTCAAGCACCGCAGCCACCTGCCGCATATGATCCGCTCAGGTGTTTCTGTGGATGATTACGTCATTCAGGTCGGCGGCAGCATATGCAGCATGCAGGCACAGCACCCGGTCCATGAGGCGCTGAAACGTGGCTGGGGCCATGAATAACCCGAACAGAAGCGTGATGAATTGGTACAACCCATACGAAGTGGAGAAGGCCCTTTTTTCCTTGGACTCTGGTGATAGGGGAATCTGCGAGTGGCCCTCGGTTAAATCCAGTGTCGTGAAAAAACAGGCCGTGCACAGGCGATCCAGGAGTTCGTCGACCCGGGGCATACGGTAGGCGTCAAACCGTGATACGTCGTTCGCCTCGCGATAGTCCACACAGAACCGCATGGACCCATCCTTCTGAAGTAAATTTCTCCACTGTGAGATCAATAAAGCTCTTATCTTATCTTAAAATAACAATGGGGCTGCACCAGGCACTGTTGGACTCTTCTATTACCCCCAACTACAACATCGCTTACAGTTCATCCTGAACCACTTTTCTCTTGTCCTCAGGTAACCGATAGAGCCGTGAATGCACCGACACTCCCGGGTGAGTCCCAACCTTGTGTTGAATAAGGCTTGTGAGTCCTGGCAGGGGGAGAACATGTCAGCATAGCGCTGTTGCATCCTGGCTCTGTCTGTTTTCTGGGATGGCGAGAGATGGTTCTCACAGTGGAGCAAGGCAGGATTGGCCGACCGTGGTACCTCAGGCCCCAAATCATCTCTCTCTGCAATTGCCGTCACCAGTGAAACAGACTCAGTCTCCCTCCATCTTTAAGGAGGTTGAGGTGATACATTTGTGTAGTCCCTCCCCTGTCAGATCGCTCAAGCTCATAATCAACGTCACCTACTCGTCGTGTGACCACAGAGGGACCTTGCCACTTGGCGAGTAATTTAGAGCAGGAAGATGGAAGCAATATAAGTACTTTATCTCCCGGTGAGAATTGTATTAATCTCGATCCTCTGTTGTACAGCCACTGTTGACGTTCCTGGGCCTGGAGCAAATTCTCCCATGACAACTGCCCAAGTGTGTGTAGTTTTGCTCTCAGGTCCAGGACGTGCTGAACCTCATTTTTACTAGGGCTTGGACCTTCCTCCCAGCTTTCTTTTACCAGGTCCAACACCCCACGTGGTTTCCTGCCAAACAGTAGCCTAAAAGGGAGAAAATCCCGTGGAGGCGTGGCGTACCTCCCGCACTGCAGACAAGAGAAGATTCAGCCATTTGTCCCAATTATGGTTATCATCGTACACAAACCTACAGATCATGGACTTTCAGGCACTTTATTCAGGCGCTCCACGAGGCCATCAGTTCGGGGGTGGTACACACTGGTCCGAATCGACTTTAGATCATGACTTGATGAATTCCAACAGGACCACATAATCTGCGAAAAGCAGAGATGCAATCCTAAGGCCACCAAGAAGGACATCTTCAACACCTTGGCTGTGCCTAAAAATTCTGTCCATACAAGTTATGAACAGAACCGGAGACAAAGGGTTACCTTGGCGGAGTCTAACTCTCACCGGAAACATGTCAGACTTACTACCGGCAATGCAAACCCCATACTCTCAGAGCACCCCCCACAGGATTACCTGAGGGACACGGTCAAACAACTCCCATGCACCCTCCAGGACCCCACTGAAGGTACAGAGCTGGTCCAGCATTCCACAGCCAGGAGGGAAACCACGCTGCTCCTCCTGAATCTAAGGTTTGACAATCCAACGGACCCTCCTCTCCAGAACCGCCAAACAGATCTTCCCAGGGAAGCTTAAGAGTGTGATTCCTCTGTAATTGGAACACACCTTTTTGATACAGCTAGTTGGCCATATTCTTCACTGCGCTAATCAGAATGCTAACAACTGCAACAAGCAGAGGAAGCTTGATCATCACCACTATTTTCTTAACATAGAGTTGTATAGAGTAATGTTACATGACATCTGCATAGTAATAAATGCTACTGTTAGCATAGCTCTCCCCCATCTATACAACTCAATCACTGATTACTCATGATCAGTCTACTTAAAGACTATACTGCCCAATTTGTACATCATTTGCAATCATCAGTGATAGGAAATATCACCATGGAACTTGGTGTACTCGTGTACATTTTCATAAAGCAGGACTGCAGAACAACTGAGTATGTCAGAGCATCTCTCCCTGCTCCTGACCATGTCATACCTACAATTCAGGAAAGGGACAGATGTTATCACAGAACAGAGGCAAACTTGATTTGTCCGAGACCATGGTCTCTCACTGGAAAAGGGTAGAGTGCCTCCCCCGGCTCAGAGAGGAGGTCCTTCCCCAAGTGAAGGAGTTCAAGTACCTCGGGGTTTTGTTCACGAATAGGGGTAGGGAGCGGGAGATCGACAGGCGGATTGGTGTGGCGTCGGCAGTAATGCGGGCGCTGTACCAGTTTGTCGTGATGAAGAGAGAGCTGAGATTAAAGGCGAAGCTTTCGATTTATCAGTCGATCTATGTCCCCACCCTCACCTATGGCCACGAACTTTGGGTAGTGACCAAAAGAACGAGAATGTGGTTTCAAGCGGCCAAAATGAGTTTCCTCCACAGTGTGGCTCGGCTCTCCCTTAGAGATAGGGTAAGAAGCTCGGCCATCTGGGAGGGATTTAGGGTAGAACCGATGCTCCTCCACGTCAAGAGGAGCCAGTTTAGGTGGCTCGGGCCTCTGATTAGGATTTAGACTTAGACTCAACTTTATTTATCACTTGGGATTACTCCTTCAGGGAAATTCCAGTATGTTATGTAGAGTACAAAGGGCAGAGATACAAGATACCATTGAAGATAAACAAATACAACAGACAATATAAAAGGAGGGTATATGGTACAAAAGAGGATACGAAAAGTTGTAATGTCCTGGAATATGTTTACTTTAGATATGGAATATCTGCACAGTAAAGAGCTTAGGAAAGACTACACAGTAGTTATCTTGGATTATTGAACTTGTACTGCAGAGATGTACTGACCTTATAAACAAGTAAAAAATTACATAGACAACACAGTAGTTGGCAAATGTTATTGCACAGTGAGAGAGAATAATATTGCCCATGACTGAAAATAGCTAAAGTTTTTCAGCGCCCTCCAGTAGATACGGCTTAGTCTTTGGTCCATCCCCCCCCCAAAGTCTATGACCAGCTCCTTCATCTTGGAGATGATGAGCTTCAGGTGGTTGGTGTGGCAGTAGGTGGGAAAGTCCCCCACCAGACTCCTGTACTTCTCCTCTCTGTTGTCCCTAATACACCCAACAGTGGCCTTGTCATCTGCATACTTGTGTATGTGATACAGCTCAGAGTTGTAACAAAAGTCTGAGGTGTATAGGGTGAAGAGGCCACGGGCCTGCATTGTAGCCTGGGGGCTCCAGTGCTGCTGACCACAGAGTCAGAGATGGTGTCTTTTTGCCTGACATACTGTGGCTTGTCTGTGAGGTAGCTGGAGATCCATGCCACCCGGCAGGGGTCCACTCCCATGCCATTCAGTTTTTCCTCTGAGCAGGGAGGGCTGCTTCCCTCACATGATTCCCTCGGCAGATAATATGGCCGTAAGCCAACAGCTAACAGCTTGAGGTCCCGGTAGCATAACACAGTCTTTAATGAGATATGTCCTGGGTTACACCAGCGGTGGTTCACAGACATGATCAGGCCTCCACCTTTCCGTATCCCACTAGCTTTAGTGGCTCTTACCGCAGTGAATCCCAGCAGGTCTACATTAGTGTCGGGTACGATGTGGTTTATCTCCATAAAGATGAACAGGCTGCTTTCCCTATAAATCCACTGGTCGTTCAGTGCAGTCAGCTCGGCAATCTTGTTAGACAGCAAGTTCACATTCCACATGATTATGGAGGGGATTGCTGGTTTGTAGCGCCTCCGATTCTCTGCTAGCCTAGCCTTTAGCTTAGCATCAGCCAGTACGTCCTCAACAGAGTGTGGAGTGTATACCGATATGTCCCATTGTTCCCAGCACCACCAGTTCCTCTCTCGAATACATAGGAAAACGAGCTCCGTGTTCCATAATCAATAAAAAAGTAGAATAAATTGAAAGGTACAAAACAGCTGAAAAAAGTTTTTTTTTAAAGTGCTGAAAAAAGTTTTAAAAAGAGTGAACAAACAGTAGAAACTAGAGAGTTACTAGAGAGGCTGCCGTCTCCTACAGCGCGAGCGAGAATATGATGCCTCGTGCTCGCCTCTCTGGTGAGGTGTTCTGGGCACGTCCCACTGAGAGGACGCCCAGAGGAACACCCGGGATACGCTGGAGGGACTATGTGTCTCAGCTTGCCTGGGAACGCCTAGGGATCCCCCCGGAGGACCTGGTAGAAGTGGCAGGGGAGAGGGAAGTCTTGGTTTCCCTGCTTTGGCTGCTGCCCCGTGACCCGACCCCAGATAAGCAGTGGATTGAGAGAACTGGAGTACCTAAAGAAATGACGGGATAACACGGAGACTCAGCTTGGATTGGACAGAGCGTCAGTCCGTTACTTCACCACTCAGATATAGACAAACAGTATGAATTTATAGAACAAATATATCAAACTATCTGCACTACAAAACAGTCTGCCCCCTAATGAAGTAAATTGTATGGAAATAATCAGTTACCAGACTTTGAACAGTGCTGTTATATTTAAGCCATTCCAGAGAAAGTATTTAACATTATGAAATTACATTCATATATACTTTACTGTACTGTAATGTTAATTTGGTAATGTATATAATTAGTGGTAATGTGCTCTCTCCAGGTACTCCAGCTTCGTATCATGGTCCAAAAGCATGTATGTTAGGTTGATTGGTCTGTTAAAATTGCCAGTGTGTCTCATTAGTATCTATGTTGCCCTGTCATAGAATGCCGACCTCTCGCCCAATGACAGCTAGGCTCCAGCTGACGCACATCCCTTCCAGGAATAAGCTGTATAAAACACGTATGGACATTGTTTTGATGTTGCACTTTAATAGCCTGGAAATTGAGACAATTGTCCTGTATATACAACTGTACAACTAATCAATTGCAGCATGAACACCCCTGCATTTTCAATGTGTGGATCCTGTTTATTCTATCACCAGAGATCTAAGTCATTAACACAATATAGGCTTCTTCTTGCCCTCAAACCTACAAAATCCCGGGAGTATTGAGCTTAAGCTCTGCATTTGGTTCAGTAAGCTATATGTTTTGGAAAATTGAAGGTGTGAACTTAAGAGTGAAACCACTGACCTTCCAACTGGCAGATGACTGAAATGTGTCCTGAGAGCCTATGAAAACTACTGTGAAAAAAAGTTGTATTCAATATCAAACAACAATAAAAACAATTACAGCAATGAAAACAAAACACTTAAATAAGAAAGAAAAATGTGTTGACTGAGTTTACAACAAGTAGAAAGATAATTCAATGTTTCAGCCTATTCCCATTATTCTTTTGTGGAGTTGATGTTGGAAAATGTTGAGTATTTCTGTATGTGCCCTTCTAAGTGACTTTGGTTCATAGACAAGGTGAAGTGAGGAAGAGGATGAAGAGAGGAAATTATATGGAAGGCAGATATGACAAGAAAAGGAGAGAAAAGGGAAAGTGGATGAGGAGGAGGGATAAAGGGTATAGACCCCCCGTCACATGGGACTGAGCTATTGATTGAATTCTGACATTGATTAAGCATCCCATGATTCACAATGCCATGTGTTTGTGCATGAGTGCAGGTATGAGTGTGTTTGCATGCTGGCAGGGACATTGTACATGTAGTGTAAGTAGTCTACAAAGCAGAACAAAGAATTGACCAATAGAATATTTGTTTTAACATTCTTTTTTCTTTTGTGTGTCCTCATGGATCTTTCCCTTCTTTCTGTGTTTGAGGAAAGGGTTTGTCATCCAGTGCTACTCCTTGCTACTTTACGTATCCCTATACTTTTACAGTATACAGTTAATACCTCAGTTTCAACCTTTCTGCTTCTTTTTTCCAAACTTTACATATTTGTAAAGAAAGCATCACTGATTGAAACAGTAATACTGTTTATTAAATGTGTTATCACACACATACACTACAGCTGAAATGCTCTGGAGATTATCCAGACCGTTGACACTAAATTGTTCACTCAATTCAAATAAAAATGTCAAAAGTTGGGTGCAAAATTTCTGCAAGTCCAGACTATCAGTGGATGAGATAATTGATTAATTTGTCAGCGGATATAGCAAAGCATTCTCTCTGGTCCCAGCAACTGTGTGAAAAGATAGACAGATGCAGTACTAATCAAACGTAGAATGAGCTATTCCTGCAAAACAAACACTAGCAGGCAGCCCCTCCCGTCTATTGCCTCAGTGTTTATGTGTATATCTCTTGAGGCACTGAGTGAAACATTGTCATTTTTTCAATAGAGTTCACCCCAAACTATTCAAAAACTATGTTAAATTACTATGGGTCCTGTATGGGCGAGATTCATGCCAATATTCATGCCAATAAGAGTGATTTAAAAAGATGACGCTTTTATGGTTGCCTCCACTGTTCAGTCTGATATTTAACATGGAGGCCAATAGAGAAACTTGATCAGTTGACTGACCTTGAAGGTAAGACCTCACATTTAAAAAGTTTAACTGTTTTCATAATTTCATTAGCTGAAAAAAAATGTTTACCTATGTTTTAGGTTTAATTTGTATCAAAGCCATTCCCAGGCCAGCCGGAAGACATAGTCCCTCCAGCGTGCCCTAGGTCTTCCTCTGGGCCTCTTCCCAGGGGGACGTGCCCGGAACACCTCACCTGGGAGGCATCCTAATCAGATGCCCCAGCCACCTCTTGCATCTGATTAGGATGGCTCATCTCCACGCGGAGAAGCAGAAGTTCTACTCTGAGTCTCTCCCGGATGACTGAACTTCTCACCCTATCTCTAAAGGAGAGCACAGCCTCCTTTAGAAGCCACTGCGGGGGAATTCAATTTTGGCCATTTGTTTCCGCAATATCATTCTTTCACTCACTACCCAAAGTGTGTGACCCTAGATGAGGGTAGGAGCTCTCTATTCATCACGACAGACAGGTACAGCACCCGCATTACTGCCGATACTTCACCAATCCGCCTGTCGATCTCCGGCGCCATTTTACCCCCATTCGTGAACAAGACCCCAAGATAGTTGAACTCCTCCACTTGGGGAAGGACATCCCCCCTGACCTGGAGGAGGCACTCTACTCTTTTCGGGTGAGTGACCATGGTCTGGGACTTGGAGGCACTGATCCTCGCTGATTCTCCTGTAGTTGGAACACACTCTACAGTCCACATTTTTAAATAGTGGGACCACTACGCCAGTCTACCAATCCAACGGAACTCCCTATGATATCCACGCGATATTGCAGAGTCGCACCAGCCAACGCAACCCTGCAACATCCAGAGCCTTGCGGAGCCCCCTCAGCCCTGCCACCACGTAGCTTTTCAACCACCTCGGTGACTTCAGCCCCAGAGATTGGAGAGCCCGACCCCAGATCCCCAGGCTCTGCTTTTCCAATAGAAGATGTGCTAGGGGGATTGAGGAGGTCTTCAGCCCACCAACCCTCAACGTCATGAGTTGAGGTAATTCCTTCAAACCACACCCCTCCAGATGTCACAGTGAGCATTGAAGTCCTGCAGTAGAACAAGGGAGTAACCAGGAGGGGCACTCTAAGGACTCCAAAACGGGTAGGCGCATAAGCACAAACAACAGTCAGCACCTGTCCCCCCACCCGAAGGCGAAGTGAGGCTACCCTCTCATTTACCAGGGTGAACCCCAATGTACAGCTACCAAGATGTGGGGCAAAATGTATACCAACTCCCACTCGGTGCCTCTCACCGAGGGCGCAATGCCAGAATAGAAGAGTGTCCAACCCCTCTCCAAAACACTGGTTCCAGAGCCAGAGATGTGCGTCGAGGCGGGGACGACTATTTGTAGCCAAAATCTCTCCCCGTCGCACACCAACTCAGGTTCCTTCCCTTCCAGAGTGGTGACACTCCATGCCCCAAGAGTCAACTTTTGCAACTGGGGATCGGTCCACCAAGGTCACCGTCTCCAGCCGCCCCCGTTACACATAGCACCACATCCCTGCAGACATAATGGCGAAATGGAGAGGTTGCAGGTGGCAGGCCAAAGTGGAGGAAAAGTTATTTACCATCAGTTGTCATAGGAAACGTAAGATCTAAACTGTGACAAAACATGGCTATGACGAAAACTGTGGCTATGGAACAAAAACATGACTATGGCAGAAAAGTAAACAAGGCTGTGACAAAATCAAACCTGAACTGACGTGGGGAGACGAAAGACAACAGACGAAAACGCACTTGCCCAGGACATGGGAAACGAGGACTATTTAAACAAATGAGGTAGGGGAACCCCAGGTGTACACAATAGGTAATCAACACATGACGAGACACCAGACATTCCCCCACACGTGACAGAGCCCCCCCCCGGCTCCCAGACGGCCCTAAACACACATGAGGACCATGGGAGGTTGGGGGGGATCAGGAACAGAGGGAACAAACACAAGGCGTGGAACATGGCGAGGGACATGGCATGGCGAGGGACTTGGCGAGGGACATGGCATGGCGAGGGACTGGACATGGCGAGGGAACTTGACATGGCGAGGGAACTGGCGAGGGACTGGACATGGCGAGGGACAGGACATGGCGAGGGGCATGGCGAGGGACTAGACATGGCGAGGGACATGGCGTGGGACACGGCGTGGAGACGTGGGCGTGACGAGCCTCCCAGGCTCGTCCACGGGCACAGCGGGAAGAGAATAAGCTGGTGAGGGCCACTTCTGTCCTGGGCTGCACTCTGGACTCGGTGGAGGAAGTGGCCGAGAGGATGGTGTTGTCCAACCTTACATCCATCATGGACAGCACCTTTCACCCCCTGCACCAGACCGTGAAGGAGCTGAGCAGCTCCTTTAGTGAAAGACTTACACACCCTGTTTGTAAAAAGGAGCGCTACCACAGGTCATTCATCCCTGCTGCTACCAGACTTTACAATGCTGCACTATAACTGCAATAACTTGACCAATTACTGCAATGCAATTGATATTTAATATTTATAAATGTATATAAGTTACCTTAAATCTGTTTTTTATTAATTTATTTTCTTGATCCATTGTATATGTGCATATATGTATATATATATATATATATATATGTATATATATGTATATACCTCATGCAACTTTCCTCCTTTTGGAACCTTCTTTTGATTATCAGAGCCGATGTGACACATTAATTTCTCCACTGTGTGTGACGATCTGGCCCCGCCCACCGGCTCACTTACTCCCTGCAATCAGCGACATTGGTCGCACCTGTCCTGGTCAGTACTTAAACCCCACTCACTCACTCACCTGGGCCAGAACGTCTCTAAACCTTCCGTGTTAGTACTTCCAGCATTATTATTCTGCCTGCCTGCCTGTTACGACCTGACTGACCCTGTTTTCCGAGCCTGCCTGTCCCTCGTCTGATTCTTCTGCCTCGCCTGAGTTCTGCCTGGTCTGACTCAGTGCCCTGCCTGCCTGCCCGTGTCCCCGACCCAGCCTGCCTGACTCCGCGCTCCCGCCTGATCCTCTGGAGTGCTTCCCTGGCCTTGACCCTCGCTCGTTCTGGACCACGTTTTGGATTACCCCCTGATTGTTGCTGGATTCTGACCACACGGTGCCGACCTCGCCTGCCTGACCACGCCCACAGGACATTCCCTTTAATAAACCTGTTCGAACTGACCGTTTGCCTCAGGGTGTTTTTGGGTCCGAAGAACGATCATTACACTGTGAGATCAAAAGTCTATTTCATCTTATCTTATCTTGAGGTTGATGATCAGTAATTGGGTGGCAAGACAGTTGTCCAGGATCACCCTGGACAACGGATTCCCTTCTTAAGAAGAAGAAAACCCAGACACATAGATAGCCAATACAGAGCAAAGACAGCATCTCAATGAAGGTATTATCTCTGTATACACATGTTTATGTCGCCCAACACTTCTATTGGCTTTAAAGCAATTGCTATAAAACAAAACATGATAAAAAGTATTTTGCCCTATTAAAATAAATTAGTGTAAAGAATATATAGACTACATTTAAAAAGCAGTTTTACCGGTCTTGTTGAACTTTCAAAGTTCTCTAGTCTATAATTAATTTTCATTGAGTGCTATGAATTTTGAATTTGTGCTTCTGTATCACACACACTGTGTATTCACTAATTTCACATTCCTGCCTAAAGATACTGTAATATGCAAGGGTGAAACCACAAACCTTCTGATTAGTGGGTGACCTACTATATCTTGAGCTAAAACTTCCTACAGAGACACACACATTCCATTCTCTTTTATTATATACATCATTTATTGCTCTTTGAAATAAACTTGTTTTTAAAGGTTCGTTTTGAACCAAATAAAAGTGTGTCTTGTCATTTTTATTTGATTCTCATTTTCTTTCCTTTGGCCTCTGGTCAATTAAAAAGGAGGAAGAGAATAGAAGAAGCCAACATCTTTTTCACTTATGCCTGGTGTGTTGTATTTATTGATCGCAGAGGCTCAGTACCAGAAAACAATGGGGCGTCAAAAGCTCAGTAGAGACACAGGAAGATTGAGGTAGAAAGAGAAATCAACAAACATACAAACACATGGACAGAGAAAGAAAAGCATATAAAATCATAATCTCTTGTGCCCTCTGCCCCCATACTTCCCCATAACACCGTTGGGTATATTTGTCTAGGGTGCCTCATTTGCATGTGTGCGAAATATGTGAATGAATGCTTCGATGTTTTGGTTGCCCCAGGGTGATGTGATGTGGCCAGTGCACTAGCAACTATACACTAGCTAATTTACTACTAACCTAGTGCCTCCCCTCTTCATACAGACACACAGGCAGAGCACAGCTTGATGACACCACAGTAAAACATGTTGTCAAGACGACATTGAACCTTGAGTATCTGCCCAAAGTAATTGTTTTATGCAAATGTGGAGAGCTATTGCTGACATGACTGTGTCAGGCTTAGTGTTGATGAAGTGTGTGTCCATGTGTTCCTGTGTGTATAAAGCAGCTGTTATGGATGTGTTTAGGATTGTGGTTAAATGCTGGTAGCCTTTAGTATAATCTTTAATGTCGAAAATGTTATATTATTGAGCAGGGCAGGGAGGGGCATCAGTGTGCAGAAATGTGGAGGTTGAAGGCCCACAGACGAAAACAGTAACAGTCATATGCATAGATACATATCTGTCTAATCTTCAACTTGTAAATCACACAAATCATAAATAACCAAACCTGCCATATATAATACTATTTAAAGCGAACAAAGCAACAATGAAAAAAATATTGAAAAACACTGCAAAGTAACTTTTGTGCTTGAGTTTGTGTTGAGAAGCACAGATACACTCCCACTCTGGACCATGTGTTATCGGGAGGGAGAGCACGTGTATTCGTCCATTGTGGTCCAGGTCATAAATTAAATTTCATGCTGGATTTACTGAGCACATCTGAATTGCATGTGAACATAGCCTGGTAGGCTCTGTTCTCAATAAAGGAGAGTTAGAAACTAAGACACAGATCCTGCCACTCATGGCGCACACAAGCATTCACACTCTGAAACAGCGAAGTGACATGGCATGACAATAAGTATCTATGCTTTTCTGCAAATAAATACACATTTATGAGAGGGAACCTCTTTATTTGCCCCTCATCTGACCAACATCTGAAATGGAAAAAACTTAATGGATTCTGGAAACTTTATGGAATATTTTTCATTTGTTCATGTCAATTAAGGCAAAAGCTAATGTAATGTTCAACTGCTTTCAAAGGGGAAAAAGGTTCAATTTTGGTTTAACATAAATCAGAATGCAGAACATATTTCAAAAAGAGGAATCACCATTAAAAGGATAACAATGCAATGGTTTTGCACAAGCAAAATAAAATTTAAGGAACAATCACTACTACAAAGGATTTAGTGTAAACCACTATGCACTGGTATTGTTTGATTCTGAGGTCCATCCATCCATCCATCCATCCATTATCGTTTCCGCTTATTCCCTAATGGGGTCGCGGGGAGAACTGGAGCCTATCCCAGTGGTCAATGGGCGAGAGGTGGGGTACACCCTGGACAGTCCCCATCTAAACATTTTGGGCAAAATCGAATGGATCAAAGAGATTCATTTACCCATTGTACATATAAATACACTTTCTTTAGGTCCACTGTAAAAACTTACAAATAAAAAAACAATGGTTATACATTGCATTGACTTTACATTGGTGTTTCCTTTTTTACATGATCTTTTGTTCAGACCTGGTGCTTGAAAAACAGCTATCTCACATTTATTCTTGAAAATGACTGTCAAGCAATCAGATGGTCATTCTCATTTAATAGTGGGCACTATTCCTTTCTACATTTACAGCTGGTGCCTTGATGTGTTACTTCACACGGCAGAAGAACTTCATCAATAAGGTAGTTTGCTTCTCATTAGAAGGTGATGGTAGAAGGGTACCCCAATTACTGCTACAAACTATTTTCTGTAAAACCACTATGTGTTAAGCTCTATGAGGTGTAAATGAGAATGTGTTGGCAATTTATTAGCTGTATTTAAATCGACCATGGACCATATGATGCTTCACCAGCTTAAGATATTTCATAAGGCAATTTGGACCCACCGGGGGACAGGAGCGTAGCGAGCCCCCATGGACCTCCCCATGGGCGTGGAGAGATGAGCCCCCACTACCTGTGGACTTGGCGAGACGAGCCGACCTCGGCTCCATCGTGGACCTGGACTTGGCGAGCCAACTTCCTCAAACAGGGAGAGGTGAACCGACCTCAACTCCCTCATGGAGGTGAACTTGGCAAGGCAAGCCCCCTGGTGCTCCCTCGTGGGCTTGGCGAGACCCCCTAAATACTCGCTGAAACGCCATTAAAACCTCCAGGGCCTGCTAAGTCCATACTGACATGAGTACACTGTCAAGGATGGGACTTAAAGAAAGGACTCCGATGCAGAGTGTCGATCAAAGAGCGGTTCTTATTAACAATAGGCGGTCCTTCAAAAATAGAGGCTCGGACAATCAGATTAAACAGAGACAAGGCTTGGGCTGTGGCGATGGGCTGTGGATCAATGACATGAACGAGACACTCTGGCACAAGAGAAAGGGAGACGCACACTTATAAGACACATGAAGGCAATGAGGAAGGGCAAGTAACCAGAAACAAGAGGGGAGTTAATATTTCGAAATAAAACAGGACATGACAAAACAAAACCATAAACCCTGGGCGTGACACAGTGAGGGAAAGTTTCTAAATACGTACCTTTTCACCATTTTTATCCACCGTGTTTCACAAAAGTATTAATAAATCACGATAGTTGTAAAGGTGAATGGGCAGTAAAGGTTTTGTTTACTGTTTCTGGTTTGAAAAACTGAAAGTGTTCATTTGATTGTACATCTACCTATGCGTGCGAGTAAACACTTTTTTATCTCTGAATCTAATCATTTCGATTTGTAACCTATAATAACTATGAGTCAACTTCCATTTGGATAAAACATTGCTCTCAATGAAAGCCCCTATGCTTTTTCACTTTTTATGAACAATAAATGATTTTATGTCTGCCCTCATAAAGAGGTCTGAAGAAGGGTACGTGATCCTACAGATCCAAGAACGCTAAATCTAAAAGAAAGGCAAAGAAAAAATAAAATTATCCTGTTACAAAAATTTAACTGGATTTATGGTTTAAATGTTGTCATGACAGTGGAATCAATGTGACATTGTTTATAGCTCTTCACAGACACATCCCCATGGCATCATAACAAAAACTGCATAAAAAGCTTTCTTCAATTTCTTTTTCAAGTTTTGTTCACTCATGTTTGTAACCTCATTCATGTTATTAAATGTCAAAGTGCTCAAATCTCAAGTTTACTTCTCTTACAAAAACCTGCTGAGGTCAGTGGCAAATCATTTGGTAGACTCTCAAGGACAAATAAAGAAAATAGTTTTTTTTTTTTAATAAAAAGAAAGACCAGTTCATAACATACTCAATAAAATTCTTTGCATTTTATTGCCCAAGAGTTTTTAGTATGTGTGTGTGTTCTACTTTGTAATTCCTTTTTATAAACAAGGTGAGAAATTCTACTCAAAAAGTAACTTTTTAAATAAACTTTAAAGAAGGCTGGTGTTTGTTACACCTTGCTATTAAAAAAAACTCAGGGAAAACTAATCAGATACAATTTGGAGTGAAAGGTATCCTTTAAAAACACAACTTGGTAGTTCCTGTGTTAAAAGCAGATAACATTTCCCTGATATCTTTTTTCACATTTTGGATGCCTCTAAATTAGCTTTACACTCTTCATAACTTGAAACTGAATACTGGTGATCTGACAAAAAGGGTCCACTGAATTCTAGCACTATGCTATAGTGGCAGTTTAAGAACAACAGATGGCCAGAAAAAAAACATACAGAAAGCAACGCTATGTTTTCAACCATGTCACTAATACTTCGCACCTTAACCAGAAATAAAAACGAGAGTAAGACCTTTGCTTTATTGAATGAAGAGGAAAATATGAGTCTTATTTGATAATTTTTTTTTATTCAAACAAAAATAAATCTTAAATGAAATAAAAGTTCCTCAGACATCTCAGGACAAATACCCTCACAACAAGGTCTTCCTGGGTGCTTTACAGTGGCGGCTAGTGAAAAAAATTCTTGGTGGGGCTGGTGTGCCAATAGATTTCCCTGCCTAACCCAGTACATGCATTCAAGTTAAAAGTCGTAAAATTAGTACAATTCCACAATAATGATTTAATTCCCTTATCAGAATCAGCAGTTTACATATACAGTTAACCATTTGAAGCTATATCAGGTATTATTTTGGAAAGGAACAGTATGAAATACAACACTCAATTTTACTATTTGTCACCAAACACACAAAGTAGGCACACAGGTGGTTAGCTTAACACGGTTAGCTTAACACAGTTTTCCATATGAACTCGTGATATTTCATGTTTCTTAGTTGTTGAGAGAGGTGTTCTAAGTCTGTCTGTCCAGACTGTGTCCACGACAAATCACTCCGGTCACTTTTAAAAGGATGCGGGAAAAACGAAAATGTGCATTGGCGTCCCACCAGCAGTCAGCCAGGACTTACGCTGGAACCAGCTTCGGTTAAAAGGCCGGCTGTAGGACTTAGCTTTTTCATTGGTTCGCCGCGTTAAATTTATTTCGGACTTGTCAAGTCCCAGCTTCTTTACATTGATTTTTTTCCACCATTGTCCTTCTCACGAAAGGGTAAAGATCTCAGTAAAGATCTCACTGAACTGTGTGAAAGCTGCTCTTCAACTGTCGCCGTCGCCTCTACGTCACTGCCCGACTGACCACTAGCTATACGTCTATGGCTTTGGGGCGCCAGCTCCAGGCGCCCCAAAGCCAATAATTTCGGCGATGCTGATTGGCCAAATATTTATTAATTTTCCCTAGCAACATTTTTCAATTGGTTATTTCGCTGCACTTCTGGGGCGCTTGGGGCTAGCGCCCCAGAAGAGAAACAATACGTTCTGTGGGTGGAAATGCACTGTTGAATGAGAGTCAGTTGGTTGAAGTGTTGTTTTAATCATTCATATTACATGTAGCCACATACTATTAAGTAAAACTGACATTGATAATACTTTAAAAATAAATATATATATTATAACTTTCCCCCTCTACATCTAGGGGGGGCGGCGCCCGAGCGCCCCCTATGGGCCGGCCGCCACTGGTGCTTTATCTCATGAAAGTAACAAAGAAGCAAACAGATACAAACATGTTCACTTTTGGACATCTTTGCCTGGCCAGTGTCAACATCCCAGTGCTCTTTGTGGTAACATCCCAACTATTCCATCGGGTCCCTCATTTAGGACCAGCCACTGACTCTCAAGGGGATGTGAAAGACAGAGGGATGAGACAGCTTGACAAAGTTTGGATAAACTTTTCTCTTTCATTCCATTTTCTGGCCTGTCCTCCAATAGTGTAAACAAGCAGAAAGGTTCATGTTTATTTTTTTTCTTTTACTGTATACCAGCTTTCCTGATTAAGGAATAAAAACTATCAACAGTCCCACCCTTTGTATTTGAAGAGTAACTTCTACAGTGGTATCTTCCTTCAGAAATATGATGTGCAGAGGGCTCAGAGGAACTAGGTAGGTTTATGGAATGTTTTTCGTCAATGGCAGTAGCAGTTTATGTTTAATTGAAGCTTCTTTCCTTGGCTGCTAAATTAGATTTGCCATAACCCGGTTCACATTTGTACTAATACAGAAGCTTATTTGACAGTTTTTATTTTTCATTTGAAAATCCTCTCCACCATTAAGGCAGAGGCCATTCACAATATAGTGGGATGCCACTTTATTTTGAATGGCATGTTTTATTGACATAATAACACAAGACAAACTAAATTCTTTAATAGTATGAAATTTCCCCAAAAAGTTGCAGATACGACATTTCCATTCAGTAATTACGTTTTTAACCTTTTGGTATGTTCACAGTGTACTTATGATTAAATGTTTGCAATTATGTTTTTCATTTTGTTTAATCCATTTCAAAGATAATATCAAGTAAAAGCAGAATACTGTGTTTAAAGTATAGTTGTAACTCAGACAGACAAAATCATGTTTGACTGAACTCAACAATCTGCAATTGTTCATTTTGTGGATGATGGTAGTCATTTATGAAAATTCAGCTGTCTTTTTTTCCAATTTGAATTTGAATTTCATGTTTCACCTGGTGTATTTTCAAATTTTGAACGTATACCAATTTGTTTGTTATATATTTATTTGAAGATGCTTTTCTTACTCTTCAAGTGACTAGTTAATTGCAAACCGTGAAAACCCCTAACATAAAGTCTATACTTATCCTTCAGTGTCCGTCGAATGTGGATACACTTCCAGAAACCAGGTCAGGAACAAAACTAAATCTCCCATAATGAAAAACAACAAAAAGTCACGACTCAACAGCAGGTAAAAATACAAAGAGATTGGAAAAAAGTACAAACTTAAGTTTCCAGTGAAGACACAGGAAAAAAGTGCAATGAAAAAAATACTGTTAAAAAAACAAGCCTGTAAAAAAAACAATGAAAGAATAGTATAATAAGTATAATTACTCACTTTAGAATGTTATGTTATACCCCAATTCATGTGAATTACTGATCGTTTTATTCATTTTAGAATTATACTCAGGTGTTAAACTCTCTGAGTGTGCTCACAGATTCCTCTTCTCTCTGTCGCATTAGATACACGTCTTCAACGTTAACAATCACACACAAACTTTTTTTATAACATTTCAGTGAAATCTGCATGAATTAGGTGCTGTACGAGGCAGGCCCAGCCCTGACTGCTGACTGAGATCCTCAGAGATCCTCAGAGAACTTTGTCAATTAGAGCTTAGCACTGATTTACTTTACCTGTGACCTGAATAAATGTAATATGTGTACGCTTGATCTGTTCTCTGGTTTATTCTCAGGCTTCCAACAAAAGAATCGGGCTAACACCATGGATTTGGACTCTTTCATCTACCTAGAAAACAGGCTTTGAAAAAGAAGCCAGGTGCAAGCTAGTCAGGTTCCTTCAGTTCCTCCTCGGCAATTTCCACTTACCAGTAAGTGTCTGTCCGGTTCCATGTGCTTGTCTTGTGGTGGAGATCTTTTGCAGTTTGGAGGTATACATTTACCTTTTACAGAGAGACAGAGGCAACTAAAGGGATTGCATTTACCGTGGTAGGCCACAGGATATTAAACTGCCTGGTACAGCCAAAACAACAGAGCCAGTTAGAAGTGAGGATTCCAGCAAGCAGTGCTGATGTTCTGCAAATCTCCTCGAGCTGCATGTTAGTCAACATCATCATCATCAGTCGGCTTCCCATTCAGTCACAGTCTTTGATGGACTGGAGCTGAGGACAATTTTGTTAATGAGGAAATAGTCAAACATTTGTACATGCCATTTGGGTCTGTCCACTATCAATGGCCTAACTGGTAAACTGCTTCCATGTGTCCTGTAAAATAGCCCTTTGTGTCAATAGTAACATCTGCGAAATACATACCACCGGGTCTGTAATAATAAATAAATAAATCGAAGATGGCTTTCACGACACCCTGAGGGCATTTCCAAGCCCTAGTCAACAATGTTTTAAGAGACTTCCTAAACCAGTTTATATTTCTATATCAGTACAACATTCTTATCCATTACCAGACTAAGGAGACACAATTTTAGCTCCACAGCTTCTTGGGCTTTGTCATCAAGGACAACCAGATCAAATACTGACCCTGCCAAGAATGGAACAGTGCTGAGCACCTGCAAAAAACGGAAACATTACTTGCGTTTTCTGATGTTCGTTAAGAACTATAGCCTCATAGCTCAGCCAAAGTACCATCCTTCAGGAAATTTTTCAAATTGCATCTGATGAGGTACTGTCCTTTGCTGTACTAAAACAGCCATTCACATCTCTTCGCAGGCGTTGAGTGTCGACTACCGAAGGACATCTTTATAAGGTCGCCAGATGCAGTTGGTCTACGCACACGTCTTTTTTACATAAAATTTAACTTAATTAACCCTTGTGTGGTGTTCATATAGTTGTTACTCAGCCAGTGTTCGTGGGTCTGACGGACCCGTTGCATTTTGTGGCTTTTAATGCCTCAAAATCACTTTTATATTAAAACACTTTTATATTAAAATACTGAACAGATGTTTACCTTATCTTAACTTCTCTCTGTCTCATCCAAAACCATTCCCAGGGCCCTCTGGGCAGAGAACCTTTTGGCCCTCTTGATCGGTTACAAGAAACCACTCTGGCAAATCTGTGCCAGTGTGGTCCCGCCCCCAATTTTAGCAGATAGACAGAGGGTCAAATGTTCGAGAAAATTAGAGCAGACAAACAATGTATGGGAACCGTTTCTTTTGTGTTTGTGCACCTGCAGTTCCCACACAAGGTTGCAACATTGTGAGTGCGTGTGCGTGTCTGTGTGTGGTTCACAGAACATCAATTTCCACACTTTTTTAGCCCCGGGTCCAGTGGACCCAAACATCTTATATGTAATAGAAATGTGTAGGGGGGGTGTACGGTGTGTGGGCATTAAATATTAATTCTGATATATGTTCTTCACAGAAAATGAGCCAAAGCCAGTGAGTTTCAGTTTGAAAAATTAATTCATTGTATCATTTTTCTTTTAGTAAAAAATGAAAACGGGTCCCACAGACCCAAACACCACACAAGGGTTAAATAATAAATGAATTATAACAAACTGTGCTGAAACAAAATGCATATGCAAATACATGGACTTAGAGGTTTACAAATAAATACAAACTCATTTATTTTTCCTTTCTTTAAGATAACATTGGACTAACAGCAGAAGTAACGTGGATTTAATGCGAATGTTAACGTTCAGGTCTGAGTCCAGTACTACCCTGATATTTTTAACCTGATATATAGGTTCCAGAGTGAGATTCTTAAGGTGATTGATGACACTTTCTCTTTCATTGTCGGCCAAAGGCAATGATTACAGATTTGTTCTGAGTTTAAGTGGAGAAAGTTGTTCTACATCCACAAACTGGTTTGTTCAATACAGCAATACAATACATGCCCATGCTCTCCTGCTGTCAGTGACACATAGATCTGAGTGAATCTGCATCATTATGGTAGGACTGGATATGGCTACGTATGCTGGCCTAATGATAGCATTGAACAAAAGGAGCCCAGGATTGAGCCCTGTGCAACCCTACAAGTTGGACACATTAGGTCTAAGATACAGAACCGCTCCAGCGAGAGCTATAGGTCACGACTTGATGAAGCCAACAGGACCACATCATCTGCAAAAAGTAGAGATGCGATCCTAAGGCCACCAAGAATGACACCCTCAACACCTCGGCTGCACCTAGAAATCCTGTCCATAAAAGTTATGAACAGGACCGGAGACATAGGGGAGTCACATCTATATGACTTTCAAAATGTTAAATCGTCAAACTGCATGTTGACGTCCAATCAGGGTTGTGCGCCTAGTTGGCCCATTACTTAGACCCCCAAAACTGGTTTTCTACTCACACGTTAAAAATGTGATCTGGGGCCGCAGCCGTAGCCTAATGGCTAGAGCGGGCGGCCCATATACAGAGCCTTTGCTCGAAAGCGGGTGTCCTGGGTTCGATTCCAGCCCATGGCCCTCTCCCGCAGGTCTCCCCCCTCTCCATCTTTGCCCCCTTTCCTGTCAAGCTACTGTCATTAAAGGCCACTAGAGCCAACAAAATCTTTAAAAAAAAAAAAAAAAAAAAAATGTGATCTGCACATCAGACGTTTACTGGGATTGGCCTCTGGTTTGTACTCATTTTAACTTTAATGTACAGACCAGTCTCCAAGAATGTCAAATAGACACTCTCCTGTCTATTTGAACACCAAAACAGGAAGCAGAAACTGTTCACCCATCCTCATGTGTTGTGACATCACTCTCTTAGGAGATTTAACATCGGGTCAGAAGAACTTTAAAAAACATCATGGTCCCAGTAAATGCTCACAGTTTATTCATCCCAGACTGTTTTTGTCCAAAGTTAAACTATGGGCTCAATACATCCAGGTTTGCCTGCCATCCTGGAGTCCAACAAACTCTTAAATTACAGGGTAATAAATCAACATCCCTCAGACTACCTACTTCTACTGCTTGTCACTGTTAGACCTTGATCTCATAGAGCAATTGATATTGTTCTTGGTCTGATTCCATTCCAAAGAAACTCTGTGATTGGCACAGTTTTAGATCAATTCACAGAAGCTGCCTATTTTGTTGCTTTAGCGAAACTGCCCATTGCTAAAGAAACCGCTGACCTCCTCGTGCTGCATGGGCCTGGCATCCCCCTACGATGTAGTGTCTGATCACGGTCCTCAATTTACCTCTTAGTTATGGCAAGCCGGTATGTTCCCTTTGGCTACCAGCAACCTATGCTCCCTTCACAGGAAAAGGAACCATCGGAACTCTCACTTCAGCCATATCTAGAACTGCTGAACGCAACTGTCAACTACCCAAACGCCACATAGCACCAGCTCCCAGTTACCATTGGTTATCTACCAAGGACATAACTCTGAAGAAATGATAGATTCTGGAGGTGCGACAAAGATGGCAGGGTGTAACATATGTATACATTGATGACTTGATTGGCTTGATAGGAAAAAACTCTTTCTGCAAAATTTGCACACAGCAATGCTCTGAAGCCATTTAATATTTTGTTGATTTCAATCACTGGTCAGAAAACTATCTTCAAGGATTATATCACTCAAATTTCGTCAATAATAAATTTAAACTCAAAATCACTCGCAAGGTAACAACAGAAAATCTCTCTGAAGGGAAAGACACTAATGGCTTAACTCAAAATCAAGGTAAACTTAAGCATGACAAAATACAGAACAAAACAAGACATGGAACTTGGCATGGGAAATGGCCTATGATGTCTGATGCTGGGACAATAGGTGGCATCTTGTACAAAATGGTCAGCAACCTGAAACGAGAGGAAAGGTGAATATCAAAATAAAGCAGGGAGTCAAAAGACAACATGAACACAGGACATAAGTATACCTGATTTGATTTTTGACATAGTAGTCCCACTCATCAGGGTTGAGTGTGTATCACTGTTACTAGTGTTCCAGAATTTACATAACCGAGAAAATTGATTCAATCTTTTCTTTAATGCGCAATTTATTTCTCTAATTAGTTCATCAAAATCAAGGCAGGGCAGCATGATGGTGTGGTTGTTAGCACCATACCCCCCACAGCAATAGGGTTCCCAGTTCGAATTCCTGGGGAACAAGGCGACTTTCTGTGAAGAGTTGCACGTTCTCCCTGTGGACATGTGGGTTCTCTATGGTAAGTTCAGCTTCGTCCCACTGTCCAAAAACGTTTCCCCCTTGGCATGGATATGATTGTCTGTGGTTGTTTGCTTCTATGTGGCCCAGTAATGGAGTAGCGACCTGTTCAGAGTGTACCACACCTGTCACCCAATGATAGGTGGAATAGGCTCCAGCTCCCTCACAACCCTACTAGGATTAAGCAGTATAAACAATGGATGGAAAAATCAAGGCATCAACTGGCCTTAATGTTTGCTATAATTTCTATTGGATAAATAATGCTGTTTAGTTTTAAAAAATACCCTGCGCTTTGTATTTAATTTTTTTTATAAAGAAAGAAATCTATAGAATCAAACAAAAATCTTGATTATGGGCTATTAATATTAGTTAGTATTAGTTATTAGTTAGTATTAACTTTTGGTGCACAGACACAGAGTTGATAACAGTGTACTGTAAAGTACAGACAGTGCTGACAAAATTAAGTTTGGCTAAAATCGAACTACTGTGTTCAGTTGTGATTTATTATTTTCTACTAACAGTTTAAAAACCACACTATTACACTGAATGACTGAAATCTGAAATGACTGTGTGCATAACTTCTGTATACCAATACACTAAAAAGCCCTATTAAAACTAAAGTCATATTAAAGGCTGAGAACTGTTTTATGTTTTATAGTATCTTTTTCTCCAAAGTCAGCATTTTTACCTTAGACTCAACACACACACACACACACACATACTTGCCAGGAATGTTATCGTTCCAAATCTCCATGTTTAACTGATTGCAACTGTTTAGGTTTGTTGGCTGTGGGAAAGCAGAAGGTCAAGGACCATCTGAAGCTGTACATGACAAATAAACAAGGTAATTTGTCTTTAGAAAAAGGAAAAGAGCGAAAGAAAAGAATTTGAGGAATTACATGTGTGTATTGTGATGAAAAGCAATTAAAGCCACTTCCATTTTTACTGCCTTCTGTCTCACCCATGTGATGTGTGGCAGCTGTCACATAAAGAAACCAATGAAGGAGGCGGTCATATCAGACATCACTACTCCCCTCCCCTTCCACCTTCCCCTTTCATTTCAATTCAATTTAATTAAATTTTATTCATATAGTGCCACATCACAACAACAGTTGTCTCACAGCACTTTCCAAACCCGACCCTACTCTGAAGTTAATTACATAAACCCAACAATTCCCACCATGAGCAAGCACTAGGCGACACAAGCAAGCAAAAACTTCATTTTAACAGGCAGAAACCTCGGGCAGAACCAGGGCTCAGGATGGGCGGCCATCTGCCTCGGCCGGTTGGGGGTGAGGGAAAGAGAGGGCAAGAGAGAGAGGACGAGAGAAGGACAGAGGGAGCAGAGCGAGGCAGCCTACACAATAACACATATAATGGATGAAAAATGGCAATGATATTGAGACTTATGATAATGATAGCAGTTATGATAGCAACAAGACTATGCAGAGTTGTAGCAGAGTAGGAACATGGGGACAGCAGGAAACTTAGTCTTAAGCTTACTCTTAAATATAGAGACGGTGTCTGCCTCCCGGACTCAAACTTGAACCTGGTTCCACAAAAGAGGACTCTGATAGCTGAAAGCTCTGGCTCCCATTCTACTTTTCAAGACTTTAGGAACTGCGAGTAACCCTTCATTCTGGGAGCGCAGTTCTCTGGTAGGGCAATAAGGTACTATGAGCTCTTTAAAATAAGATGGGGCCTGACCATGAGGAGCGTTGTATGTAAGGAGAAGGATTTTAAATTCTATTCTGGATTTAACAGGAAGCCAGTGCAGAAAAGCCAAGACAGGAGAAAAATGATCTCTTTTACTGGTTCCTGTAAGAACACGTGCTGTAGCATTCTGGATCAGCTGAAGAGTTTTAATTTACTTTTTTGAAGAGCCTGATAATAGGGAGTTGCAGTAATCCAGCCTAGAAGTAACAAATGCATGGACTACTTTTTCTGCATCATTTTCACACAGGATGCTCCTAATTTTTGCGATATTACGAAGGTGAAAGAGGGAGGTTCTTGAAATTTTTGTCCTATGGTTTCTGAGTCTTGGTGAATTTTGGTGGATTAAGTTTCTAATAGCTAGAATTTTATCATTAAAGAAGCTCATGAAGTCATAGCTAGTGAGAGCTATTGGAGTACTTGATTCAATAGAGCTGTGGCTCTCAGTCAGCCTGGCTACAGTGCTGAAAAGAAACCTGGGATTGTTCCTATTTTCCTCAATTAAATACGAGTAGTGCTTTGGCATCAAAGAGGTCCTTCCTATAAGCTTTAAGACTATCTTGCCAAGAAAAACGAGAGTTTTCCAGCTTGGTCGAGCGCCAGTTCTTCTCAAATTTCCGAGATATCTGCTTTAATTTGCGGGTTTCCGTAGTACACCATGGAGCTAACCGTCTTTGTTGAAGTATTTTCTTTTTTAGGGGGGCAGCGTTGAGTGCTGATCGCAGCGAGCCTTCAACACTGTCAACAAGATGATCAACTTGGGAAGGACTGAAATTAACATAAGAGTCCTCTGTTTCTATACGACCTGATAATGGATGTAGAGCTGATGGAATCACATCCTAAAATTTAGCGATAGCACTATCAGACAGGCATCTTGAGTAGGCATTTTTACCCAGTGGAGGGTAATTCAGCAGTAAAAGCTCAAAAGTTAGCAAAAAGTGGTCAGATAAAGACGGATTATGTGGAAACACTAATAAATGTTCAATTTCAATACCATATACCAGAACAAGGTCAAGGGTATGGTTAAAACAGTGAGTCGGTTTGTGAACACTCTGAGAGAAGCCAAGTACTGAGGCTGTCATTCTCAACATCCACATGGACATTAAAGTCCCCTAGGATAATTACTTTGTCCGTTTTAAGGATTAAAGTTGACAAAAACTCAGTAAATTCAGATAAGTATGGACCGGGTGCTCGGTACACTGTAATAAATAAAATAGGTTGCAGTGATTTCCTTCTTGGGTGGGAAAGACTTTCAAAAGAGAACAAGGCTTTTAATAGAGTTATAATTCAGTTAAGCTTTAGAGCTGATTACAAGACTGGAGTCAAAGATAGCTGCAACCCCTCCTCCTCGGCCTGTGCTTCGAGGAATGTGAGTATTCCTATGACTGGGAGGGGTGGATTCATTTAGGCTCACATATTCTCCATCACCCAGCCAGGTTTTAGTAAGACAAAATAAATCAATCTCATGATCTGATATTAGTTAATTTACTAGCACGCCTTTAGAAGAGAGAGATCTGATATTCAAGAGTCCACATTTTACTATCTTATTATTCAATTTAGTTGATCAAAAGGTCTGTTACAACATCATGCTCTTAAATTGGCAAAGTTTGGATGCTGTCTGCAATTTAGCTCCCCTGAAGCTCACCATGGAAAAGGACTGCTCCAACTACCAGATTAAGCCTTTCACGCCACAAATGTCGGACACCGTAGTTTTCTCTGGCCCCCTGCCCAATCTGACTAGTGATGACATGTATAGCTGCATGTCGTCATTCCGCCGATGGCTAATGTGGTGCCCAGCAAACTATGTGGGCTTTGTGGATCACTGGCAGACCTTCTGGGGAAGACCTGGCCTCATTCCCACCTTGGAAGGAGCAGCTCTCATTTCTAGAAACCCTGCCAACTTTGTTAGCAGACCAAATCCATGACAGCCCAGAGTTGAGAAGAGGAGGCAGAGTCGCCGTGTAACACACTTCTCTGCTCCTCCATTCCAGGAGTTACTTGGTGAAAACCCTATAGTGTCCCCCGACCACTGAAATGATTTAAATCAAAGGTAAACAGAGGAGGACTTGTGAATAAAGCCTCATAAAAATTTAAACCACAAGAGAAATAGTGCAAAAGAATAGGAGAGTAAAATGTGGACTCTTACACATCAGATCTCTCTCCTCTAAAGGTGTATTAGTAAATGAACTAAAATCAGATTATGAAATTGATTTATTTTGTCTTACTGAAACCTGGCTGGTTGATGGAGAATATGTGAGCCTAAATTAATCCACCCCTCCCAGTCATGTTAATACTCACATTCCTCGAAGCACAGGCCGAGGAGGTGGAGTTGCAGCTATTTTTTACTCTAGTTTAGTAATCAGCTCTAAACCTAAACTAGATTATAACTCATTTTGAAAGCCTTGCTCTGACTCGTTCACACCCTGGCTGGAAATCACTGCAACCAATTCTTTGAATTCTTATCTGAATTTGCAGAGTTTATTTTGTCAACTTTAGTCCCTAAAATGGACAAAATTATTATCATAGGGGATTTTAATATTCATGTGGATGTTGGGAATGGCAGCCTCAGTACTGCATTTATTTCTACTGGATTCCATGGGCTTTTCTCAGTGTTCATGAACAGACTCACTTTTTTAACCACACCCCTTGACCTTGTTCTGGTGTATGGTATTGAAATTGAACATTTAATAGTGTTGCCACGTAATCCCTTTTTATCTGACCACTGTTTGCTAACTTTTGAGCTTTTACTGCTGACTTACCCTCCATTGGGCAAAGATGTCTATACTACCTGTCCTTGATAGACGAAAATAGGAACAATCCCATGTTTCTTTTCAGCACTGTAGCTAGGCTGACAGAAAGTCACAGCTCTATCGAGCCAAGGATTCCCATACCTCTCACTTCTCTGACTTTATTAGCTTCTTTAATGAGAAAATTCTAGCTATTAGAAACAAAACCCACCAAGACATTAAAGTAGTCGATTAAGCTGGTTTAGATCCCATTTTTCAGATTGATTTCAGTTTGTACATGTTAACGATGAGTCCTTCATGCATGCCAAAGTTAGTTATGGTGTTCCACAAGGATCTGTGTTCAGACCAACCTTTACTTTAAATATGCTTCTTTAGGTAATATTATCAGGAAACACTCCATAAACTTTATTTGTTATGCAGATGATACTCAGTTATATATATATTGATCAAGTCACATGAAACACATCAGTTACCTAAGTTTCAAATGTGTTTTCAGGATGTTGAAACCTGGATGACCTGTAATTTTCAAATGGTAAACTCAGATAATACTAAAGTTATTGTTTTAGGGCCTAAGCACCTCCGTGACGCATTATCTAGGGATACAGTTTCCCTGGATGGCATTGCCCTGGCCTCCAGCACCACTGTGAGAAATCTTGGAGTTATCTTTGATCAGGACATGTAGTTTAACTCTCACGTCAAGCAATTTTCAAGAGCCACCTTCTTTCACCTACGTACTAATGCAAAAATCAGGAGCATCCTGCTTAACAATTATGCAGAAAAACTAGTTCATGCATTTGGTACTTCTAGACTGGATTACTGATATTCCTGGCCAATGTATGGAAAATGTCTTTCATCATGCATCCCATTTATCTCCTACATCAATCGAACTACAACACTGTGTTAGCCATGTTCAACTATGAAAGTATTGAGCAGACATATGTGTGTAATGTCAGTTTATCTTTATTTTGGTATCTAACTGTCCAGTCATTTTTTATCTCGCCCTTTTTCCCTGCCAGGAAATCATTCATTCCCCTCACCTGGTTTTCCCCGTCCATCTCCTCACCTGCAGTTAATTTGATCATTTGTTCCTCAGTATTGATACTGGTTCATTTCCACTTCATCCCTACCAGATTGTCTTGTGGTTTTTGGTGCCAAGCTTTCACGCATTTTCCTGTTCTGCCTTCGTGTTCTGACCATGTTTTTGCCCCTCTCGGACTTCGGATTCCTTCCTGCCACTTGTCAAACTTTCCTGTTTTTGATCTCCTGGTTTGGACTCTGCCTGTTTTGTGAAGTAAACTGATTTTCCCTTGCAACTCACCTGCTTTGTTGTGGTGCTCTTGGGTTCTCTTTTGCCAGCACCAGTGGTTGTGACACAGTGTTTACTTGTTTTCCACATTTCTCAACAGTCGAAGATGCCAAGAAGAAATCTTCCTCTTTCTCAAAAATCATGTTCACCTGTTCTTCCTTTCTCAATTCAAAAACTGTCCTCATCGCTATCGTCCTGTTGTCTATGTGAACTAAACTTTGCGCAGGTGTGATGGATAGTTAAGTTAGCAGAGCTTTTTAGGAGTCCTCATTTCTCATAAAGTATGAATTATCAGAGCTGAAAAGACTCAAAAAACAGAAAAAAGTTCACAGTTCTTGGTGGAGTATGTAAAGGACTTTACTTTTGGAATATTTGTAGTGCAATAATATGGCTAATAATTGGTGAAAGGGGTGCTCTAAACTGATTATTAACAAGTCTGAATAGCCTCTTGTTATTAACCTATCATTCATCCTGCCTTAACGAGATGAAAAAATAAAAAACCATTGTCAACTATATATAATTACTCACTGTATTGGATAAATGTAACAATCCACACCTGTGACGGCTTTTCACGATAAAAAGGTTGGGTTAGGAACAGCAATTATCCATAACTGTTATGTTTAAAAACACTCATGATTCGACCAAAAATTCATTTCAAAGATGTAACCACAAGTCAAAAACACACTAGTTCTAAACTTTTGAAATTCATAAACTTCAGATTATTTATCATTATGAAACACTAGAGAGGACGCCAAATCATTGATGACATTAGTTATGCGCGCTCCCCTTAATGGGGATGCATTTTGCGGTATAAAACCGGTCAGGAGTGTTGTATGTGAAGGAGTCTTCCCTCATAGCTTCGTAAATTAAATGTGCTGTCTCTTATAGCAACTCTGGAAAACTTTAAATGTACTCTTAAGCACAAGTGTGGGCACATGCAACAATAAGCCTCAACATATAAACACATATAAACATCCTTACAAATATAGAAAAATATTAACTCATTGGCTGCCAAAGACGTCTATAGACGTCAATTTAAATACAACCGTTCGCTGCCAAAGACGTCTATAGACGTCTTTTATGTTTTTCAACGCGAGTGGCTTGGGGGACGATCGGCTAAAGTTTTTCCGTAAATATCGGCTTGTAGACAGAGTATGTACTAACAAATTTACCCTCTAGGTAGCTGTGCCACTTTTAATGGGAGATTAGCATATATTGTAGGCAAATAAAAAAACGCAATGGTTCGCTATGCGAGAAATGGTGCCGGTGAGACGCACGTCGAGGAAGAACGGAATAAGGTAGAAACAATTTTTTTTCCTGATGAAAGAAGAGAGTCTACTCTTTCTTTTGGTGTGTTCGGTGTTTACATAGTCATAGCACAAACTATTCTGTGGCTCTTGAAAAATCAGTCAAAATGCAAAAAAAAACTCTGGCAGTATGGCACTCTCAGTTCTGAAAATGGCTGGCAGTCAATGAGTTAAAGCTTTCTGTTACTCAATAAATACTTTATAAAAGGTTAACTTTTGCTGACAAGAACAATTAAAATAACTGTTACAAAACACAATTCTGGAAGCTCCTAAAAAGGTCACAACTCCCAAAATACACAGCAACTTTAGCCAATAAGGGCTATGGGTTTTATTTGAGATATCTTGTATTTCTTTACAATTATTTAATTTACAGCAATAATTATGTCTTAGGGAACACAAAATGATAAAAGATCATCAGAAAACGCTACGCTAACAGACAACTTCTGATCACAAATTAAATTGAAATGAACTGAATACTTTTTTTAAAAGTAATTCATAAAACGTTAGTAATTTTACATTCTAAAGTATATATGATTACTGTCATAAATTTTGAGTGCTAAAAAAGTTATTATGTACATGTTGTATATGTTGTAATATTTCATTGAATCTTTTCCAGTGACAAAATATTTAAAAAATTAATTAATTCACTGCACTACGTCGGATGCTGTCCCTCTGGAAGATTCATACTGGTAACTCAACAGTGTTTTTTTATAATCCAAAATGATGAAGAAGCTCTGTGATTTGTGATAAGTGTATTTTAGTAGTCAATATAACAATAAGGAATTGACTACAAATCCATTTCATAGATACATATGGATAAATTTTCTACAGTTTTGATAAATGGAATATATATACATCTGCATACTTTCTTACATTACAGGTTTCCCATATTAGACAATGGCATCTTTTTCATCTAAAATACCATTATAGAAGGTTAAGTTTTGGTTAGCCTACAAAATCAATGTGGTTTATTAAAAAAACACTGTGCATATAAAAATCAAGTCCACAAAACACCTCTCATGGCTTCTAAATGGTTTCACAGCTGTGACTCTTATTCCATTTTTTGGGGAAAAAAGGAAAACGTTTTACTGTCCTGTCAAAAATGTCACAATCCAACAGAAACAGCTTCGTTTTTAGGTGACACATTGTGACCTTTTTCACAAGCCGACAGAGGTGAGTGGTTTAATGGAATGTCTGTCAAAAATACAGAGGAAGACAATAGAGATGTTTATATCAATCAGTTTATCTTCACGCGTAGTACTACACACTCTAAGTGTAGCCTTTTATATCTGTCTGTTTTGAGATCTCAACAGACCTCTTTCACAAATATCTTTCAAGACACTGTGAAACTAACAAATGTTTGACCACAAAATTTCTTATATCTGTTTTTAAACTGACTGATGCAAAATTTCTTATAATGTGTTAAACTAAAGAGATAAACCAGCTGTCACAATGTCCATAGAGAGGTGTGATGCTTGATTGCTTGCTACTCCTTGGAGACCACAATTATTTGGTGGTTTTCAAAGTTCCAAATTATTTAGAAATGTTTGAAGTAATGTTGCATACAGGCGTGAATGGATCTGGTAAAAATGCGAAACAATATTTAGCCTCCTACAGCGATGGCATTAGAAAGACCAGCGATAGAATGAAATCCCATTTTAACGTTAACTTCTTACTTTGTTGTTTTTGTGTATACTTTTTGTTGTGTGAGGCCAGTTCATTCATCCAAATGTGAAGTGAACTACAGACCTAATTAGGTTATCTTCTGTTGATGGCAAGGCAAAAAGCAAAAGACTACCAAATACCCACTTCAGAAATACATTTAATTCCGCTTCATCTGATGTTTAAGCTGGGCAGAGTTGCTGAGAGATGAGGTTAGAAAACCTTTGAACAAGATTTAACTATATACTGCAAAAAAAAGGCCCACAAAACTTTGAGGTATTAGAAATCAACTAATGTGTACTTATACATATAAGATGAATGGTGAGAATGAAGTAAGGTGCTGCAGAAGACGCAAGAACCACTCAATTACAGATATTACACAAGCAAAGCACCAGTGAAAACATATAATGCAAGGAAACTGGCATTTGATACTGCAATATTTGAGATTGAAAAAGCATGTAATGTTTTATTTGTAAAAAATATCATTATGTAAAAGTGAAAGTTTTTTGTTTGCTCTATGATAATGAATTATGAACAACTGTTGGTTGAATATCGGACTTTTTATCTTGTCTAGGCTTTTCTACATTTTGTTTTATTCTGTTTTAATAATTATGCTTTTCAGTTTCTTGAACTCAAAATTCTTGATACACGACACTCAAATTTACTGGAATTCAATGTATTATGTTTTTGCTTTTTGTTTATAGGTAGTATAGAAAATGGATGGATGAATTATAAATGTTCTTTTAAAAGTTCATGTCAAATACTGTAGTTTCATCACACTGAAATACAATAATTAATGTTTCACATGCATTACTAAAAGTTGCATTGTTTGCTAGCATGTGTTGCTAATTTCGCACGGCGATTAAAAATCGGTCAATGCAAATTAAAAATTACAAATGTAATTTGATTAATCATTATCTCATTTGTCATGTCATATTTGAATTATTGTATTGAAGTTTGGGGAAATAACTTTAAGACCACTCTTCAGCCCCTGGTTACACTGCAAAAAAGAGCCATTCGAATTGTTCATAAAGTAAATTATTTACATCCCACAAATGTATTGTTTCTACGATCTTCCAATTTAAAATTGGTTGATCTTGTAAACTTAAGAACTGCGCAAATAATGTTCAGAGCGTCAACTGGCTCTCTTCCAGAAAATGTTTTAAAACTCTTTCAGGAACGGGAGGCACTTCGCACCTATAATCTCAGAGGCAAAAATCAATTATACAAACCAAAAGTAAGAACTACATTGAAATCAATGTGCATCTCCAGTTGTGGTGGATGTCCTTAGTAAATACCTAGGACAGAGTAAGTGATGTTCTATGAGGGTGGTGAGGTGTAGGGAGGGGGTTATAGGGACGGGAAGCGTTGGGCAAATGTGTTGTCTTGTATGCATGATTGTGGATGTGTTGTTTGTCTTGTCTTTGTCTTTTCTTTACAGGTCTTGGGAGGGTCCCTGGGATGAGCGGGAGGGGATTGGACATGCATAAGCTTTTGCTTGTTCCATCCCCTTTTCGAGCCATGCATGTGTATTGTTTGTCATTATATGTGTTCTAAAATGTGTGCAGGTTTGAAATAAACTTTTGAAATGAAATGAGTTAAGATGGTGTGGAGGGGGCGTGGCGTCAGCTGCAGGAGGGGAGGTGTGGACCTGGGGAAGAGGAGAGCTGGAGCAGGACACGAGCCACCAGATCGGGACCAAAAAAGGGGCAAACTGCCGACGAGAAAAAAAGCCCAACGCTGGGTGTGTGCACGTGTTTGACTCAATTCAATTCAATTCAATTATTTTATTGAATTGCTCATGACCATATACATGGTTTGGATCACAAACAATAAATATAACAGAACAAAGTAAAGCATACACATTAAAACTATAACATCATCGATATAATGGCACGACCCATTAAAAAAGGCACCCAACTTACAAATTATTTTCTTTTTTCCAGACCGAAATAATGAAACCATTTTAAACATCAATGGGCTCTTCACTTAATACTGTGGAAAATACTTCTCTCTGTAATGGCATATTTCTACATTTTTACACTCAAACAAAACATGATACTCATCTCCAACACAGTTATCTGGACAGAGTTTACATAATCTTAACTTTCTCTCTAAACCTTCATACCGATCAGTGACTTTATGGATTCTAGTGTTGTTTGTTCTAAGGTTACAGATGGCCTGCCTATATCCAAGGTTTTCACAAAAGTATTTTTCCAATTTATATTCTTGCTTAATTTCTGCATAATTACACGAGATGTCATTTGCCTAATTTCACTTTGCCAATTTTGAATGTGAAGGTCTTTTAGTGTCCAGTTTACGTTATTAACAGTCTGTGAGGTCCAGGTGTGTGCGTGTGGCACATGCGCTCTAAATAAAACCGTCTAAAAACCAACAAATCCTGGTCTCAAGAGACTTTGTCGGGGCAACCACGGTGGCTGAATTGCCACAGAACGTTTCTGAGTTTGAATACACAAATTATCTGTCTGTAACCGTACAAAGAGGACAGGTCTTTTGGGTTTTTGCCACTACGTTATTCTTCATACAAAATGTTTGGTGAATTTGTACCACTGAGTATGGGTAAGTCATAACTACTGTCACTAAGGTTGAAATTTCAGTTTGAACATCAACACATTCTTTTAAAAACTTTGAATGATGGGTACATGGCCTAAATAGGGAAAATTTTGGCTGTAAGTAATTAATTCAATTCAACTAATTGGAGCGGCAAGGAGTGTTACAGAAGGGAATATTTCCTTTTGAAATATTACAATTTTCTTTTTGTGTTGTTAGAAATTAGAAACTGTGTTTAACTTAAAAATTCTGAAAATAAGACTAGAAGTATATGTCATAAATTTTGCAAGAAACATACTAGTCTACCTACACGGCCACGCTTCACGAATGGATGGACACATTTTGTCCCAGCACAGTCTAAGTTTGGTTTACTTGCAAAACTGGACCTGACCTGTGCCTGTGTGGAAAGGGTCGGGTCCAAAACGACTGATGCCCGATCAAGTATTCAGGGTGAGACAGGAAGAGGGTCAATACCAGGATATTCAGAACAATCTGGCACCGAGCAGAAGGAAGATCAGTCTTCATCAAGCAGCTGTTGAAAATTGAGATGATGATTAGCAGGTATGATGGTCACAGGCTTCTCAGCAGGCATGACACTACATGTATTTTTTTGTTTTGGAAACCGACACTTTTTTTCAGAAACCAAAGAAAGCAGCCACAAAATTAATTTACAGTTATATATGTATAAAAATAATATAAGCATGAACTTACTTAACCTTCTGTTCACTGTTCTTGCTACTGCTACTCTCCTCTCTCTGTCACTTTTTCAGAAGTGTTATGTTATTTTGTTAAGTGGAAAGACCTTTGAAGTTGTATTTAGTGAGCCAGCAGCTCTGTTCTTCTTTGTATGCCTGTCATTCTCTCTCTCTAAGGGGGGAATGTGATTCATGTATTTCTTGTGAAGACCACCATTAATTTCATGTAATACAGCTTTTATCTCCTTTCCTTCGAACACCACTGCTTCTGTTTTCTTCCTTTGACTGTCTTCATACCTTTTTTCTTTCTCTGTGTCCTTTCTGACACATTTGCTTTTTTCCCCTGCTTGTATGGCAAGTGGGCGGCACGGTGGTGTGGTGGTTAGCACCGTGGCCTCACAGCAAGAAGGTTCTTGGTTTGAGTCCCGAGGGACCCAAGATCTTTCTGTGTGGAGTTTGCATGTTCTCTGTGTGTTCTCTCCGGGTTCTCTGGGTTCTCCAGCTTCCTCCCACAGTCCAAAAACCTGCATGTTAGGTTGATTGGACATTCCAAATTGCCCTTAGGAGGGAATGTGAGTGTGCATGGTTGTTTGTCTTTGTGCGTGGCCCTGCGATGGACTGTCCGGGGTGTACCCTGCCTCTCGCCCATTGACCACTGTGATAGGCTCCAGTTCTCCCTGCGACCCCGTTAGGGAATAAGCTGTAACGATAATGGATGGATGGCAAGTAAGGGTTCTCCCTCTCTCCTCATCTATAACCTGTCGCTCCCCATTAAATAGAGCTCATGACATATTCATCTTCAAGTCACTGTCATTTTCCACATTTCCATATTCTCTTCAAATTGTAATTTGTCAACATATTCTTGTTATATTTATACTCATAACAATTGTCACTAACAGTCATCACCAGCATGATTTTTATTGCTACCATTATGGTCACTCTAACTCAGTCATTGTCAGTAATTTAATTATTGCAATTACCATTAATATTACCATGACTAAAATAATATTTAATCAGTATAATTGTATTATTCTGCATCATATCCTAATTATGGCTCCTTAAATATCACCAGACACCATGACAAACACAATCATCATCCTCCAAGTTGTCTTTTGTGAGTGTATTTCAGTTCAAGTTTTCATTTGGATTGATAGATAAGTCTTCATCAGATCATCCTAAAAACGTGCTTTGGAAAATTTTGTCTTGCCCGGTGAGATCTGTAAAATTTGAAGCCCCATCATGACGTTGAATTGTACGAAGTCAGTATGGAAAGTATATTAATAGATATAATAAAATATCTTGATAAAATAATAAATTTGTTTCTTTGATAAAAATTATAATAAGATTATGTTTTGCATAGTATTTTATTTTATTTTTTTGATCAGAATCCTCACAAATACTATAAACATCTTCACTAGTTGAATTGTTTTTTTAATTCAATGCCATAATTATTTTAAGTACAGTCATTTTAAACATTAGAGTATGTTAAGTAAACCCAAACAAAATTGTGATAATCACAATCACTTCAATCATTCTCCTCGTCATCACAAATATTTTTTCTCCATTTACTCCATTCACACTTTTAGTTGACAGTCATCTCAAGTATCATCGCCAACGTAAATAGTTTGGTCACAGTATTTTTACCATCACATATTTCTTCTTGGGTTGTCAATGCCAAATCAGACATATGCACTTGTAGTCACACAGACACTTTGACTTTGTCACAACATTGGTCTTGATTGTTGGTTTCCTTTTTTTTCTTACCACGGAGCCACTGGCTCTGAGCCATGAAAATGTCATGGGTCAAGTTTACACTGTCGCTAAAGCAACAGCAAACCTGGGCCACAATAAATGTTAGATCCATGAGCTGGTTGATATCATTGTTTGGAGTCACTCATGAGTCTCTGACTCAAATCCTCTATGCAGCATTAACATCCTTTTTTAAACTTGTTTCTCTCTCCCTCTGTCTACTTTTACTTTCAGATACCACTTTTACAGATTTTCCTTGTACAGGGTGAAGGAAAGGTCAGGGCTAAACCCTCATATTATGAAATGTCTTTGTTTGTTTGTCCATAATAAAAAATAAGATAGAAAATAGAAGTATAAAGGCTAACAATTAACCACAGTCTTAAGATAATCTACGTTAGAAATATTACTTGAAGAGACAAGTAGCCGTGAAACACAAAAAGGAACATAACCTTGATAGCTTAAGGACTTGATTCAGAATTGGGTGCTAACAGGTTTATTTAGTCAGATCTGTGTTCATATTCATTACTCTTCACGACTTGAATGAACATGTTAGCCTGATCCTTTAATTGGAAACCTGAGAATAAACCAGAGTAGATCAGAAGTACAAAAATTACATTCATTGGGTCACAGGTAATGTTTACCAGAGCTGGGCTCACTCAGACAAAAACTCCCTGAGGGTCTCAGTCGGCAAAGAGCCCCTAAGTCTGTGTGCAATGAATATTTGTCTTCTTGGCTTGGCCTGTCCCTTCAAAGGAAGACTGGACACAACCGAGTGCAATTGGTCAGTTAGCTCTGACAAAAACAGGCCAGGTCCTAATTCATGCAGATGACATAGGAATATGGTAACAAAGTGTGTGTGTGTTGAAAGAAGACGTGGGTCTAATGCAACAGAGAGAGAAAAAGAGAGAAAAGAGTATCTGTGGGCACAGCCAGAGACTTTACACAAAGTATAGTTCTTGAGGAATAAAACAATCAGTTATCTACATGGATTATGTAATAGCATACAATGCAGAAGGGAATAACTATAGCCCAATTCTAACCAACATATTGATTTGTAACTGAAATTACACCCAAGTCTTAGCAGTTCTATACTATTATTGTTTGTGGTCATATACAGTATAGTTCATATAAAGCAAAAGGAACATTAATTACATCATGAAAGTGGACAAACCTTTTTTCATTTCAAGTAAATATTTTGGACCTGCATCTGTTTTTTACTGATAGGAAATTCATGCAACACACTTCAGAGCTGGACAGACAGACAGACAGACAGACAGAATGAATGGCTTGCACACACACACACTTCTTAATATGAGCCTTAGCCATATGGTGAGGTAGCATTGCCAGCATTCCATTTTGCCTAACCAGAATCCATGCTGGGCAAGTCATGCCCAGCTGACATTAGGCATTAGCCAGGGTGCCACAGTTCACGTATGGAACCTACGTGTACTGGTTGGGAGGGAGTGAGAATTTATCCGCACTTGTGAATGCCAAAATATGACACAAACTACATTCAAGGCTGAATTGCAAGCACATGGAGATTTAATGTCTTGCCCAATAACAACTTGACTTGTAACCTGAGAGTGAACCATCAACCCACTAATTGTCAGGAAGCTGCTCTGTGCCCCAAAATACATCTATATGTATAATGTAAATTAAAGCCAGCTTGTAAATGTTTCTAACAAATTTGTTTGACTGACGAAAGGTTGATTGTTGTAGTAAGTGTAGTGATAAGTTAGGGTGACCATATTTTGATTTTAAAAAATGAGGACACTTTGTCCATCCTCGAGGCGGATTAAGACAGGTTTCTCGGATGTCAATCAACATGATTTATTATACCTCAATGGTACAAAAACTGGACTTCCATTGGAGGAGCAGAGCCTGGGGATCTGGAGTCAGGCTCTCCAATAACTGGGGCTGAAGTCACCAAGGCGGTCAAAAAGCTCCGCGGTGGAATCTCGTCCTACCCCGGGTAGGACGAGATTCAGCCAGAGTTCCTCAGGGCTTTGGATATTGTGGGGTTGCGTTGGCTAATTCGACTCTGCAATATTGCGGTTCCACTGGATTGGCAGACTGGGGTGGTGGTCCCCCTATTAAAAAGTGGGACCGATTGATCCAAGGTTGTTTTTGTTTGGATTGTACCCCCGGAAAACATAATTATAAACTTTAGTTTGCTTAATGCTAAGAGATGTATGTCATTGTTTTGGAAAAAAGACTCACAGACCGACCATAAACCAATGGCAGCAGCAGATGTTATCTGTCCTCCCTCTGGAAAAAATAACGTACATATTAAAGGGCAAACAGGACCTTTTTGAGTCTAACTGGAATTCCTTTCTTGAATATGCCAAGCATTTGAACATCTCAGAAAATGGTGTGAGTGATCAAAGATTATGAGAACTGTAGTTCCCAAAGACTATTTACTTAAGGACATATACTGTTAAACTTAATTCTCAATATAAAGAGGTTAAGTACGAAATGTGACCAGTTGCACTGTAATTAACATTGTGAGAGGATATTTGTTTTTTCGTTTTGTTTGCATTTTAAATAACACTACTACTGCTGTTTTCATATTTTGTATATTGTTCAAGATGTTTGCTTAAGCTACTAAAATTGTAATAAATATATTTTCGGAAAAAAAAAAAGTGGGACCGAAGGGTGTGTTCCAACTACAGGGGGATCCCACTCTTAAGCCTCCCTGGGAAAGTCTATTTGGCGGTTCTGGACAGGAGGGTCCATTGGATAGTCGAACCTCGGATTCAGGAGGAACAGTGCAGTTTTCATCCTGGCCGCGGAACGCTGGACCAGCTCTATACCCTCAGCGGGGTCCTGGAGGGTGCATGGGAGTCCGCCCAACCAGTCCACATGCATTTTGTGGACTTGGAGAAGGCGTTTGGCCGTGTCCCTTGGGTAATCATGTAGGGGTGCTCCGGGAGTATGGGGTGTTGGGCCCTTTGTTACGGGCTGTTAGGTCCCTGTACAACCAGTGTCAGAGCCTGGTTCACATCGCCGGTGGTAAGCCGGACAACGACGAGAGTTGGACTCCGCCAAGGTTGCCCTTTCTCTCCGGTTCTGTTCATAACTTGTATGGACAGAATTTCTAGGCGCAGCTGAAGTGTTGAAGGTGTCCATCTTGGTGGCCATAGGATTGCATCTCTGCTTTTTGCAGATGATGTGGTCCCGTTGGCTTCATCAAGTCGTGACTTACAGCTCTTGCTGGACCGGTTCGCAGCTGAGGGCAAAGCAGCTGGGAAGAGGATCAGTGCCTCCAAGTCCGAGACCATGGTCTCTCACCAGAAAAGGGTGCCTTCTCCGGGTCAGGGGGGACGTCCTTCCCCAAGTGGAGGAATTCAAGTACCTCGGGGTCTTGTTCACGAATGTGGGTGGGGAGCTTAAAGGCGAAGCTCACAATTTATCAGTCGATCTACGTTCCTACCCTCATCGATGATCACGGACTTTGGGTCGTGACCGAAAGAACGAGATCAAGGATACAAGCGGCCGAAATGAGTTTCCTCTACAGGGTGTCTGGGCTCTCCCTTAGAGATGGCGTGAGAAGCTCGGCCATCCGGGAAGGGATTGGAGTAGAGCTGCTGCTCCTCTACGTCGAAACGAGCCAGTTGAGGTGGCTCGGGCAACTGTTTAGGATCCTTCCTGGTTGCCTCCCTGGTGAGATATTCCGGGAACGTCCCACCAGGAGGATGCCCAGAGGAACACCCGGGACACGCTGGAGAGACTAAGTGTCTCGGCTAGCCTTGGAGCGCCTTGGGATCACCCACAGAGGAGCTGGCAGAAGTGGCGGGAGAGAGGGATGTCTGGGTTTCATTGCTTTGGCTGCCACCCCCACGACCCGACCCCGGATAAGCGGTGGATTGAGAGAACACGAGTACCAAGAGAAATTACGGGATAGCACGGAGACTCAGCTTGGATTGGATGGTACAAAAATAACTTTGGTAGTAAAACACAATCTGTAAAAATTAGTAACACAAGAATGGCCCTCCTTTAAAATACATAAGTAAAATAAAATAATGTTTTAAATATGACAGCTTCAGTACCTCTTAATACCCTTTTAATGTAGTAAATGAAATAAACACAACAAATAAAAAGGGGTCTATACTAAGTATAGATCCTTTTTGTCCGACTTGTCGCGACCGGTACGGTATGTGGGAAATTTTGTTTTGTAGTTCGTCTGTGAAGCTTCAATTTTGTTTTGGCATTTTGTCTCCAATGCTGGATGCTCTGCTACCTGTGTGTGTGTCTTGCTTGACCCTAGCACAAGGCAATCCCTCGATAATTACGTTGGGCAACAAAGTACTGTAGTATTTTTGGCAAAACGCCAGTTGATTTAAGCATCTGATTATGGTCCCATTAAATACAGTGAAAACCGGACATTTTCATGAATTTCTAATCCTCCTCTCGACGCCCTGGACAGGATGTAAAAAGTGGACATATCCGGGCCAAATAGGACGTTTGGTCACCCTAGCATAAGTGATGTGTCTTTTCATCATTTGAACTTTTATGAAAAATTGGTTAGGTTTATAGATATATTTACTTCTCTGTTATTCCTGCTTTGTCTTTAAATGTGAAGGCAAGTAAACAATAAATTATTAGATAGTTAATTGGGATATTAGTACACAGTATGTCCTTTCTGGCTAAATACACCATAAAATAACACAGAAGACATGCAGCCATCTTGGCAGGTACTATTTGGACAGCTTACATTTCTCCATAAGCAATGAAAATGACAAATTAAATGATATTCAAATATTGATCTTTCTTTTTAAAACTTAAAATGTTATTTAGTAAATTGTAAAAAGATCTGACTATATTTTGGTACCCAGACCAAATACTCCTTGCTTTTGTGTACCTGACAAATCTGTCACGAAACTCAACACACACTCAAATCCAATAAACACAATTCGCAAAATATATCTAAACAAATAAGTATGTGCTCTTGTGTCCAGTAGCGATCATCATCACATTATGTCCACATTTTAATCTTTCTCTCATCAATTGTATTTGCAGACACTACCTCCAGGATGTCAGCAAAAGTCACAATCATGTGATTTATTGGTCTTCTTGTAGGAGGCTAATAGTAAACTTGAGATTCCATGCTCCTGAATAAGAGTCAACATCCTTGACACCTGTCTGCTTATGAACAGCTTTGCTTACTGTTTCTGCGTAGGTAATTTGACTTTGTATGCACAAATATATTGGATTACATAATTCTGTGAGTGCGTTGTAAATTTTAATTCCTGTTTAGGAGATGACACATTTTTCTAATTGGTGACGACCAATAACACACATGACAAAACTTTGTTTTATTTTTATCATAAACTTTTTTATTAGGTCATTCGATGAAATAAACATAGTAATTACTACATAATTTAGTTTTGTTTGGTTAATAGTTTTACCATCGTTGTGTTGTTGTTTGCTCGAGCACGTCCTTGACAGCATGACTTCATCTAAAAGTAATACATTTTTACATCTGAAAACACATGTAAGTGACTATATGTACCAAACAGGCATTTGGATTTACCAATTTTGCTGGATTTAATTTTGGATTGTACACGTACAGTTTGATGTAAGATGTTGTCATGCTCATCTTATATTCTAAATCCTCTCATGCTCAGAAAAGGTAGTCTCTTTGTTTGAGAGTTCTCACTTGTAAAATGATTATACAACTATTTTCATTTATGTTGGAAAGCTTGTAGTTGTTAAATTAAAAATTAGATAGTTTTAAAAAATCATTGGATGTATTTAAAATAGATCTTCACAGTCGAGGTGAAAAGATGGAGAAAAGAAAGAGAAATTGACCCTGTATTTTGAAACATGTTGCCTAATAAAAATATGTTAATCTATAAACTGTAACTGAATATTTTTGTCTATAAATACATGTCAAAGTACCAGGCAAACTACATTATTGAATTACAGCATTATATTTAGTGAAACTTTTTTGTCTGCCTCATCCAAAAGCGTTTTTTTTTCTTGTATTAAATAGAATAAAAGGAATATGTATCTTCTGGATTGTAACCATTTCATTAATTTTGAATAAAGAACTTTCCGGATTACATTCTCGCAATGATTGCTATCACTGTTGCAGAGCAAGGTTTCTTGGTATGAATCCCAACTGGAGCACTAACTGTGTCAAGTGAATATTCTCCTTTTGCATATGTGGTTTCTTCCAGATACCTTGTAACTTTTTTTGTGCCTGTAAATGCACTGTGTCTGTGTGCCCCTTTTATTTCCAATGACAGATGGAATGGGCTTTATTTCCCCTATCCAATGAACTGGAATAAGTGGGTATACAAACCTGAAGGATGGATGGCCCTGCAATGCCAAAGCTTCAAATATTATGGACCCTCCCACACTGAGTTAAAATGAGAAATTTCAACTTGAATGATCAATGATATCACATCTTTTATGCCAGAGTTAAAGTATTGATTGGCATTCTTGATATAAGATCTCCAAAAATACAGGGATTGAGTGAGGGTTCTTGATCTGCCATTTAATCGATTTGTCAATTATTAGCTCATGAATAAAATAATAATATTTGAATTCCCAGCAATTGCTTGGAACACTGAGTAATGGTACAATCTGGATTTTAACAGGTAAAAAAACAGAAATAAAGGGTGTTTATTTTCTATGCCATGGCTTGTTTGCAGCATTTAATTGGTACAAAATGAGAAACTGGCAAAGCTTAAAATCCTGTAAGTCTTTGCAGAGCGCCAAGTCTACCTTGTAGGATATCTAGAATACTGATCAGCAGGTATACAGCAGAATATGAAGAGAAGCATTATTGGGGAGTGGGGGGCAGTCTGTCTGTTCCCTTAATCCGTCAATGCAGCCACACACTGATTCTTCTTTATGCGGTTGCTGTAGGTAACAGAGAGCATGCACTGATCAACGGACACTGGGAGGAGATAGACCACAAGGCCTAACTGGACAATGCTTGGATTACTAGCATTCCCTCATTGTTCTGTATGTGATGAGTCTTTTCCCCCATGCAATCACAGCTTTCATTTGGTGTGCGGGAAACTCCAATTTTCCAAAAAGTTATTAATAGGCCTTACTGTGGCACATGAAACCAATTTCTTAGCAAGTGAAAACTAAATACAAAGTATCAAACTCAATATAGTGGCATTAATACGGTGGCTGAGAAGTGCAAAACACATTTACAATAAATAAAAAAACTTTGAAAAATTAAAAAACAAAATAACATTGTAAGATACACATTCACAATTAAAGAAAAACATCCATCCATTTTGTGAACTGCTTATTCCCAAATCGTTGACATGAACAAATGAAAAAACAATATAGCATTTTAAGAAACAAATTCATTTTTTAGGAGACAAACATTTTTGAAAAAAATTGTTTCTTAAAATGTTATGTTTTTTTAATTTGTAAATGTGTTTTCTGAACTTTAGATGTGTATCTTAAAATTGTATTCAGCCACTGTACATTAATGGCACAAAATAACTGATCAGAATGCTAATCTGAATTTAAATGGCTCTAATATTACCTTTATCAAGTATTATTTCATCGGAATTAAAGGAGCCGTTCTAAGTTGGTTTAGGTCCTATTTATCAGATCGGTTTCAGTTTGTGCATGTTAACGATGAGTCCTCCATGCATGCCAGAGTTAGCCACGGAGTTCCGCAAGGATCCGTTCTCGGACCAATCCTCTTTACTTTATATATGCTTCCTTTAGGTAATATTATCAGGAAACACTCTATCAACTTTCATTGCTATGCAGATGATACTCAGTTATACCTATCGATCAAGCCAGATGAAACTCATCAGCTAGCTAAGCTTCAAATGTGCCTTCAGGATGTTAAAACCTGGATGACCTGCAATTTTCTAATGTTAAACTCAGCTAAAACTGAAGTTATTGTTCTAGGGCCTAAACACCTTCGTGACGCATTATCTAGAGATATAGTTTCCCTGGATGGCATCGCCCTGGCCTCCAGCACCACTGTGAGAAATCTTGGAGTTATCTTCGATCAGGACATGTCGTTTAACTCTCACATTAAGCAAATTTCAAGAACCGCCTTCTTTCACCTTCGTAATATTGCAAAAATTAGGAGCATCCTGTGTAAAAATGATGCAGAAAAACTAGTCCATGCATTTGTTACTTCTAGGCTGGATTACTGCAATTCCTTGTTATCAGGGTCTTCAAAAAAGTCCATTAGGACTCTTCAGCTGATCCAGAATGCTGCAGCACGTGTTCTTACAGGAACCAGAAAAAGAGATCATATTTCTCCTGTCTTGGCTTCTTTGCACTGGCTTCCTGTTAAATCCAGAATAGAATTTAAAATCCTTCTCCTTACGTATAAAGCTCTTCATGGTCAGGCCCCATCTTATCTTAAGGAGCTTTTAGTACCTTACTGCCCTACCAGAGAACTGCGCTCCCAGAATGAAGGGTTACTGGCAGTTCCTAGAGTCTTGAAAACTAGAATGGGCGCTAGAGCGTTCGGCTATCAGAGTCCTCTTTTGTGGAACCAGGTTCCAGTTCGGGTCCGGGAAGCAGACACCGTCTCTATATTTAAGAGTAGGCTTAAGACTTTCCTTTATGATAGAGCTTATAGTTAGAGTAAGTCCACCCCTGGTTGTGCTGCTATAGGCCTAGACTGCCGGGGGAGGCATCATGATGCACCGAGCTCCCCTTTCCTTTCTCTCTCTCCCTCCCGGTGCAACCTCATTCCATTAACAATGTTACTAACTGGACTCTCTCCCTTCCCCGTAGTCGTGTGCTTTCTCGTCCCCCTTCTCTCTTCTCTCTCTTCCTAACACTTTCTGCAGATATTCCTGGCTCTGGAGCTGTGGGGTCTGGATCTGTGGTTGGGAGTCTCCTCCTATCACTTCCTGCAGGTGTTCCTAGAGCTGTGGAGTCTGGATCTGTGGTTGGGAGTTTCCTGCTGCCCCCATGTTCCTGCTCATCATTAGCATTAATATCATTGCCATTTTTAATCTATTCTACGTGTTGCTGTGTTGGCTGCCCCTCTCTGCTCCTTCTGTCCTTCTCTCGCCCTCTCTCTCTCTCTTGCTCTCTCTTTCCCCTCACCCCCAACCGGCCGAGGCAGATGGCCGCCCACCCTGAGCCATGGTTCTGCTCAAGGTTTCTGCCTGTTAAAAGGAAGTTTTTCCTTGCCTGTGTCGCCTAGTGCTTGCTCATGGTGGGAATTGTTGGGTTTCTGTAGTTAACTTCAGAGTAGGGTCTGACCTGCTCTGTTTGGAAAGCGCTGTGAGACAACTGTTGTTGTGATGTGGCGCTATATAAATAAAATTGAATTGAATTGAATTGAATTAGACCAACATTAATTATGGCAGAGTATTTCCTATGTTTTTCAAGAGTGACCACCATAATTTCTTCATTTACTGTCAGAAGGAGAACATTTTAGATCCCTTAAGTTTCTAACACATCTTTGAAAAAGTGTCCCTTTTTGAAAACTTTTATTTCAAGGAAAAAAGGATGTACCACCCAATTTTTTCATTCATTATTTTTCATGGCATTGAATGGGTCTCATCTTAAAACTATTTAATCATAACACAAAGTCTTTTATCGCATATTAAGGTTATGCTGTTTTCTAAAGTAAAGAAGTAAAGTCATCTTGTTTTTATATATCATTATGGTACTGTGCTGCTAGCACAAACCTTGACTTGATAATATATCTGGTCTGACGAGATCACACAAGCTCTCTTTATGCTTTTTGGCAGCTCAGAAGTCAGTTTGTTTGCTTGAAACTTGTATTCACCAGCAACTGATATTCAAATTAACTGAAACATTGCTTTAACTGTGAGACCTATGATGTGTGTAGAATAACTCCAAGGTATTTGAAGAGTCTTGCACCACAGAGAAAACAAAAATCTTTAAACAATGGAGCCGTTAGCACTAGCTAATTCCACTCATTAATGAAACCATTTAAAATAACTAATGTTTCTATTTGATTTATGTTTCTCTACACATACATAATCTCACTGTGTTTTGTTTTTCATAAAACTGGAAAATTCAGTGACAACAGATCTTTGACTTGGTCAGCTGTGCTCCAAAAATTTAGCTGGCCATAATTTCAGATTTGCTTGATCCCTTCACTACCACAAAAGATGTGCAAGGACAGAATTAGAAATATGCACCAGCTGTAGTAAAACCAAGGTCGAAGCTTTATCATACATATTAGTACTAGACCTGATGTACTTTACGTGTAAGAATACTAAAAACATTTTATGCGAATGAAAATCATAGATGAAACTTAAATAATTTGCTTTCAATTTGTTCAAAAGGACCAGACCGTTAGTATAAGATTTAATTATATTTGGGTTTGATTAATCTTACTGGTTTATGTCCATTGTAAAGGTAGGATTGGATGATTAACATTTGCACTAAAAATAGCATGTACAGCAACTGCATTCGTCAGTTGATTTAAGCTGCTTTTGTGTTAAAAAACAACAACAACAAAAATTAACTGAACAAGCACATTGTTTATTGTAAAACAAAGTTTGGGACCTTGAAATAGACCTGTCAACATTTAAACTCTATAAATGTGAGGTAAAAAGTTTGATGAAATGGCTACCGACATTACACACCATGAAAATTTTTTTTTTAATACACTGTGTTGACGCACGAAATTACTCCACTATCCCCAGTTACAGTAAATGCTGTGCTTGCAGATCTTGTAAACAGAAAACCAAATTCTGCAATACAACCACGTTATAGAGAGGGTGGAATTGATAATTTACACGTGTGTCCATCCCTCTTTGTACACAATTCCTCGTTCATCTCTGCAAGCTTGAAATAAAACCATAGGCATTTATTTATATCATTTTTTCCAAACACGATATATGTAAGTAGCCTAAAACAAATACATTTTTTATGGAATAATGATTTAGTTTGCAATTCCTCAAGATTATGATTGGCTGTGTACTAATTCTTTGTTTCAGTAGCTGGGTGTCAGGGAATGAGCCGTCTTTGGACTGTATATTCCTTCTATCTTTAATTATAATCTTCATCATAGTTTTTATGGAGAAGAAAAAATGTATAACGATTAACAAAAAGCATACATTTCAAACTTCTAGTATAAGTCATAGTCTTAGTTATTACAAAAGATATCTTCAAGTGAGTCTCAACATTAGAAAATAAATTCTACGTAAGGTTGTTTCTGAATCCAGCAATAGTTCACCCTAGTATGTATTAAATTAGGCAGGCTTTTATTTTCCATTTGACTGTAATATTCTTCCAAGATTAAAGGTGGCACACAACCTTACTCTAAACATTAATTGAATAGAGGGCTTTCAAATCTGGCATTTTACCATAGAAAAAGACATACTACTTTGCTGTCATGTGAATGAATGGAAAAGGCATTTAGTGACAAAGAGGTGGCCTTTTCCCAATGATGTATAAGTTGAAAGCTGGTGGAAGATTGTAGCTTCGTCAATTTCTGAATGGCTAGATGCAATATTATAACTGTTTGAAAATGCCTATCAGTGCTTTTTGACAGGAAAGGGGAGATGGGAAACAAAGAGTCAGGGATGAAAAATTATTGATTTGAATCCTGATCATGACAGTACAAAATAAAACAAAAAATGGAAGTGTTGCCCTCATATATAGAACAATTACGTTTATGGGTAACAAAATGGGCACAAAAAATCTCTTTCAATCCTGTTTGGGACCTCTTTCTCCTTTTGGCAGATGTCTGAACAATTGTTAACATCTCCTCCTCTCCTTTGCCTGATGAGGTGAAAAGGATCCACTCGTTCCCAGGACAGAAGAGACTTCATTTTTATATGTGAACGGCTGTGAACACTGCTGAATGACACACTACAAAGGTTGGATGTGCCGCTGCCCTTTCTCTCTTAAATGGTACGTTGGCATTTAGCTTCACACATGTCAGCAGAACACACACCTCTCAAGTATTTGCACCCAAAATGTGTGGAAGTGTGTGCACCCACATTCACACAGAGGATTTTTATCAGCTCCTAGAAACAGGAAATAGGGTAGAAAAGTGTAAGGAGGAGAAAGGGAGAGACAAAGGATGATAAGACAAAGAGCAAGAGAGCAGATTCATATGAACATTACATTTCATTGAAAGACAATTTACATTTTGAGTCTGTATTATGTTAATTTAGAGTGGCCTCTCCAGATAATTCTATTACACAGTTAGCTCTCCTGTGTTGTCCAGGGCAAAAAATCATTTTACACTCAGAACACACACCTGCTGATGAGTGTCTCAACATGATGGAAAACAAAGGCTAAAGGCATTTGGGTGTGGAACTGAGTTTAGTTGCATGTGTGTGTGTGAAACACAATATGAGAGTCTTTTAAAGATGAACTTATCTGAATGAATTATGATCTAGTGAAATAGTTTTATTAGATTATCTTTCTGTACAGTATGTTTAGAGTGAATGCAGCAGATGCGGATTATGTTTTTAACTAAAGACAATAGAAATGTATTGGAATTTAATCTACCATATTCAGATGTCAACACATGGGGTGACTTAATCTTCATTTTTAAATCACAGGTAACTGCTCGATAGCCCCATATTATTGTAATCTTATTTCTTCAGCAAATAAAAATTTCAAACATTAGTTTTTCTTCTCTAAATTTAAACTTTTACACTGCTAATGTACTGCTTTATTCCACAATGAATGCTTAACACACTATCTTAACAACCATTACCAGCACAAAATAGTGCTCTAGTACAGTACAAATACACACATTTCATAACTTGTTCTACAGTCATCAAATCTTAATATCTTATAGCAAAAGACTATGTGCACCACAGTGGATAAAGAGTTTAGAGTTTAGCAACATTAATCAGATGAAAGAAAATCTAAATATTATTGCCCCTGGATGTATTTATATAGTAAAGTTTGACCATTATTTTTTGTAGCACATACTTGGCACATACTCAGGTTCCAATAGAGCTGATTTGGGCCAATGGCAACTGCTCATCTCTGACTGGATAGGGAGTAACAAGACTAGCTGAGTCAGGAAAGATACTCTTTTAAGCTACTTCAAAAAGTAACAAAACTACTAACATTCATCCAAGACCATCAGCATTGTAAAATCCTGGGGACATGAATGAACAAGGTTCAACCAGGACATTCAGCTGATATATTGTGTCCGCTATATCCTTCACTGTTACATCACCTATATTGCACAACAATGATTCAAGCAACTGTTTAAACTGAATACGTCCAAAATCCAAGTTTTTTATACTAGTTTATTCATGTTAAACTTCGTTCATTTCACGATGTGATTACTATTCAACGTGATTATGATTGTATTAGGTTGACATGTGTATTACTATTGTTTAATTAGTCTAATTATAATTGAAGAAACTGTATTGGGGGTTGCGTGGTTGGTGGCAGGCAGTGTGGGTTGGACAGAGTCTCGATCAGACCACTTGATATGGATGACACCGACGATGGAGGTCAGCTAAATGCCTGAGGCTTTTATTAATTGGTGAATAGGTGGTAGTAAAGTTTACAGTTTACAAGTTCAACTGTGTGTGCTTGGAAAAGAAGAAAAAAGAATGACATCGAACACAATAAAGGGACCAAACAACTTCCAAACAAACAATATATCACGAATGGTATCAATCAAATAAGTATTCAAATCAAATAATATCAAACAATGCATTAGTGCATATCACCATATAAAATGAACATATTACTCAATGCGCACATATTAAATTCGCCACATGGCATGGTTAAGTTAATCAAATAGAATAGGAAAGCAACTGAAGATCACTCACATTGTCTTAACTTAAAACAAAGAAACTCAAGGAAGCAAATCAAAGACGTTCAATTTACGTTAACAAGTAGATGCACATTGGAACTTGGAATTGTGGCAATGCAGTATCGAAAGGGTGGACCATGGGCAGGCTACAAACTTTCCCAGCAGGGATGTGGGTGTGGTCGGGTGTGGCAGGTTAGCCCTGCCCACCGAAATGGGGACGCCATTTCTTCTACAAGAGGGAGCCAAACAAAACATGACAGGGAGCCTTAACGATAATTGTTTTATTCCCTTGTAAAACAGTCCATTTGCTCATAATACTTTCAAGGAATGATTAAACTACCTCAATCTAATAATTTTTAACGGACCATTAAATACTAGCTTTTAAAATGAACAAACATTTCTGTCTCAAAACAAACTGAATTATTTGGCCTCAGGCCATATCTTGGTGGCAACCTATCTGACAAGAACAAGATACATCATATATTCAATATATAACAGGCTTGGATACTTTAAGCAGCTCCTCTGGAATAAGTGGATACAGGTGTGTACCTACACCTGCCTAAGGTTCCATGAGGAAATTATGATAATAATGATTACTTATAATTACTTAGAGTTCCAGATCAACTTTGTTAACAGCGACTGTTCATTCAAAGCGTCAGGTCATGCAAATATATTGACTGTGGCTAGAGCAGTTTGGTACATTGGTTGCTCTCTCTTCATGAAGTTTATTTTTCTCTTTTAATATACATGCTATGTTTCCAGAAAAAAAAAACATTTCTATTTTCAGATGTTTTACAGTCATAGAGAATTACATTTTCTACAGAAAATTACCTAAATTCGAGCATCTTTTGAAACAGTAATAAACATTTATTTTTAAAAATGTAATAATATTACATAAAATACTCACTGAATCGTTTTGAGCCTATGATAAGTGACTGTTAATCATATGTTAGTTAAGGCAGCCATGTGTGTATTTCAGCCATTGTAATTGTTTTTGTTGTGGGGCAGAGAGCCAGGAGGTCTACCTCAGGGACACAGTCGCAGGTGTGTCCAGCTAACTACTCTTCAATTCAGCACACCTGAGGCCAGTTACCTGGGGAGCCTACTTAAGGACGCTGGGATCTTCGGTCAGTGCTCTGACGTAAAACCCGTATGGTAACCTTGAGCCAAGTTCCTATGACTGCTGTATTTGCATAGTGTATCTCCCCCCCCCGTGTACATTGTTAAACAGTTTTTTGCTTTATCCTTGTTTTTCCTCCAAGGAACAACCCCAGCGTGCCTTCCACGGCTCCCTGCCCCATGCTCTCTACGTCTTGCTGTCCCCGCTTTGCAGGTTCCTGTGTTTTGTTTGGTTTTTGTCCCAACATCTGGGAGAATAAATGGTGGCGTGCCCACCTCAAAAAAGAGATTCCCAGAGGTCCCCTCGAGCCATATCTGATTAAGCACCCAAAGTTCTTTCCATCTTTAGTGACTCATAGTTCTAAATGAAAAAATATTTATTTTCTGCACTGTAGCCAAGCTGACATAAAACCACAGCTCCATCGAGCAAAGTATCCCGATACCTCTCACTAGCTACGACTTCATGAGCTTTGTTAATGATAACATTCTAGCCATTCTAGCCAGAAACCAAATCCACCAAGACTTGCCTTCAACTGATACTGACTTATTTCTAAACTCAGGAACGTTAGAAACCACTGTAAAACTAGTTCCATTTTTTGAATGCTTTGCTTCCCTTAATCTTTACCAACGAACGTCAATAATTTCTTTATCCAAACCATCAACCTGCCTCTTACACCCCATCCCGACTAGGCTGCTTAATGAAATCTTACCCTTATCAAGGTATGTGCTACAGTCTCTGTATTGGTTTTATTAGATCTCAGTCCTGCATTGATACCATTGACCATCAGATCCTATTACAGAGACTGAAACATTTCATTGGCATTAAAGGGGCCGCTATAAGTTGGTTTAGGTCCTATTTATCAGATTGGTTTGTGCATGTTAACGATGAGTCCTCCATGCATGCCAACGTTAGTCATTGTGTTCTACAAGGATCTATGCTCAGACCAATATTCTTTACTTTACATACGGTTCCTTTAGGTACTATTATCAGGAAACACTCCATGAACCTTCATTGTTATGCAGATGATGCTCAGTTATATCTATCGATCAGGCCAGATGAAACTCATCAGTTAACTAAGCTTCAAATTAGTCTTCAGAATGTTAAAACCTGGATGACCTGTAATTTTCAAAAGTTATTCTCAGATAAAACTGAAGTTAACTAAACCACAGATTAAAGTTAAAGGTCAGAGAAAGGGTCTAGACTACATGTTCACTAGTGCTTACTCAGCATTGCATGGCACGGCTCCAAATTTATTTTTGTATTTCCTCTATAGGCTGGCCCCAGTAAACAGTTACAGATTTGGCACCTACTCAGTGTGGCAGACACTGATTGGGCAAGGAGTCATGTGATTAGAAAGTGACTCCATCTCCTAAACCCCACAAATTTTAAAAACAGGGCAACAATGAATGACCAATTTAACAATTTTTGTGATCATAAATGTTTTAAAGGCCTGATACACTAACGAAAACACAGTTTCCGCAAAGTGTTTCATTGTTGCCTTGAGCTTGTGTCGCATATTAATGACGTCACGCAGCGGACAGCATATCTTTCTGTTCGGCACACCTAAGCCGCGTAGAGCCATGCTGGGCCAAATCATGCAAGGCTGAGTAGGCACTAATGGAAAAACACCATTAGGGGGTATAGACTGAGGGTCTTTTCTCTTTTTCGTCATGTAGATGTAACATTATTGTTGTCATTAACCCCTGTTTCTCTTAAACACCATATCACCTGCAGATGTGGTGTTTAATATTGTGTTAAGGTAATAGTCCTTTCAAACCTCTGATGGTCACCTCGGTCTGGTTCTTCCTAAGGTTTCTTTCTGTTGAGAGTTTTTTTTTTCTTTCCACAGACACAGATTGGATTGAGGGGGAGTTGGAAGTGAGTATGGTGGATTAATTAACTCAGTGCCAAGAACAGCACTTTTCAACAACTAGTGTGCCTGACAGATCAGCAGGTGCGCCATGGGAAATTTGTTAATTTCATCCAATGGGTCCAAAAAATATCTCTGTTACTGCAAATAATGCAGTGAATGAGAGTAATTTGTGCCTGCATTGCAGTGACAATGATGCAGAGCAAATGCTTTTAATTTTGGGGGAATTGGGTATCCAATGACCTTGTTAATTTGAGACCATAAAATGATTTAATTAGTACAAGTGATGCAGACAGAGAGGTGAAAGTGACAATATAAATCTCTAAATAAAACCAAACAGCAAATTGGGCCTTGTACAAATTTCTGACCCAAATGAGAGCCCTAAACACTGGCAATACTGCAACAGTTATGTTTCCCTTTTTGCAGGAAACAGCACTGGTGAGGGGGTGTGGCAGTGAGCTGCAGGATGGGAGGTGTGGGGAAGGCTCAGGGGAGCAGTGCAAGGGAGGGTGAATAACAAACCTGGAAACAGTTGGCTAATCACTCTCCCCTTGTATAAAAACAGTAGAGTGCTTGACCTGGCAGAGGAGAACTGGAGACGGATGAATAGACAGACAGCCGAATCCAACAGAATAGTGTGTCCCAACAAAGGGAGTTAACCACTGTGTGTGTGTGCGTCTGACGTGGCCTCGACGGATGTACGAAGGCAGCCATGACTGAACCACAAAAGCCCATACTGATGCTGGCCCAGATGCTGGCAGAGATGGCAACAATGAGCCAGGAACAAGCAATCCTAAGCCAGCAGCAGCTGGGGGCCCTAAAGGCTCAGACAGAGCAGCAGACACTTCTGCTGGAGGCAACGGTGTCAACCCCAAGGGGACAGGCGATCAACAGCATCCAGCTGCACAAGTTGACGGAACAGGACGACCCACAATCATTCCTCGGAATGTTCAAGGCGATGGCAACGGCTTGCGGGTGGCCGGAAGCAGAATAGGCAGTTCGACTGCTCCCCTTCCTGTCTGGGGAGGCACAAACAACGGCGCTTGGTCTGCCGGCCCCCTCCCAAGGACGATACCAGGAGGTGAGGATGGCCGTCCTAGATCGGCTGGCGTTCTCGGCGGAGGACCATCAGCGCTGGTTCAGGGAGTCCAAGCTGGGACCGGATGGGTGCCATTTGTCTTCGCACAGCAGCTGAGGAACATGGCGACCCACCGGTTGCAGCCTGGTGAGGCTGTGGGCGAGCAGCGGCTGGTAGAGGCGGTGGCCCTAGGGCAGTTTGTGGAGGGGCTCCTGGGGCAACAACGGACTAGGTGCGGTGCCATCCCTCGGCGGATCTGGCGGCTAATGTCACTCTGGCTGAAGATCAACTGGCGGTTGTTTCTCAATGCCAGACACCGGGTGGCGAGCCAGAGTGGTCAACCAGAGTGGTCAGCCCGATGGCTATGGCACCCAGACGGAAGTCGGCAACCACACCCAGTCCGCAGGCCCCACGACTGCTCGACCCCTTCCTGCCCCCCATACTCGCCTCTCTGGTCCCCCCCAGTTCCAGGTCCTAGCCACTGCGGGCCCTGCTCCCGACCCACAGGGGTTTCCTCAGGCGGCAGGGCAGGCGTGCTGGAGGTGTGGACTGCCCAGCCACTTCCGCCGTGAGTGCCCACTGATGGAGGTGGGCCAGATGATTTGGGTGGTCAGCCCTCCAGCACCTTCCCCCGGTCCAGAAGGGACGTACAGTGTTCCGGTAAGGATTCAGGGGGGTACACATCGAGCAATGGTGGATTCGGGCTGTACCCAGTCCATGGTTCACCAGAACCTGGTTCGAGGCGGGGCATTATTGGAGGCGGGGTGTGTGGACATCATATGTGTACATGGGAACATTCACAGATACCCTGTGGTGCCAGTGGAAATATGGTACAAGGGGAAAAAGCATAATATCAAGGCGGCGGTTAGTGCCTTTGACCAAGTGATAAAAATTGATGGTCACATGGTGCACCCCGACGCTGCGTTGACATTTCCGCACTTTTCATTGCAGGGAAAGGTTGTATCGAGTGAGTTGTGACACTCAGACTAGTGAGGTGATCACCAAGTTGTTGGTGCAGAAAAGCTGCTCGGAAACAGTGTTCCAGGCGGCTCATTATAAGCTGATGGCTAGTCACATGGGGTATGATAAAACACTGAACCGGATAATGGCCCGCTTTTATTGGCCAGGCAATGGGGCAGATGTTCACCGCTGATGTGCGATGAATTGGTTAGTTAATCCACCGTCCATCCCAAGGGCGCCTCTGCGCCCACTACCTCTGATGGAGGTCCCATTTGAACGGGTCGGGATGGACCTGATTGGGCCATTCCAACGGAGCATACGCGTATAACGGTTTGTGTCAGTCCTTGTGGACTACGTGATTCAGAGGCAGTGCCTCTATTACGGTGATTTATTCCAAACTTCGCTGAGCTGACCAGCCCCTTGACTGACCTCACCCGAGAGGTGAGCAGTGCCAGGTGTGGGGAGCGTCTTATCCACACACCTAACTTCTCTCTCCCCTTTATTCTGCAGACTGGGGGCTGTTCTGTCCCAGCAGGTGCAGGATGTCGAAGGCCCAGTGCTGTAAATCAGCCAGAAGCTGTCTGACAGGGAGGCCAGGCACGGTGGAGAGGGAGTGCCTGGCCATCCGGTGGGCGGTCGATGCTGTGCAGTACTACCTGCTGGGGCGCTCATTCACCCTCTGCTCGGACCACGCTCCCCTCCAATGGCTCCACTGCATTAAAGATGCCAACGCATGGATCACCCGTTGGTATCTGGCTTTACAGCCATTTAATTTCAGGGTGGTCCATAGGCCGGGGACGCAGATGGTGGTGGCCGACTTCCTCTCCTGTTCCCATGGGGAGGGGGGAGTTAGGCCAGACGGCTCCCCGGCCTAAGTCAGGCGGTGGAGATATGTGAAGGGGGTGTGGCACTGACCTGAGGGAGGGGATGTGTGGGGAAGGCTCAGGGGAGCAGTACCAGGGAAGGTGATTAGCACACCTGGAAACAGTTGGCTAGTCACTCTCTCCTTGTATAAGAACCGCTGGTCCTTGCAGAGGAGGACTGGAGACGGATGGACATATAGACAGCCGAACCCAACAGAACCTTGTGTACCAACAAAGGGAGCTCACCACTGTGTGTGTGTGTGTGTGTGTGTGTGTGTGTGTGTGTGTATGTGTGTGGGTGCAAGTGCTTGCACATTCACAAAATAAAAACGTCTGCAAACGAACCCTGGACCATACTTATCTCTCGAAGCACCAACGCCGGCTGAACCGCCACAAGCAAATTGTCCACCAGTGCTATGGTTCCAAGGAAACTCAAACGCCATCTCCAAACAAAACACGTCAAAACAAAAACATTGACTTCATGAACAAACAAACAAGCAAAAAACATAAAGGTAAATGAGGGAGCTCTCAAAAATATCGACAAAGAAGCCAAGCTCATAGCCAATACAAAAAAAGCCACACACTGAAACATTGAAACTGATGGTTTTGGAAAAGATGTGCATCAGTGGGAAAGTTATACTATAGTTTGACAAATCGATAGATATGAATTGCCTTGCTCAACTTTTGGCAAATGTTTGTTTTGTGGATGGAGATGCCGTCAGAGAAAACTTTCTAATTTTGAGGGCACTGCAAGACAAATACCAAACAACATTAGGAAATATTTTTGTCACATCAGAATATCTTGAGCAAGGATGACTAACATTGGAAAACTACTTCAGTTAAGATGTTATTGTAACGCACATTTTTTTTCACTGAGAGGCACACATTGCCAAGTTGCAGCAGACATAACTCCTTTGCTGGAAGATTTTGAGCAAGTATTTTTCCGTGGGTTTGAGCTGGGCAAGGAGTTTGACTAACATAAGGTGCAATGATGCAGAGCTGCCTTCAAGTGTTAGGAGTGGAATGCTAGGGTGGCATACATCGCATATATAAGTCAACTTCTGAATAGACTAATCCTCTAACTCAGATATAGTAAGGTGTCAGCACAACTAGATTCTGTCAGAAAATGCATAAACATTTGAAAACTCTTGAGCAGAAGTTGCCATTTTATTTACCTTCAGCCTCACTGAGTGCCTTGAGTGAGTTAAACACCCTTGTAGCTCAGCAGCAGTTCTTGGAAAGGACATGCCTTTGTAAGAGCAAGAAAAACAAACTGAACTGAGACAACATTGTGGTTTAAAGCTTAGCTTTGCTGACCTACTTTTGGACAGTTTTTTGGTTGACTACAGCCAGTGAGCTCCCCATTTTTGCAAACTGATCTATTTCAACATTTTCCACAGTATGTGAGCTGAGCTTTTCAAGCATGAGGCACTGACAGCACTTTAGCTTTGCATGTGTCTTTCTTCAATTTCTGCTAGGATAATATGTTTGTGTTAAACTATACCGGTCCAGGTTTCTCAGTGAGTGCATAGAAATCCATTGAAAGACAATTTAGTTTTCATATAAATATTATCTAAACTCACACCATTTCGGTTCGATGGTGTGCTTTGGGAGTTTGTTTTTATAAAAAGTGTGAAATGGCTTAAAAACGTTGAAATACACTGGTTTAGAGATTACTTTTGTTTTGATATAAATAAATTATTGAATATACAAAATATATATCTGTTGTTAATAAGAATTACACAAATAAAAATAAAACAGTGCTTATCAAATTTTCCCATTTCTCTTTCAAAAAGGTTTGCCAGGTGGGTTACTCCTTCAACTACTTGGGTAATGAATAAAAAAGCCACAAACATCATTCAAGTCATACTAGGTAATGATGGGATACTTTCCTTGTAGCTTTCCTTCATGATTTTACTTGATTTATATAACACTTTCTAATGTAGCTTCAGTTTGAAAGGTCATTATCTGTGTGGTCCCATGTATAGTTACACATAGATGCAAAAATTATAATCAGTTTTAGTATGTGTCTGTTTTTTTTTCTTCATGATGGTTTTTAGTTTGGTCCACATTGGGTCATAGCTGGCTCATTTTTCATGGTGTCATGTCTCGACCAAAGAACAGCACCATCAAAAAAGCCAAATGCAAACATACCAGACACACATATCTTTCAGCCAAAACCAGCAGGGTTTGTCCTCCAGCTTTCAGTGGAGAATGAGGAAAAGTAATTTCTCTGTACTTGGCTGTCAGTTCAGAAGACTCACCAAGCCATTGCAGAGTAAAAACACACATAAGCAGACATATGCAAAATGAATATGTTTGGCAAATGTTTTTTCTTTTATTTCTATTTACAATCCTGTAACACCTTAAATTCAAAATATGATGAGGAATATTACATTCATGCCCTTCATATTGTTCTGCTTCGAATACAGAAAACCTCTAAAACACATATCAGTTAAACTAAATGAAGATTTGGTGGTAGCATTTATTCAATTTACATAAGCTGAACGAAACAAAATTATAACACAGCATCAACATATTGCAGTGGTGTTGAAAACTCCAAATGTAAAACCTGACAGATTTATTTTCCATTGCAATGCAAAGTTGATATCTTATATTTATATAGAATGGCTTTGTAACAAGTTGTATTGATCAACCTTCAGTTCCATCTAATGGCACATATACATAACCAGCAGTGCTGCATTATTTTTGTGAAAATGCCTGCTGGGTCATGTCGGTGTTAAAATATGCAGTCTTAGTGAATGTGGATACTTTGACTACAGATGTGTTGTGTTCCTTTATAAAGTTGATTCATTAATGTAGTGAAGTTGTTTGTTGTTAGAAGGAATGCACTTAATTAATGTATGCAAATAAGTGCAAGATCACACCTTGCCAAAGGATGAGACAGAGGAGACAACCATTGCATATCTGTGTTAATTAGTGTTTTGTGCAGAGTGCACTAGCTTCTAGAGTGTGAACTGAAGATATATGCACTAGTTCAGTTTGAAAGGTGTTACCTGACAGAAAATACGTTCACTTTAAAAACTATACTCCAGTTTTAGAGTAAACTATACTTCAACTTTTTAGTTTTTTGCTATACCGTTATTATTTTTAGGCATCTGCATTAGTATAAACAAACAGATGAATATGATCCCAGCTCTCAGGGTGACACAACACAGGCGGACAAGGTATGAAGCCGATAGGACATTGTAGGGGGCTAAAAAGCTAATTTTCTCAGTGGCCTTTTTGCACCTCTACCCTTCATATCTAGTCATTTCCATAAAGTGCTCTCCCTGGGGAACCAACAATAATAAACAGTTATTAGTAAATGTATTAAGCCAGCCCGTCCCTTTTGCCCTCTTGCCTTTCCTCGATAGTCAACCTGCAAACTCTCACAGAATCATCTCAGCACCAGCCAGACCTGACATGGGAGACATGCTTTTGTGTATGCATATGTGTGTGTAAGTGCATCTAATTCTGACCCATCTCAACACAGAGTACTGAATACATGATGGAATTGGGCTAATGCTCATAATAGCTCTGGCTATTACGGCAAAAAGCTTTACGCACTATACACCTGCCAAACTCCCATCTATAGTGATTTCATCTGATTGCTTTGTGCTTTTAGTTATGAAATCCCTTCATATTACCTTTTTATTTATCCAGTTATTTTGCACTTTCCATTATAGAGGGCTAAATTGCTCTGAATTAAAATTCAAATCCATGATGTTTTGTGAATCAACCTTTTCAATTAGTGATCTATGACTGGTAACTCCAATTAGAGCATCACACTACGTGTAGGTTTGTTAGCAAAGACTATTGTGTTTAAAAAGGTCTATAAAAATCCATAAAAATATATTGTTTTTAAGCCACTTTTTTTGAAGATTAGGATCTGAGTTTGTTGTATTTTGTGTTCATCTGGTCACATGTGCTAGCAAGGCCAAACATGCTCCATCACATCGGTCAGTATTATTATTACTGTTTTGCATTTGTTTTTGTCATTATCACCAAGACTCAAGGGAGCTGGCATGCACAACACATCAGTGCATATGTACAAACAGACATTAATCTCCATATTGGGAAACACAGGATTATTTTTATAGGTAGGTGTTCCTGCGAATTTGAATTGGTCCTCTGCATACGTTAAAAGAAAGGAAGTGGGGTGAAAAGGGGGAAACAAAGGATATGCACTCACTGGGATTCTCCAGATTGAATGTTTCAAACAAAGATTCTTAAATGCATGAACTTATTTACATTTCTATTGATTTCTGGTTGACATAATGAGGCTGAGAGAGGGCACACAGGCTTCCAACCTGGATGAGGTTTTCCAGGTCCGGGTAGCTGAAGACACATTTAGCACTCAAAGAATGTGTGACTTTCAATGAATGTGAATCTAATTCGTATCACGTAATAGGCCTTACTATTAGCCTAAGCCTTTATTTGTTTAGGTGATATCGTGAGGAATGGTGTATAAACCCCATTTTATTGGACAAAACATGTTTTTTTTCATTTGTTCATAAAGTAACTGCTTTATTAATCAAGACATTACATTCACCTTAATTCTTTTCAGAAACCCCTATTCAAACACAGACATTGTAGGATGTTTCATTGTAGAACGAAATAACGTATTATATCTATATCCTCAGTTTAATGATAATACATTTTCCCATTGTTTTTCATATTTAGAGAAATTCAGAAATGGGCTGTTCTTTGTTGTGTTAGTGTGGTTGTCGGTCTTTCAGTTTTGCTCCTCTGTCAGACAATAGGTCACAATGAATAAAGACTGACTTTGTGATGGGGTAATGAGTCAATGAAAAATAAGAATGTCCAGCAAAAAAGTTTTCTGAGATTATCGCCTGCATTTTCGCAATTGATGTTGTTGGAGCTTTGTCATATTTGTCATGAAACTAGTTGTTGATCGCTCCTGCCAGGTTGATTAAAGAAAAAAAAAATTGTAACGTGACTTAGCATCATTTCTGATCCGTATGCATTGAAAATATAAAGAACACTGGTACCACGACATTGTTCACATTGTTAATAAACTATTACTTTGTTATAGAAATTTTCACATATACTTATGGCAAAGCTGACAAAATCATGCAAGTTAAAACACCGGAACCTGAATTCTTCCAACTCTGATTTGGTTGCATTTTCCATAGGGATGCTGGGTGTTACAATCAGGAGCATTGGGGTTTTGTGTGATTGGACATTGTCTCAGTGGTACTATTTTTTTAACGTAAAGGCCCTATGTTGGGGCCCTTCAAAGGAGTACTCTTCTTTGTCATCATCAAAATCAGCATCAGAATCATCACTTTCCATTGGCCGTTTCTTCAGTATCTACTTCTCACATTGATTCTCTTTTGGTGTTGCCGCTGTGATACCTGTTCTGGTGGATGGTCAGAAGGCAGGAACCCGCACATTAACAAAAGGTTACTATGGAGGGTACAGTGTTGGCCATTATCACTCTCAGGTGTGACAACATACATAAGGCCACTGCCAATCTACCTCACAACTATGTAGACTAGTTTCTCCCATTTGTGTGTCAGTTTACGCCTCCAATGTACACTCACATTTCTTATGAGAACCCGATAACCGTTGAGTAGCTCAGCAGCTCTGTGTTCTATATCAAATTTTGCTTTATTTTTTTCTCCAGCCTTTTATGAGCTCAACGTGAGCTCATATGGTGAAAACCCTGTTGTTTCATTCTGTGAATAATTGTACGCATGGACGAGGGGTTTGACAAAGTCTCTTCGATGTTGTTTGTCCTCATCCTCTAGTGTTCCAAGCATGCTCAACAATGTCCTATTGTTCAACAGGATTTCCCTGGGGGCAATAGGGTGTGGAACCTAAGCTGATTTGATCCAATCAATGAACAGAGTTCCTTAATTATGTGACACTCGATGTTCCTCCCTTGATCACTATGTAGAAGTTTGTGAAAGCCATAGTGGACAAGGAAGTTCTCCAAGAGAACTTTTGCAACAGTCTTGGCATTTCATCCTTAGTTGCCACTGCTTTGCGAACTTTGTGAAATGGTCAGACATGACTAAAATGTTCGTGGAATCATGGCTGTCAAGTTCAAAAGACAAGTAAAGCATGCAGACCCATTACGATGGATAGGCTGTGTCATGTCTGGGGGATATCATGTTTTTGTCCAGTCTCCATGATTGTCTTGTCATTTCCTGTTTTATTTTGAAAGATACATCTGCTTGTTTCAGTCCACTTGCACTCCCCTGCGTGTCACATGTCTGCTTGTCTTCCTTGATAACCTATTGTGTACACCTGGGCTTCCCTTTCCCTCATGTGTTAAATAGTCCTCGTTTCCCCTTGTCTGGTGCCAGTGAGTTTCGCCATTTGTTTCCTTCCTATAACTGTACTGAGCCTTACCTTGCCTTGAACCTAGCCTTGCCTTGCCCTCCCGTTTATGCCTCGTAAGATAGTTTGATTTTGTCCTTAGTAACTTTTGGTCCTCTTTTCAGAGTGAGTTTATTTTACTTTGTTCACAGCTTTGTCTGCTTCATTTGAGTGATTATTTTTTGATACTTTGTTCATAGTTTTGTCTATCTTGTTTTGGTACTTTGTTTCCACTCTCTGAGAGTGCGCTTTTGGTTCAATAAAACCTTTTTGAACCATGATCTCTGCATCTGGGTCCTGCCTCGAGTTACAATGCTGGCAGGCTGTTTATATGCCAACAATAGCAGCTGCTTTCTATGGTTGGGCTTTCCTACTGAACACCTCTCGCACACCCGGCATTTCTTTTAAATAGACTCTTTGATCTTTGGCCAGTAAAACCTGGCATGGGCTAGGCTGAGCACATGTTTAGGTACTACATGACCAGTGTCATCATGCCTTGCTTGTAGGGCTCTGTCCCTATGCTGTACAGGCAACACAAACTAAAATTGAAGCATCTCCTATAAAGAATTCCTTCCATGATCTCAAGTTTGTTCCATTCTTTGACTAACAATTTCATCTTTGTTTTTTTTCGAAGTTTAAAGCCTCAAAGCAGTGCTTTTGTGTACTTTCCACCATGGCAATGACCCTCCTTCCGGATCGGATCAGTCTGCTCTTTGTGCTTTGGTCCACTAGTCTTTTGTCGTACCAGGTAACATGGTTTTGTCAGGACTGGACCGGCTGAGCGAGGACTCAGATGCAGAGCTTGTTACAAAAAGGTTTTATTAAACACAAAACGCACTCCAAAGGAGTGGGACGGGGAGGCGCTCCAAACGGAGGAAAAAGTTACAACAGAAATCTTCTCCGAAGAGGCAGGAAC
>CAJRST010039999.1:18477525-18517021 GCA_907169785.1 Menidia menidia | reverse complement strand
ATGAAAGAACTGGTCACTGTTGCCACCAAGAAGGCCCCATGCTCCAGTCCCATTCCTACACCCCTCAAATCTCCCACGCCGTCGCCCTGCCCCTCCTTCTCCCCCACCACAAATGCCATGCCCCAGCTCCAGTCCCATTCCTGCACTCACAAATCTCCCTGCAGCCACAGTTCTCCCCCACCGTCGTCTTGCTCCACCTCCCCCACCTATAACTCCAAAGATTATCTCAGCCCTCAATGACCAAAGGGAGCGCAGAACTGGGTTCTGCAGTAGCAACAGTACAACAAGCCATCTGGTACCTGGGTCATATGAAACAGTTGTTGGAGTAAGATAAAGTATCAGTATGCTGATATTTACGGCAACAGTACTACATGTACCCATGGCAAGGATAAGCAGATACCCGATATGGAAGTAGCTTCCTTCATCCCTGTTCTGATACATAACAGAAAAAGTTTAATCAGCCTTCAGAGACCAACACATTCTGCACATGTTTCAAACCGCATGTTCACTACACATCAGCCACAGCCAGCCCATAATACTGATACACTGAAACTATCTTTACTAAATGTCAGGTTTTTAGCAGGGAAAACCTTTTTAATTATTGACTTTATTTCCTCTCACAATCTTGACTTTATGTTTTTAACTGAGACATGGTTCGACAAAACCACAGCTGATGCATTCCTGATTGAGGCTAGTACACCATACACTCAATTTTGTATCTGAGACACGTCGGAACCAGAAGGGTGGGGGGTTGTGCCATATTTAGTGACAATTTACTCACACAAAAACTATCTCTTTTTTTTTCATCATGTGAGTATGTCATTCAAGATGGAGATAAAAACAATCTTCCATTCTTTATATTACCATCTATTAACCCGACAGAACTGTTTTATAGATGAGTTCACTGAATTACTTTCAGTTGTGTGCACTAACTTTGTCTGCTCGGTCATAACAGGGGACCTAAATGTGCATGTGAATGCAGCCCAAGATAAGCATTGTAAAGAACTTACTGCTGTCCTTGAGATGTTTGGTCTAATTCAGCATATGGGCGAGCCCACTCACAACCGAGGACATACTCTAGATGTACTCATTTTAAAGGGTGTTGTCATTTCAAGTGTAGATGTTAATGATGTTGCTTTGTCTGATCATTTTTGTGTTTTCTTTGACCTGTTTTTTACGCCCGCACCAGCAGTTGGGTCTGCAGTTGTTTGGAACTCACTAAGACTTATTAATGACAACACAGGGACAGTTTTTGGAAATGATCAGGTGTGAAGATATTCCAAGTTTTAATGTTGATAATCTGCTGAATTCTTACACAAGTGTCTTAAAGGTCTTGGATGCCATTGCTCCTGTCAAGGTCAGAGTGGTTAAAAACAAACGGACAGGACCATTGAAAAGCGCTGACTTGATCAGGGCCCAGAAAAGGGAGTAGCGGAAATCCGAATTGAAGTGGCGCAAGTCAAAGCTCCAGGTTGATTTTAAGATGTACAAAAAAAAGTTGTGTGTTATCAGCAAGACTTTGCATAGAACAAGAGAGCGTTATTTTTCTCAAATCATCAAGAACTGTGGAAACAACTCTCATGTCCTGTTTGATATAGTTAGCAGATTAACAAACCCTCCAGTCTCACTGCACTTGGAACTTGTTTCTACATCCAAATGTCAGGAGTTTGCAATATTCTTTAATGACAAAGTTAAAGGGATAAAAAAAAAAGTGCAATCATTCCTAAAACACAAATAACTGCTCTGCCCCAAGTTAATCATCTAGAGCTGACACAATTTACACCTGGCACCAACAAAACTATCAAGGAGATCATCTGCTGCCTGAGTCCATCCACCTGCTGCCTGGATGAGTTACCCACTAGATTCCTAAAGTCTGTGCTGAGCAGTCTGTTACCACAACTCGCATATCTAGTCAACATCTCACTTCAGATGAGAACATCTCCAAAGGCCTTACAGACTGCTGTCATTAAGCATTTTCTAAAAAAGAGCAGTCTTGATGCCACAGTACTGAACAACTACTAGCCCATGTCAAACCTGCCATTCTTAGGAAAAGTCCTGGAAAAAGTTGTATATCAACAGCTGACTGACTTTTTCCTATGTAACAATGTGTTTGATGCCTTCCAGTCAGGCTTTAGGCCCCACCACAGCACTGAGACAGCTCTGATAAAGGTGATAAACGACATCCGCCTGAACTCAGATGCAGGCAGTCTCGGTCCTAGTTTTTCTGGACCTGAGCGCTGCTCACGGTGGACCGTGTGATTTTATTACAGAGGTTAGAAGACTGGGTGGGAATCTCTGATACGACTTTAAAGTGCTTGAAGTCCTGCCTTGAGGACAGGTTTTACTTTGTTGAAATTGGGAACTGTGTCTCAGACTGAATGGGTCTGACGTGTGAGATTCCCCAGGGCTCAGTCCTGGGACTCCTCTTGTTTAATCTGCAAATGCTTTCATTGGGACAGCTAATACGCAACCATAATCTGTCCTACCACAACTATGCAGATGACCTTGAGATCCATGTCACTCACAGCAAGAGAACATGGGCCTGTAGATTTATTGTGTTGAACAGATCAGTTTTAGGATGCAAAACAACTCTCTCCAGTCAAACCCAGACAAAACTGAGGTTGTCTGTGGCTTGCAGAAACTAAACCTGAACTTTAACAGCCACATTAAACCAATAACATCAACAGCCTTTTACCATCTCAAAAACATTGCCAGAATCAGAGGAATGGTGTCTAAATCAGACCTAGAAAGACAAATCCATGCATATGTCTGTAGCAGGTTGCACTACTGTAACAGCCTTCTCACTGGGCTCTCGAAACAAGCTGTAAGACAGCTGCAAAACATCCAGAGTGCTGCTGCTAGAGTTCTGACCAGAACCGGGAAGTACAACTATAACAGTCCAGTGCTCAGATCTCTGCACTGGCTTCCTGTCACTCAGAGAATAGACTTTAAAACAGCTCTGCTTGTGTACAAGTCTCCTCATGGGCAAACACTGATGTACCTTTCTGACATGTTAGAGCCAAATGAACCAGCTCAGACTTTGAGAAGCTCAGGTTCTGGTCTCCTGATGGTGCCCAGAGTCAGAACTAAACAAGGTGAAGCGTAATTTAAGTTCCATGCTCCTAAAATCTGGAGCAGTCTTCCTGAAGCTGTGAGACAGCCCCCAACTCTCATAATGTTTAAATCCAAGCTGAAACCGCTTCTGTTTAACTGTGAATATGGAAATTTAATGAATTGGTAATTCTTTTTCTTTTTTTTTTTCTTTTTTTTCTTTTAAATTCTTTGTGAAACACTTTGAATTGTCTTGTACACAAAATGTGCTTGCCTAGATCGACAGTTTTGTTTGACATTGTTGATATCCGCAGAAGATCCATAGGACATCTGCATACAAGCAGAAGACTGAAAATCAGAGTAGCATCCAAAACATAAGAATAATTGGACTGAGATAGGGCACTAAGGGCCAAAATCCGGTCACCTTTTTTGAGAAATGAATCCCTGCGGTCCTGGGAATTCGGGAGGAACAGATGAAGATCGAGCAGGCATATCACGTTGGTCTTCCCCAGACCTGGTGGGTAGCAGGCACACATGAGTAGTGTTGGTAAGGTAACATATCTATGTGGATAAAAAGAAGATATTTTGCAAAGTAAGAAACAAAGGCATTATTAAGATGGGTGACTGGGAGGGGGCCTTCTAACAGGACTTCTCAGCTGAGGTTATGAGGCAAAGGCAGGCAGAGAAGGCTGCATGATTCGAAGATTAAATATGCCTTCCTGTATCCTGCAGTGATAAAGGTTTTTCCTCCAAATGGAAAACTGATGTCTCTCTCCACAATGAAAGAAAAATAATGACTACATTGGGACACTCCCCGCTTCTCAGTGACTGGACTAGGATCATATTAGCACTCATTAATCTGCGATCCCAAGGCAGGAGGCAGAGACTCTATTTGACTGAAAGCGTATTACCCAATCTTACTATTATTGTAACTATGGTACTCTTGACCTCTCTGACTCTTAACTAGATGATGAGGTTTGTGTTTTACTTTTTTACTCTGGTTAGAGTAGGTTTGCTCTGGAATTCAAGCTTAAGGTTGAGTTTTTGCTTGGATTATGTTTTTCATTGTTTTTTTTGTCAAGCTTGGTTCTATGATAAATGTCAGGTCCAGATTTTTATATGAGGTAACATTTAATATAGGGCATACATAAAATAGTAAATCTGAATGAAAATCAAATTTTGCACATGTAATATTAAGGGTTCAAAATATTTGTATGAAGAAGAAGGCTGTCCTAAACTGTCTAAAAAGAGATAACGTACATATTGCATTTCTCAAAGAAACACACTTAAGTGATGAGGAACATAAAAAGTATCTGAGAGAGTGAGTCTGCGAGATTTATTTTTCATCATATTCGACCAAAAAAAGGGGGGTAATTACTTTAATACAGAAATTGTTACCATTTTTCAAAACATTGCTATAGCGATACACGTCTATTTTTTTTTGTAAAAGGTGATTTATATGGAGAAACAATTTTGCTTGGAAATGTTTATGCGCCCAACACCCAAGACAAGGAATTTGTTCAGATCAGATCTGAACCTGGAATCTGATGATAATTATAATGGTCTGCTTTTACATGCGAGGAATGATAATCTTATATTCAAGTAGGAAAAAAAAGAGAACGCTTACAAGAACATGAAATTGTAAAAAAAACAACATAACAAAAAGAAGAACATTTCTTTAGAACAAGATCAGATGAGATTTCGCACGAGTTGAAGAAGGCAAGATTAAATTTTACGAACTTAATTACAAAGAAATCAGAAACTGATATTTAATTTGCCCGTTAATAGATGTTTGAATTTAATAATAAACCTAACAGATTTTTTACCCGACTTTCGAGAAAACTCTCCCAATAAATCTTTTATATATGTAGTGACGATACCATGCAACAGACAGAAACTATCCAGATTTACTTACTGAGCAACCTAGTATTGTTGACAACCAAATTGTCACCAAAACAAGCCAAACCGCTTGAAGGAACCATTACCCTGACAAAAATAAATAGATCAATCTCATCACTACAATCAGATAAATCCCCAGGGACACACAGATTCTGTGCAGAATTACCAAAATCTTAAATGGTAAAATTAACAATCTATTACTTTGTGTTTTCAATCAATCTTTTGAAGAAGAAGAGCTCCCAAAATCTATGTATATTGGGCATATTATTGTTTTTCCCAAAAAGGACAAGGATTCTGAACAATGCTCCAAATATCGGCCAATCAGCTTGCTTGGAGTTGATATGAAAACACTCTCCAAAATCATGGCCTTCAGTCTGATTTCATTTGTTGGGTACAGCTGCTGTATACGATGCTGAATAAGGACTGATGATTTAGTCTCTGACCCATTTGAGTTAAAAATGCACAGATAAAGGGAATCCACTACCTCTTTTGTTGTTTTCCTTGGATATAGAGCCTTTAGCAATAGCTGTGCGACTGACCCCAAGGACTAAAGGAACGATAATAGGATCCATACAACAGAAAATTCAGTTGTATGCAGATGACATTCTTCTAACTGTAACCGACCCCAAAAAAATCAATACCAGTGTTAACTGTGTGTCAACAAATTGGCACAGATTTCGGGATTTAAGGTAAACTTTTCTAAATCCGAAATTATGCTTGTGGCCACCATGAAAAAGGCCCAACGTTGTGAGGCCATTCAGTTAGGTCCTGAGAGAATCACATATTTGGGTGTTAAAGTGATACCAAAGAGACACCTACTTTACGTGGAAAATATAAATCCATTAACAAAACATGTAAAGGACAAAATAACTAGTTGGATGAAGCTTCCCATATAAATCCTGACCAAGATTAACTTAATCAAAACAACAATACTTCCAAAAATAATATATCTTGCGTCTATGTTCTTTTTAATTCTAAAAAGGCTTTGTCAGACTTTGTCTGACTTTATTTGGGATGGTAGTGAAACCTAAACCTTAGATGTCCCTACAACTCTCTAAACAGCAGGGGGGATTCGGGCCTACCCAATGTCGCATGTACTATAACGTCAATGCAAGCTAAAATTATTTTAGTTCACTCTGTAAATAACTTCAGGGTAGGGTCTGACCTGGTCTTTTTGAAAAGCCCTGTTGTTCTGATCTGACGCTATATAAATAAAATTTAATTGAAAATTGAAATGAACATACAATCAGAACTATCAACAAGGGGCACAAGGAATTCATAACATTAATGGCCTTTGGGATAAAGGCAAATTTAAATAATTTGTAAATTTAAAAACTTAATATAATTAAAGCAGGATTGAATTTTATATAATACCTTCAGGTCAGACACTATGTTTACCCTAAAATGAATAAACCTAGCCTTCCTGAGGACTTCAACTTAGTCAAGAAGGAACTTTTGGACAGCGAGAATCAAAACCATTTTTTTCCCTAAGTTTTACTCAGCCTTACAGCATCTTACTGATAACAGGTTATCACGTTTAAGATTAACTTGGGAAACGCTTCTGAAAACAACAATTGACCCCAATGAATAGGAGGATATCATTTAACGCCTTCCAAGATATTAATATGTAACAGATATAAAGAAATGTAGTATAAATCTTACATAAAGTCTATATATCTCCATACGTGTACAGCAAATATACTGCTAACTACATGAAATGCAAAGTACTTAAGGGAACTTCAAAACACTCTCTCTAGGAATATGAGAATGTGGGAACAGTTTTGGTAGGCCGTGTGCACCGAGGTCAGCCGTGAGATTGGACAACAGCTAAATCCTGATCCATTATTGTGTCTAATGGGACTTTTACCATTTTCACTGAAAAAGTATATGGACACAATAAACTTTCTCCGCATAAGATGACAAAGTGGGTGGGGGATGAGCCCCAATCACTTTCATTGTTGACAAATATAATGTTGGATACAATCACATTGGAAAAGCTGAAATTCTGTGTCAATGGATAAAAACATCTGTTAAAAACAAAGTTTGGCATGGTGCTGAAACAAATGCAGATATGTAAAATGAAAAAGCAGAAAGACTCATGATTGACACTTTATGTTTTTTGAGTTTGTGTGCCAATATGACGGATCTGTGTCTTTATTTTGATTCTGGAAGCCGGACTGTTTTACTTAAAAAGTATCTACAAAAATAATGGTTTGAAAAAAGGAAATATAATAGATTATGTGTAGAAGTTGTATTTCCATTCGAAACTTGTGCCTTGTTAGTAGAAAAATAGAATGCAATAAAAGCCATAAGGCTTTACCATACTGTTGATGATTACTAGACTGTAGAAATGGACATTTATTAAAGCCTTCTCTTAATAATAACAAAAATCTTTAAAAAGGAGCTATAAAGAAAAATAATATGTTAAATTACTATGGTTGATGAAGTTTAAGTCATTCGGTCAAAGATTAATGCGACAAGAAATAGAATAGTCCTTTTCAAAACCTTATTCATTACTATAGATCTTTCTGTGTTTTTCTGAGTTTATGAGTTGTGACAACCTTGACCTTTTACATGCTTTATGAAAAACACTGAAATTCTAAGAAAACGTATTTGAAATTATACATCTGTATGTGAACCTTTTTTACCCTTCGTTCATGTTGTAAAACAAAACCGAAGTGAATCAAAACTGAAGAATACGTTATTCCCCCCAAGTAAAATCATATAATTTCAGAATAATTTACTGAGGATAAACAAATAACTTAAGAATGAAGCGGTGAATCTGAAATCCTCAGAACTGCTGATCTAAACCACTGAAACTGAACTTTTAAATGTAATATTCCTCTTTCTTTCAGCAGTCTTGGAAAAAATCTAATTATAGAAGAATTTTATGTACAATACTTTTCAGGCCAAACGTTAGGATCTCAGTATGGTTACCATTATACAAAATCAAAATAAGATAAAATAGTAGTGTTAGTGGCAAGGTGATGTGATTATTAGCACTGTTGCTCCACAACAAAAAGGTGTTTATTTTGTTTTTTGTTCACAGCCATCACAACGACAAATGTAAAAAATTCCACACACTGGCATCACCAAAATAAGCCCAAACTAGAAGTGAAAATACCTTTAGTTTAGCACCGAGGAAATAAAACAGCAAAAAAACATTCAAAACATAAAGGTGTATTATTAACTGACTCAACACAATTAAAATGAATGATGCAATGGTGATACACTGACATTAATACATAAATGTAAATAATGATCAACTATATAAGTGCTAGAGTCTTTGAACTGTTGAACTGTGAAATTTTAACAAACTTCTTATAATCGCACAAGTCAAAAGATATATAAGGTATATAAGGTTATCCCACCATCCCAGAATGGTGGACTTGCATACATTAACTTGCGAACCAGCAACTGATTAATCCTGAATTTCATACTGTAGTTGCCAACATCCAGAATGGGTGTGGCATGGGATAAAAGGCTGCTTAAAAATCCTCAATACAACCACACACACACACATCAATATAGCCATGACTTAACCTCAAAGCATCCTCCGTCAAGATTCTGGCCCAAAGCCCATGTCCTATGGAGCATTTGTTAGAGAGGTGAGTGAGCACCATATGTTCTAGTCCAAGAATGTGTCCGGTCAACTTCCCATTACAGTGTGGATGTACCTGAGAGCAACATACTAATTTGAGCTACTTCCTGTGTCTTATATATAAGTATTTATAGAAGTATAGGTACTTATAGGTACGTATAGGTACTTATATGTGTATATGTATATATATATATGCATGTGCTTTCTTTTATGGAATAATTAAAGTGCTTAAAAAGTGGATTAAATTGGATGCAAAAGCTGGTCTGTGGGGTCAGGGGATCTACAGTAAATGAAGGTCCAGCAAAGAAAACAGGGCAACTAAGGGTAGCTAGAATATTTATTTTATAAGAAACAAAAGCACCATAGAAGCTGGATACAAAAACTTATACTGGAAAAAAAAATAAAAAAGAATAAAAAAGAAACAAAAATACAAGAAACTACAGAACAAACAAGAAGACCTGAACATAGAGGAGCATATGCATTGAGTTTACATAATATACGTGTTAATGAGAACCACAGATAATTGAGAGAAGTGAAGGTGACGGAAAAACATACACAGGAAACACAAGAAAATAGAAGACAAATACCAGATTAAAAAACAGGGGGAAGAGAGCAGAAAACTAAGAGGAAAACTAGTAACTCCATCCAGAAAAAAAGGACCAGTATCATGAAAAAATAAACAAAATCATGACAAAAAATATATGAATAACTTAATCTGTACATTACACATGATGTCTGTGCTTCTGTTGGATTAGATACATAGACATTATTTGGATTTTATGTCTCAGAAAATAGTTTGCTTAATGTTATGCTACGATATCTATATCCCACAATATATATGGAGCAACAATAATTTGACTGGGAAGAAAAAAACAACAACTATGGGAACGAATAATACGTTTTCATTGTTAATGTAGTAACACAAAGAGGTGGCAATGCTACTATGAGAGAAACTGTAAAGAAAAACTCCCTCTCTGGCCTACAGGCCCACACTGCTAAACAACACAAACACATTCAATGCAGTTACCAACCACAATCCTGCAAAACTCACTAAGGCAAAAACTTGAAAAAAAAAAAACACCACACCACTTTGTGCCACACCAGTCTCTAACACCAAAATGCGGACATAAATTGTGTCTTAATACACTGAAATACACTGAAAAAAATAATATTTCCGGGAAAGATAATTTAAAAAGGTGAAGTTTTACTCATCAATCAAATGATACATGTTGCATTTGCACTTACGAGCACCCAAACACAGGTATGTGTTTTAATCTTTTTTTTTAAACATAAGATACATGACACAGTAAAAAGAAAAACACAGTTTTATTATCCATCCATTTTCTAAACTGCTTATCCCCAACAGGATCATGGGTTGACTGGAGTCTATGCCTGGGAGAGAGGCGGGGTACACCCTGGACAAGTTGCCAGTCCACCACAGGGCCACACAGAGAAAAAACACACACACACACACACATCCACTTCTACAGACAATTTAGAGTGTCCAATCAACACACACTTAGAAAACATGCAATCTTCACACAGTAATGTCCCAGTTTTCAAGGGACTTGCTGTGAGGCAACAGTGCTGACCACCATAACACAGTGCCACTATTAATATCATTATCATTATTGTTATCATTATTAATAATAATAATAATATTTCTTGTATTTGTTGTTTATGTACAATATGACCATGCATCTCTTCCCCATATGCAACTTACTGAAATGCAAATCTTTGGAAAGGTTGCAAGTTCATTGGACCAACACAGAAACTAACCAATATATGGCCTGGGTAAATTTGCATTATTAGTCTCATTTATGATGATCTGGAATGTTCATGTGTCAGGATCAAAGTTGTATTAACTAGAGGTGAGGCCAAACAAATTAGATCATAGCTGAATTAGCCAATTATTATCATTTCCATCTCCTAACAACCTGTAATATCGACAGCACAACAGTGCTTGACAGGTTTATTGTTGTGTTTGTCTGAGAAGCCCTTGCCCCCTAGTTTACCTTCTGAAACACATTCATTAAAATGCATTATGGAAATTAAATCTTGTCGTGTTTTCTTTTTTTCATGATATGACAATATTTTTTTGCCTCCATTGTTTTTTTTTATTATATTTCTTAAACATAGACAAAGAGTAATTGTCAGGGAGGGTAGGTAGATATAGAGAAAAGAAAATAGGGGACTGTATGGGTCTTTTTTTTTCAACGTTGGTAGGCTAAAATTCGTGACGAGGCAACTGTTACTTTCAGAGGGAAAAAGGACCAGTCTACCTTTTAAGGACGACATGCTAATTCATGTCAAAAAGGCTTTTAGTCCGGTGGGCGGGACCAGAGGAAAGGCTCTTGAAGGAACATCTATATGGGCTGAAGTACCAATCCAACTCATGTTGAAGTTATCACAGCAAACATTTTCATGTCAAATTTTTATTCAACACAAGCAGAGAAAGACAATTTTCATTGTCTTCAAATGACTTTCCATTTCACCTTTTTTTGTTTTTTTAAACACAGCCAAGGCTCACAAGATGGAACAAGGCCATGTTTATTTTTTAATCCTTGCAACATGTCGATCATCATCAACCAGTGACCGAAATTAGTAAGGTGTGGGCCACGGCTTAAGCAGGACAACTACACAATTGTTTAAGATTCCTGAAAGGAAATGGAATCCCCAAAAAGAAAAATTGGCCTGCTTTGGACCTGCAACTAACATTATTGTGGAGGGGGTCAAATAATAAGATAAACCCTATGGTACATAGGGTTTAGAGTTTAGTCCTTGTCACAGCATTGGTCATTGAAAGCAACTGATTTCTAAGTGTTCCGAATATTGAATAATTTAGAAGCTTTCTGTCTCAGATTGATGTAGAAAAAAAAGTGCATGCATTTGTTTCTTCAATTTGTTTTCATCAAATTTCTTGTCTCTTAAACTCCTATTCCAGGTGTCGTTGGACGAGAGATGGGGGACATTTTGAACAGGGGGACAAGTCTATCACAGGCCCACACAGAAGCACATAAACAATCACATACACATATTCACTGCTATGGACCATTGGAAGTGACCCATTGACATATCACACACATTTTTGTGCTGCGGGATGAATACGGAGGGATGACATTTTTTCCATTTTTAGCTCCTCTTTGAAATCCTGCTTCTCTCCTTTGACCAAGCCTCATTTGAATGGACTGAATTTAAGTTTTCATTTCTATTAGTTTTTTAGCCAGGTGGTTTCCTTTAGACATGTCCTGAATCTAATCAATTGGAATACGACACATTTGATTTAATTAAATTATTATTGTAATGCAATGGATTTAAATTGTTTTGAATTTGGCAATTCTGAAGTGCCCTGAGATGACATTTGTTGCAGTTTAAATAAAAAGAAATGTAAATGATCAAATAGGATAGATCTGGCGTTTTTTTTGTGACTTTAAAAATACTAGAAAGGCTGGTACTCTTCACAGTGTGGGTTGGACACACCCTGGGATCATTTACATGTGAAGGATCAAACAAAAAGACCATGACAGCTAAGGAACACATTCTGCAAAGACTGATATTTGTGATTCAGCCATCCACTCATCCATACATACTCATGTTCACAAACACCAACCCCCTTGTTATTTTTTTCCCGAAATGTCTTGATCTCCTCATCTTGAGTTTCCTTCCTGCGCGTGAGTCGGCGTGAGTCCGTTCTCAGTCGGAAAACAAAGTCTCTCCTTATGTCTTTTCATACTATGAAGGACAAGCATGTCCTTCATACTATTGATCGGTGAGGGGGCCATAAGAGACACTGTCACCTCCTAATAAAGAGCAAAGTCCATCAGCTTCTCCCCTCCTTTTACAAATGTACACATCCTCACAATTCTGCTTCTCCACAGATGAAGGACTTCTTTCGAGTACACCAATATATTAGAACGTAATACTTATTGAGGTCCTATCCAAAACAACATACAATTTGTTTATCCTTTGTCCTGAACCCCCAAATTGCTTTTTCTCCGTTCATGTGTTCCTACTTCCGAACTACTGATGTGTTTTTTTCTGAATGTTTAAAGAATTTAGGATTAAATGCAAATTGCTGAGCCCAAATTAAATATCCAGTCATTAAAACAGTTATAGATCAAATCTATCTAATTATCGACATTCCCCTCCAGTCATGTTTATTACCTTTAAAATTCTAACATAGTATGTAAAATAATACATGGAAATGTTTACAATTCCCTTGTTTATTCCTCTCTTAAGAAATGTGTGAATATGATAAGACAAATAACAGTAATCTCCAAGCTGCAATGATAATGGGCTGTGTGATTAAGATCCAGCTTTTCCAAGACTCATATGTATTCATCAATCATTTTTGTCTTTGAATTTCTACTCCTATCATATTAAATAAATTATCTTATGCCCTAAATGATTGTGAATTGTCAGTCAGTCAGTTTACATTTAGCATGCATCAGAAAAAATTATATCCTTGAAAAAACAAATTCATATGGACAGACAGACAGATACAATTATTAACTAGAATTAAAGTTCAAACGATCGGTTCTACAACCCCCTGAAAAAAAATATGGAATCACCGACCTCGGAGAATGTAATTTCAAATGACAACTGTTTGGCTTCAAGAAAAAAAAAATGTGGTAGTCAGTAACGGTTACTTTTTTAGACCAAGCAGAAGGAAAAAAATATGTAATCACTCAATTCTGAGGAAAAAATTATGGAATCATGAAAAACAAAAGAACGCCCAAACACATCACTGGTATTTTGTTGCACCACTTCTGGCTTTTATAACAGCTTGTAGTCTCTGAGGCATGGACTTAATGAGTGACAAACAGAGTGACAAATCACCAACTTTCAACTCCAACTTTCTCTTATAGCTGTTGCTAGATCAGCTTTGCAGGTCGGAGCTTTGTCGTGGACCTTTTTTTTCAACTTCCGCCAAAGATTTTCAATTGGATTAAGATACGGAATATTTGCAGGCCATGACATTGACCTTATGTGTCTTTTTTCAAGGAATGTTTTCACAGTTTTTGCTCTATGGCAAAATGCATTATCATCTTAAAAAATAATTTCATCATCCCCAGACATTCTTTCAATTGATGGGATGAGAAAAGTGTTCAAAATATCAACCTAAACTTGTGCATCTATTGAAGACGTAATGACAGCCATCCACAGTCCACGATTGCATCCCTAGCCCATTGTAACCTTGTTTTTTTCTGTTTAGGTGTTAATGATGGCTTTCATTTAGCTTTTCTGTATGTAAATCCCATTTCCTTTATGCGGTTTCTTACAGTTCGGTCACAGACGTTGACTCCAGTTTCCTCACATTCGTTCCTCGTTTGTTTTGTTAAGCATTTTGTTTTTTTTTAGACATATTGCTTTAAGTTTTCTGTTTTGACACTTTGATATCTTCCTTAGTCTACCAGCATGTTTGCCTTTAACAACCTTCCCATGTCGTTTTTTTTTTTTGTCCATATTTTAAACTCAGCTGACTGTGAACAACCAACATATTTTGCAACATTGCGTGATGATTTACCCTCTTTTAAGAGTTTGATAATCCTCTCCTTTGTTTCAATTGACATCTCTCGTGTTGGAGGCATGATTCATGTCAGTCCACTTGATGCAGCGGCTGGCCAAGGTGTGATTATTTTTGATGCAGACAAAGGAGCAGCTCTAATTTGATGCAGGTATATGGTTTGGGGATGGAAATTTACAGGGTGATTCCATCATTTTTGTCAGGGGTTGTAGAATACTTGATAGTCTTAGCAGTTCTATACTCATTTTTGTGTATGGTCATTTACAGTATAGTTTATATCAAGCAAAAGGGGAAAATATACATCAATTAAAGGGCACAAAAAACATATATATTTCCAACAAATATTGTGGTTTTTAAAACTTCATCACTTGCATCAGTTTGTTACTCATAAGAAATACATGTAACATGCTTCGGAACTGGACAAAAAACAGACAAATCAGTGAAGTACATACATTTAGACATGTTTGGACTTAAATATCATTTTCAGTGTTATATATTAAAATAGAAGTCTTTACTCTGTCAACGAAAGTGGAAAAAAACAGAGTTAAAATGCAAAGCATATTAGATGGCTTGTGTAATATATTACATTTTCATTTTTGTTATGATGTGTGCCCTTCATATTCAACATACCACAGTTTTAGGATGCAGTTACAGTGGGAAAAGATTTTATGAGTTTATGGAATTCTGTTTTATGAGTAGCTGTAGAGAATAATGTAATTGAGTGGCTCCCTCCTTTGTCCTTCCCACTCTCCATCCCTCTCCTTCACTCCCCAGGTCTCTTCTATTACCTGCTGGCTTGAAGACTCAGGAGTATCGCTTAATAAAACTTAATCATGAGAAAGTTGTTCATTAATTACAGTTCAAGAAGGCTGCTCGTGTGCCCAGCTGCCTTGCCATTTCTTTCTCATAATAAGATATGTCTTTATGAGAAGTCTATATGTTTTGGTCTGAAATTAGACTTTTATTTTCCCCCCTTTTCTCCTTAAATTAACAATAATTATTTTTCATTGGAAAAAATGTCCTCCAGCTGAAGCACATTTTATTGTGTAATATAAAATGAGTTTGGTCAGACAACATATCAAAACAAAACAATTTATGGGTAAAAATTGGGAACTGCAGAAAAATTAAAACCATAATCTACCCATCCTTTCATTCCAATATTGTCATCATTCCTAATGTGATTGCAGGGCTGGATGAGAGGTGGGGCATAACCACACACACACTCACTTCCACGTGCTATTTAAAATAATAAGTTGATCTAATATGCATGTTCTCGTACAGTGGAAGGAAACTAGGTTACCCGGACAGATCTCAGCTACCCGGGAAAGGCTAGCTGGGTGGCTGTCCGAGGGAGGAATAGTCGTAAGCATTCAAAGCCCTTAGTGCGCCATCAATCTGCTAAAGTTTCTAACAGATTTTCCCCACTCAGCGAACCGCCCGCTGAGAAACCAGCCCTGATCATTGGCAGCTCCATTCTGAGAAATGTGAGGCTAACAAAGCCAGGAACCATAGTTAAGTACATCCCTGGGGCCAGAGCGGGGGACACTGAGTCTTATTTGAAACTGCTGGCTAAGGATAGACGTAGATACAGTAAGATTGCTATTCACGTAGGTGTTAATGACTCCCGAATACGTCAGTAAGAGGTCACTAAGATTAATGGGGAATCGGTATGTAGATACGCAAAAAAACAATGTCGGACATGGTAGTTTTTTCTGGCCCCCTGCCCAACCTGATTAGTGATAACTTGTATAGCCGCATGTCATCATTCCGCCGATGGCTATCGAGGTGGTGCCCAGCAAACGATGTGGGCTTTGTAGATCATTGGCAGACCATCTGGGGATGACCTGGCCTGATTCAGGTCCCTCCTGGGATGGAGCAGTTCTCATTTCTAGAAACCTGGCCAACTTTGTTAGCACACCAGATCCATGAAAACCCAGGGTTGAGAGGAGGAGGCAAAGTCGCAGTCTGCTCCTCTATTCCAGGAGTGAATTAATGAAAACTCTATGGTGACTGTGTCTGTCCCCCGACAATTGAAATGATTTAAATCAAAGGTAAACAGGAGGAGTTGTGCATAAAAACATTATAAAAAATGAAAACCATGAAGAAATGAATAGGAGAGTAAAATATGTACTCTTAAACCTCAGATCTCTCTCTTCTAAAGGTGTACTGGTAAATTAACTAATATCCGATTATATCCAATTACTATATCCGATTTATTTTGTCTTACTGAAACCTGGCTGGGTGATGGAGAATATGTGAGCCTAAATTAATCCACCCCTCCCAGTCATAGGAATACTCACATTCCTCAAAACACAGGCCGAGGAGGTGGACTTGCAGCTATCATTGACTCTAGCCCAGTAATCAGCTGTAAACCTAAACAAAATTCTAACTCATTTGAAAATTAAAAATGTATATTTACGTTAATACATTTAGCAGACACTATTATCCAAAGGGACTTACAAAGTAGACACAATTTTACAGTTATCATCAATACGACAATCACTTCTCTAGAGGAAAATCCCAAGTCAGAGTCAGTGGTGACAGCGAAGAGAGAGAGAGGGAAGTGCAGAAAGAGTAGTGGAGGGGTAAAGAGGTATGGGTAAGAGTTAAGATAAGAGATGCTCTTCGAACAGGTTGGTCTTTAAGAATTTCCTAAAGATAGAAAGGGACGCTGCTGTTCTTGTAGCGCTTGGTAGGAAATTTCATAATCTTTGGAACAACACATGCAAACAGTCTGGATTGTCTTAAGCGTGGTGTAGGCACTGCTAGACGACAATCCTTTGATGACCGGAGTGACCGTGTTGTGACATAAGTCTTTGCAAGCAGGTTCCTGTAAAATCCAGAATAGAATTTAAAATACTTCTTCTTACACATAGCTCTTCATGGTCAGGCACCATCTTATCTTAAAGAGCTCATAGTACCTTACTGCCCCACCAGAGCACAGCGCGCCCAGAATAAAGGGTTACTTGTGGTTCCTAGAGTCTTCAAAAGTAGAATGGGAGCCAGAGCCTTCAGCTATCAGAGTCCTCTCCTGTGGAACCAGGTTCCAGTTTGGGTTCGGGAGGCAAACACCGTCTCTACATTTAAGAGTAGGCTTGCTTGAGAATTTCCTTTTTGATAACGCTTATGGTTAGGGCTGGCTTAGGTGAGTCCAGCCCTAGTTATACTGCTATAGGCCCAGACTGCCGGGGGATTTCCTCCTCTTCTCTCGCTCCCTCTGAGTGCAACTTCATCCCATTAATGCATGTCACTAACTGGACTTCTTCCCTTTTTCGTAGTCGTGAGCTTTCTCTACCCTCTCCTCTCTCCTCCTATCACTTCCTGCAGGTGTTCCGGTAGCAGTGGAGTCTGGATCTGTGGTTGGAAGTCTCCTCCATCACGTCCCGCAGGTGTTCCTGCCTCTGGAGCTATGGAGTTAGTCCTATTGCTATCATCACTGTTAACATTATAATTAACATTATGATCAATATCTGTGCCATTTTTCATCCAGTCTATAGCAACACCCCCTTTACTTGTCTTCACCTCTATGTGTTACTGTGTAGGCTGCCTCCCCATGCTCCCTACGCTCTCTCTGCCATTCCCTCTCTCTCTTTCTTTTGCTCCCTCTCTCTCTGTCTCTTGCCCTCTCGCTATCTCTCTCTCTCTCTCTGTCTCACCCTCAACTGGTCGAGGTAAATGGCTTCTTAGGCTTCTGTAAATAACACAGTCTGAGTACAGTCTGACCTGCTCTTTCTGGAAAGTGCTGTGAGATCACTGTTGTTGTCATTTGGTGCTATATAAATAGAATTGGATTTGAATGTTGATGCTCGTGGCATCACGGTGGTGTGGTGGTTAGCACCATCACCTCACAGCACAAGGGTTGTGGGTTCGAGTCCCTGGGGGAACCAGAGATACTTTTGTGTGGACTTTGCATGTTCGCATTTTTGCGTGGGTTCTCTCCAGGTTCTCCGGATTCCTCCCACAGTTCAGAAACCTGCATGTTAGGTTGATTAGACATTCCAAATTGCCCTTAGGAGTGAGTGTGAGTGTGCATGGTTGTTTGTTCTTGTGTGGCCCTGCGATGGACTGGCAGACCATTCAGGATGTACCCCGCCTCTCGCCCATTGACTACTGGGATAGGCTCCAGTCCCCCCCGCAACCCCATTAGGGAATAAGCGGTTACAATAATGGATGGATGGATGTTGATGCTCGTTTCATATTAATATCATGGCTGCATTATTTGCAATGGACACAATGCGTCACAAATGATGTTTTGTGTACCTAAGCCATGTAATTTTAGATCATTCAAACCTGAGATCAGAAAAATTTAAGAATTCTAGCAAAGAAACAACACCTGTCTATGTCTTAGGTCACTTAATCTGGAATAACTGGTGACGGGCATTAACTTTTGTTTTACCACTGAGACTGTGTTTATCTCAAAGTTTCCAGAATCTCCAGGACCTATCACTTTTATTATTTTGAGTCATTTAGATTTTCACTTTAAAACTGAATGTTTGAGAAAAAGTGAATAAACACAACAACTCACACTTTGGTTGATATTTGAAAAGAGGAAAAAATCACTGACCAATAAAAAAGTAGCAAAAATAACATTTTATTTTGCCGAGTTTATATTAATTTTGTCACAGTACTTCATGTTTCTGATTGATTTTATAAGAAGATTTTTTATTTTTGCTTTATTGAAGCTCTTATGTCAACTTATTATCATTTTAGGTGTCCATTTAAACACCTTGAACCTTGAACTCCAAATATAACATTAGCTGTAAAACTCTACAGTTTAATTGACTGTACCTACAAATAGCCGAAGCACTGCATTTCCCAGTGTCAAACTTTATGCTTAATAATAATTAATGTTATGCTTAACATGTTTCTGGTAAACATGGAAGTAGGAATTATCTCAAGACACAAAACTAAAAGGGTGAATGAAAATGTTTTTTAAGTCTGTTCATTGTATCTATCATATTCAAACAAACATTGGATTACAATAACCAGCTATAAAGGAAAACTATTTGCTTTCCTCATACAAAACAGCTTAGTCACCTTCCAATTTTTAACTGTTATTTTAAGGACTCTTAAGGCCAGTATATGTCTATTTCTATATGCAACATATGTCTAAAACATATTATATCTACCCTTGGAGCAAGTTTAGACGATGTCAAGTCACCTGGTGATATCTAGTTTTGCCAGAGAAAGAAATCATATTGAAAATAATATTTCTGCTGCGTTTTTTTAATTTTTTTTACTCATGTCTAACAATATTCTACCAGTCCATTAAGCTCTGTGAAATATATTGTATATCACATCAAATCAAAATGGGGATCCAATTTCTAAATATAATAAACATAAATCCAAGCTAACATCTAGCTAAGTCAGGTGCATTTCTCTAAATGACACGGCTATTGTTTTTCATGTGAGGGCACTGCTTAAGGTGAGGCCTCAGATGTCTTCACCTCATAAAAAAGCATTAGTTGCAAGGGCTCACATCTACATTCTTGTCGCTTTAAAACTCTTACATCTCTCCCAGTGTCTCACAGTGTCTTCTACCGTGTTATTAAAATGACACCGGGTTTATACCAACTCCACAAGGGTCACAACAATATGATGCTTTAGCTGCTTTATGATTTTGAAGGAAATTGGGTCTTGCGTGAGGTCAAAAAGTTGTGTAGAGAAAAAAAGAGCTGAAAGACATTATATGATATCTAACAGATAATCTGTCAAACTGTTATATATATCGAATATGCAATCTGCAAACCGTGAATCCATTGTGTCAAAGTAAAATGTATGTTATGTATGTGTGAGGAAAAACATGTATCGTGCAGGTAAAAGTGGACAAACAAAATGAGCAAAGATAAAATTCATGGCTGTGTATGTGAAGAGAAGGGTCGTTGAATGTTGTCCTATTTAAGAATCAATGTATGTGTGTGATAGAATGTGTGTTTGTGCGTGTGTAAATGGGCCAACATATTAGAAAATTAGCACCAAATTACCACCCACTGATACCAAAAATGCACACGTAGGAATGTGTTTCTGCAGGTTTACATGGTTATGACCGTGATAAGTGCAAGTTCCATGCACACTGCAGATATTCTTCTTACTTCCGATACAGTGACAAATTATAAAGAGAGGAGCAAAGTATAAGAAAAACTGAATATAAATGTATTCACCTATTCAAATGCAGGTCCATGTATTTAACTGAAAAAGTTTTTAATATGAGAGGTTAACCTGTTTGTGAATACAATCAAGGATTTTGTCACTGTTATTGCTATCTGGCACAGTTTGGCAGTAGCTCTAAATTCACTCCCATAGATGTCAGGATATCTCTCTATGATATGAGGAACTTGGCTGATGTATCAGCTTCCAGCTTTCCTCGGGTCCAGCTGACACTTCTGGAAATTGAAAACGGCAAAGGCCTTGCTTGTTGACTAATGGTTCTACTGTGCACGATGCACACATACACATCCAGGTATTTCCCATTCATGGAAAACAGCCTCTCATACAGCCCCCACACAGGATATATTTTAGAACATGAATGAAATCTAAATTAAATCTTAACATACTAGAGTGGCTCTATGCATTCCTCATGTCTTGTGCGAATGCCTTGCTTGGTAGAAAGTTCACAGTGAGGCAGTCTTGGTAATGGGGAGTGGTTTGCAATGCAACTTGAATTTAATGTGAGTGACTATAAACTCTAAATTTGATACATAAAGAAAAAATGTTTCACTTTATATAATATGTGGACTTATTTGCGATGATTTTACATCAGTATTGCCACAGTTTCTTCAATTTATATTAGACATTTGATTGACATTACCTGAAACTATAATGTAGATGTTGACGTGAGAATTTTTCCTTACGTAAAGCCTTTATGGCCGGGAACCTTAATATTTCACTATCCCATTCAGAGTGTTATTCAAAACAGTTTGCTGTTGCTGAAATATCTATTCTCTAAATAAATAAAAATAATGATGAATAAATAAATGATCTCTATTGGTTTGATAGAGGTAGTCTTCAGTCCTTATTCGAATAATATTAGATGTAATGGTGTCAAATGAGTGTCATCTTAACATGCAGCTGGGGCTAATTACTTATTGCCTTAGCCTTTAATAGATTTTTTTTCTTCCACGTTGTATAATTTTAATACATCCAGTGTATGTTGGAACATTCATTGTGCAAACAAGCTTTAGTGGTGTGGGGAAAATGAAAAAAAAGTAGGCACAAAGTGGAGTGAGACAGCTCAGTTTCAACAACCCAAGCTCACCCCCCTGTTTCTGTTGTTTCAACTAAGTGGTTTCAAATGTGGCTGCAACTGTTTCCATTTATATGCTCTTAAAAGGAATGACTTATCCAAAATATCTCCGCAAGCCACTATCAAATGTGTTAATGTTTAATTCAGTTTAAAAAAAAGGAAAAATAAGAAAGAAAAAGTGGACTTTCTGTCTTACTTAATTGTTAGAGTTAGCAAATGTTTTTCAGTTAATGCAGTGGAGTATCATTTAATCATTTCCAGCCATATTAAAGACATTAGGGTATATCTGAGATCGTTTGCATGTGTGTTGAAATGGCAAAAGGACTGTACCTGGTTATGTGCTTTTTATAGTCTGATCACTAAAAGCATTTATACAATACATGCCAAATTCAACCATTCACTCATAAAACATGCCTTAGTATAGACAGCTCGCACACATTCATACACCAGTAAGAGGAATATGTGGGGTTTCTTGCTCAAAGATGTTTCAGATGGGAGTTGAACCAAGGGCCTTCCAGTTTGTAGATAACTGTTCTACATCCTGAGTGACAATAAAATAAAGTCGGCAAAAACTACATAAAATTAGCAAGTAAAAAGAGATTTCAAGAAGCACATACTAGCATACATAATCGCAACTAGGATCTGGTGCAACCCATCCTAATTTCAACTGAAAATTTCTCATACGTACATGGGTAGATTCAGGAAATTTAGTTGAGTTTGAAATACAAAATGGTGTTGCTAATGTTGACAGAAGGTTACGACATGTACTCATGGGTTTATGTTCATAGTTCCCAGGGAGGTTTGAATTTCTGTTCATGGTTTAGGTCTACATGTGAGAAAATGTGATTAAAAATCTATGAAAATATCAAGTTATGCCTTGTGATTTAAAACACAAATCTCTTGGAGGAAATAAAATCTGTTGTTGCCATATCTATATATAACTGTCACCCACCTCTGTATTCATCTTTTTCAAGCTCCTTCTCACTCATCACTCTGAGTGATGGGTCATAGATGAACCAGAATTGTGAAGTCAGACAGTGACACCGCCTCAGTTGATGTCGTCCCCCGTGTTGACAAAAACAAGGATTTACACATCTTAATGAATAAGACATAGTAACACCCTGGGAGAGGGTCTGGAGGGGGAAAAATGCAGAGGAAGAAGACAGTGGGGAGTGAAAAGAGTGAATATGGTGAAAAGGAGGGGTTGGCTTTCATTTGGTATCAATTTAGCTGGTATTCCTCAGGGGATATGCTAATGTTTTCTGCGTGGCATTGTCTCTTTATTTCCATGGCTCTCTCTTTGTGACTGCTGTACCTTGTTAGGGGCTGTGGCCTCTTCCGCGGCACCGACTGGCGAAGCAACGCTAGAGAGTCGGAGATGAAGAAAAAAACGGGCAAATAAATAAATAAGTGGAATCCAACAACACAGACAGAGACAAGAAAGCAAGAACGACGGCGGGCGGGGAGGGAGAGAAGGTAGCACCTTGACGGCGATGTACAGCTGCTCTCTCCTAGAAACGCCGGTTTCACCTTTCCAACCCCCCTCCTGTCTGTCGAGTGACGCGTTTGATTTCACCGCATTCATACATCAGTGCACCCGTGCAATGCTGACACCTCATCTCAGCCTGCCGACTTTGGCGACCGAGGCCCTGCTTTGCATAGCGCACATCCCTCCTCCTTCTCTTCCTCCTTGCCTCTCCGCTTCCTCTGCTCCTCTCCACTGTGACACTCTGCCCATCTTTAAAGAAAGAAAGATAGATCAGGATAAGAAGACAGGTTTTGGAAGGGGGGTGGGGGGGGAGAGAGGGAGATTGGAGGTGAGGGGGGGGGGGGAGAAGAGAGAAAGAGGGCATATGGAGAAAAAATTCAGTGTAGAAGATATGCATCTTTTTATGTGGACTGCATGTTGGTTAGAAAAAAAAACATTCTCAAAGCATCCTGGTTCATCTTTTTGTTTTTCAGGATTTTTACTTTCAGGCAATCATGTGCTATGACCTTTAATTTGATATGCCTGCATGAATGCCCACTTGTAATTCCAAAGTATAAAACAATAGGCTGTTATGATGAATTAAGACAATGCTCAATTTCTTGGAGCTCAGTAATTACTGGTATGTTTGCCCAATGAGTAAGCAGCCTTAACTGTAATAGTACTGGTCCTCCTCAGAGGAGACTTTTTATTATAATCTTGGACCACATGGTCAGGACGGAGAACTTGGCACACGCCCAGGATAATATGACAGAAAGCTTTAGCTTTTTTTTATATGCATATTTCTAAGCAATGTGCTTGGTAATTGCATGCTTATTAGTTGTAATGGGTTTCGTGAAAGAAATCTTGTGCGCAAAAAAAATTGAGGAGGGCCAAAACAAGAAGGGTTGGATTCACAAATACTGTTGACTGTAAGGTAGTTGAATAACACAACTCCACTGCAAATTTAAAATAGAGTGGTTTGGTTTGAAAATAATTTGACCAGCTTTATTAAAATGAGTCTGAATGATTTCAAATTGTGACATAGATCAGAGGGTTTTTTGCGTTCTGAATGATTGTATTAAAAACATTATTTATTTATTTGTTGGTGCCAACAGTCATTTATGCCATTGGAAACAATATTTTTATACCGAACATTCAATTTAATGTTTGAGCTTTATTTTATATCAGACAAACTTATGTTATCTGCTGATATCATGAATAGGTGAATTATATCTACAAGGGAAATCATGAATGTCAGATTATTGTCTTTAGGAAAGTAGCACTGTAAACCTAACCTTGGTAAGAGGTATGTGTGATAAAGAGCATACACTTTAATCAACTGTTCCAGCATGTACTGCCAATTCACTAACTCCGCTTACTGACGTAAATATTTTGATTTCTTAAACAATTGGTTAGTCATAACCACATTTCTGAAATTTCAATGGGTCTTTTAATCATGTGAAGGCTAGGTAGAAATAAGCAGTACTATAACTGTTGCCATTAGATGTTGTGAATATACTACAAAAACATTCTTGGCATTTGTTTCAGAAAATGTCAGTACTGTTTTTTTACCAAGCAATGCCCAGTACATCTTTTTTAACAATGGTTGCCAGCAAAAGCTAAGTGTCAAAAGTAGTCACTCCCTAAATAAAAGGGATTTGGCCAAATTTTTTTGGAAGGTTAAGAATGGAATTTTTAGCAGTAGGTATTAACCCTTGTGTGATGTTCATATTGTTGTTACTCAGCCAGTGTTTGTGGGTCTGATGGACCCGTTGCATTTTGTGGCTTTTAAATATGTATTGTGATATATGTTCTTCACAGAAAATTAGCCAAAGCTAGTGAGTCTCAGTTTGAAAAATGAATTCATTGTATCATTTTTCTTTTAATGAAAAATCAAGGGTTGAGTGATATGGTGTAAGAAGGTATAAAAATTAGGCACAGGATGAATTTGTAACTTCAAGGAATTAGCTGTTAGAAGTAGTACAAACCCAGCAATAAGGCGTATATCTCCGTATGGATCTATTTTTTTTTGTAACAAATTCAAGTATACATTGACTTGGGTGAGAAAGTCAATGTGTGGCTTTGTTTCTATGTGTAGGAAGGGATTTGAAAGACATCCTTGCCGATGGCTCTGCAAATATTTTAGTGTATCGCATAGGCATCAGGGCTAGCATTGCGTACTGGCACTTTTTTAAACTTTTTTTTTTCCCATGTGCCCGTGTGTGCAAGAGTGAGAAGTAGCACGGGAGAAAAAAAAAGAAGTGTGAATGTCACTTTGAACTGTCACACTGTTGAACCCCTCTGCAACACACACTCGTCCTAATGAGACAGAGCGGGGCTTCTACTGTGCCAACCCAGAGGCCAAGGTGGGAGAGAGACACCTCGCTCCCCGCACCCATCTTAAACACACAGAACCTCATCGACACAGCCATCGCTGTTGTTCTCCAACACACACAAATACCCACGGAGGCCTCCCAGGGCCAGAATGGCTCAGATAAATCAGGCTCTTGACACTTCCACCCTCTCTGCTTCTCCACCCATGTTGCCCATCCCCTTGCCACCTGGGGTGGGAGGAGAGCGTTAATTTCTTTCAGGGAGAAATGGGGTGGAAACAGCCTTGGTAAAAAGGATAAGTGTGTGCATGTGTTTGGAGAAGGTAAGGTGTTAACCTAGCTCAGACACACCTGAGTTCTGTGGTCCAAACGCAGAATTATCTTTCAAAATTAAGTTGGCATGCATTATATTTTAACTTGAATTAAAGGTAGTAATTCAAGTAATGCAGATAATACATCTTTCTGTCAAATATTGTGTATATATTGTGAATATCAATTCATAAAAAATCCTTTTCAACAAAAAAAAAAAAAAAATCTAAAGGAGAGCAGAATAATCTTTCAAAATAAAGTTTGCATGCATCATATTTGAATTTGAATTAAAAGTAGCAATTCAAGTAATGCAGATAATACATCGTTCTGTCAAATATTGTTTATATATTGTGAATATCAATTCATAAAAAATTATTTTCAACAACAAAAAAAAATAAATATCTAAAGGAGAGGGAATCCAGACCATTCAGAAAAATCTAATGTAAAGTTGTCTCTACTTGGTGAGTAATAGAGTAATCTGCTGGCAACACTGCCTAAGTAATCAACAGGATCTTCGTCTAATTAGCTAAATTTGTTAAAAAAAATATATGATTTGTCCAATAGCATCATCTGGTATTATTAATTTTGTGTTATTTCAAATAATTTGCTTATCTAACTGTCTGAGGTGCATTTTACGGGAGTTTAGGAGGGAACATGAAGCAAAAAACTTAAAAAATGTCAAAATGTCAACATCCATGTGTTATGTTTTGGCAAACCAACAACTTAGACCCCAGCCATACAAATAATTTATGTTGAGTGTAATCTTTTGATTGAGTTTTTTAAAGTAAATCTTTGGTAATAAAAAAAAAATATCAGTCACCTGTACTGGTTGGGACAACAGCCCAGAATAAAACTAGAGATTAAGTTCATTCATGTCAAAACAGTTTCACTGCAATTTGGTGTAGAAGGCAGTGATCTGCTACTTTCCATACTACTAAACTGGCCTCTGGGGCTAATTATCCCGTTGGCTAGGTTCAGATACCACATGGTGTGTGGGCTGGGGGAAGGGGAGAAAGCGACGTTGGTTAAGGGTAGAAACTGAAGGGGCTAGAAAGTGTTCACATCCAGTTGTGAAAACGTCATGTTTGGTTCGTTTCAACTGCAGTGTCAGGTCGATAGCCTCTGCACCGTGGAAACTTTTCCTTTCCACTACTTCAAGGCTTTACAACAATGGATGTACACTTGAGGACAATGAGCGACAGCAAGGAAAGACAACAGGCTAAATCTGATATAGACACAAACAAACAAAATTGGCAGGTTATTGCATGAGTTCAGAGCATAATTGTTTCAGATTATGATCCTTTTTTGGGGGGAGAAATGGACCCTCATGGCAGCCCATCTGTTTAAAAAAATTATATTAGAGTTGCCCTCCCACTCTTCTCCATTGATGAACAAGTGTGAGGTTTTTCAGGCCCTATTCCATTTATTAATGTAATTGAAATGTTAGGCACAATTGAGAGTCGAGGACAATGGAGGGAAGTGACAAATAACAAGCTGTGTTCATTGTTTTAATCACAAAGGACGATTTAAGAAAAACCATTCCTTTCTCCTTTGTTTTGTTCGCTTCAAAACTTCAAACCCCACTCACCGGCATCAAAGAATTGACTTTTCAATTTGAAGAACAAACATAAAAAGAAAGAGGAACTTGGACAGGTGGGGGAGAGCAGGATGAGGACTGATGCAGAATCTGTTGCTGGTTGGCCAAAGTACAGAATGGAGGGATGACGAAGATGAAAAAAAAAACTGCAAACAGATGGCGAAGGTGCAGAAGAGGAGGACGATGAACAAGATTAGGAGACAGACGGAAGAGGTGAGAGAGAAAGACAAGAATAATACACTCTCGAAATAATGTAGAAATACGACCTGCCAGAGTTAAAGGAGAAGGGGGAAAATACTTGCATTGTTGTTTTTCATTATCGGGCTGCTGTCATTCTGCAGGCTTTGTGAAATGAAAGCAAGGGATGAACTAGAAAGGAGGTAGAGGACAATGGTGAGAGGTGAGATAGAGGGAAAGAGGAAAGGGTGGAGGAGAAATATGATGTTGAAGGAAAGGAAGAGAGAGCAAAAAAAAAAAAAAAAGCTGTGAAATTAATCTTTTGTGCCGAGCCTTACACAGCCACAGACATGCTCAGACAAAAGCCCAGACCTGAAGAAGCTGCCTGGGTGTGATTGATGAATAAAGTAAAGGTGTCAGAAGTGTATTATGTAAATTAGCTTAGGCAGGGGGAACATCTCAGTGGCGAATGAAAGACCGGGACTTATATGGGTGTGAAAGAGAGGAAAACTGTGTGTGCCACAGGAGGTGTTATCGTCCGTGAGCGCCACCGCCGTGCTATCTTTCATCTCACCAGACAGCCCCGGACGGCAATCTCTGCCACGGCTGCTGGTTTAAACCTGCCAGAGAAGATGGACAAAAAGACCAAGAGAAGGAAAAATTGACAGATGAGATGTGTCCAATCGAGAGCGCGATTAGCAAAAGAAACCAAAAAAATGTGCGGGCGATTTTAAATAAACATAGTCTGACTGAACAGCATTACACATTCTACATCCTGTACGTTCTCTCTGCCCTAGTAAATGTATACAGTTACATTACCCCTCGATACTCTATTCCCCACTGGGGAATACAGTTTGTTTCAGTTTGTGTCGTAAAAATTGCCATAAAGAGCCTGTCCGTCTGATATCCAGTGACAGTGTGCTGGCTAAGGAAGGGTAGATTGAGCTGTCATGTGAAGAGGAGGGGGTGTGTATCTGCCAATGATGTAATGGACAGAAGTAAACAGTGAGTCTTCATAGTATGGACTACTATTAGATATCAAGGTCTGTTGTGGGAGAGAAAAGGAAGTGAGAGAAACATCAATTGTGAGAAGGGGGCCAGTTATTTTTCGCCTAAGAGGAAAACACAAACGCATATCTGCCACCTCCAGGCTCAACTGGTGAGTTCCAGCCTCTTCTGTTAACGCGTTCAGCGTTACTTTTAATGGGCTGACAAAAACAATCTATCATGCATTCACCTATACAAAGCAAATAATAAACAGGTTAAGGGAAATTGATGGCATCCTTGGCCCTAATTCTTAGCATGAGTGGCGTCTCTCTGTGATTGAAACAGACAAAGACGTATAGGGTTTCCCCTTCGTCATGGAAGCGCTAATTGCTGGTGCTTGTCATTCGCTAAAGCATTGTCTCGGAGGCTAACTAGAGGGCTAGATTCCATTCTTTTAAACTCCCATCCTTTGTGTTTGTGTTTGCATGGGGGCCAAACAGGCTGCTGAGAAAGCTGTTTCCATCATTGTGACGGCACCCGCTTATTAACGCGTTCATAAGTCAGCCCAAACTCCAGCTATTTCTCTGTGTTATTATTTATTAGGAGTCCACAAAGAGAATCTGGGGCCCGTGCTTATAATGAATGGAAGAACCTCCATGTAATTGAGCCTTATTAGGCCAAAGTGGAGGGAGAGGGAGAGGGGAAATAGGACAGCGGGGCTGAGAAGAAAGGGATGCAACTAAAGGGACTGAGAGAGAGATAGACTTGCACTGTCAAAACCCGTTCCACTCATATGCCTCCGTTTATTAATTTCGTCACTGAGGCACGCAGCGGAGTAATTTTCAGATCTCTTCCACTACACTGCCTCCCATATTTACACTGTAAGTATGAATGACAGTCAAAACTGCACACCATGCCATACACAGTGGTAAACACAGGAAAACACGTCAGATAGACATGGCCCTTCCCTGCACTTTGTTCTGGAAGTCAGAACATGGAGCTAAATGCTCACAGAGCATAGCAGTGAGTGGTACCGAGTGAAACAGTCCAATCGTTATTAGACTTGATGTTTTTTTAGTATATGGTTGTATTCTGCATTGTGTAAAACATTTATTTAAGAATCAGTGATTAAAGTAAATTAAACCAAAACATCAGGAAAACAGTTTGTCATATAGCATTTATAGCATTTTTCAAAAGCAGGAATTGGTTTTTAGATTGGATGAATGAAAACAAAGTTAACTAGAATTGATTTATCAAATTCAAAATGCTTTCAAGGTTTCTGCATAATAAAGTGTTTAACTGAATAATAACAGTGAGGTACATTTACAAATAAAATGGATAGGAAATTACACAAAGTCACATATTTAAAATCTGAGGCAAATTGTATTTTAGGATTAATACTTTAACATTTAAATAGTTGAACTCTATTGGAAATCAACTATTTCAACTTTAAAAAAAAAATGTTTTTCATTGGAATTGTTCATTTAAGTATGTGATAATATCCTACCCTAACTCCTACTCATACCTCCATACCCCCTCTACTACTCTTTCTGCTCTTCACTCTCTCTTTGCTGTCACCACTGATTCTGACCAGGGATTTTCCTCTAGAGAACTTACGATAACTTTAACATTTTGTCTACTTTGTAAGTCGCTTTGGATAAAAGCGTCTGCTAAATGGATAAACATAATGGGAGATTCTCACTGTAAGGTCCTGCAGAGTTAACAGTGTTATTTGTGCATATCTTGATTTGACCAAGGCATCATAAGAGCATGTGCAGAAGATTCATGTCTTTTGCATGACATAAGTAATTACTAAGTAGCTTTGTCACTTTGTGTCATAACACACACCACACCATTTGCATTGAAGGACGGAATGTATCTTTGTTTCATCAAACCACATAGCTGTGACAGTCAGGTCAATGCTATCCTTATCATACGTTAACTTCACATATTTTATTCATCATCTTCCTTTTTTATCATTTAATTTCTTTCGCTAAACAATATGTGGTTGTTGTAATCTTTTTTTTAAAGTAAAATCTCGCTTTTTTACTTCTTAAAATACATCTATAACATGACATTCATATCTCATTATACTTTTTCACAGATCATACGTGCTGGAATGCAATTAAAAATATTCCAGAAAGAATGGAGATGTATTGAAAAAAAAAGCTGGAATCAGTTTTAAAGGTGCTAATGAGTGCCTGCGCTAAACAAAGAGATCAAGATTGGTACATTTCTTATCTCACTCTCTATGGGTATTTGGGAATGTTACAAAGAAAAAATAAACTCAATGATATAGTCACACATACAAATATAGACAGCAAAAGGGGAAATTAAGTCATATATATGTACACATATATTTACATGTGCATCCTCCTAAAAGCAGAGCTAGTCCTATTATTCCACCTGGCTGTATTTCAAAGCCCCCTTTCTGGTATTCAAGCCCAGAATACACACACTTGAAATATTGAGACAATGCGTCCCAGTTTTAAATTACTCACAATGTTCTTTAATGTTTTTATTGATTATTTATAGGTTAAATTCAAAGTTCCAATTCCTAAGTTTTCCCATTCTCTCATCTTTTTCCTTTATTTGATTTCTCCATCTATTTTTGGTGTACAAAATGTATCTGTCGGCTCCTTTATCCAGCTAAGATTTGCATTGATTAAAAAAAATTGTCATCCCGTTAGTGCCCTCTACCTCTGTTTTTATAAGTTGCTAGCTTTGTACCTTTAAGAGCCGGAAATTGGTCACAGTGGCGGAAAATATCAGCAATCATTTATCCAAAAAATCATATTGAAAAGCCTAAAAAACAGCAAGACAGTTGGCTTTTTTATTCAATTACCTATTTCTTTCTCTCATAATTCTATATCTCTGTCTCACAACTGCATCACTTTCCTACTCATATTCTCATTTGCTTCCATTTTTTTCATTCTTATACAGGAACTGCCATTATACGTTATAGCGTATCAGTTCTCTGCGAGCATATGAGCCTTTCCTTCTGTCTCTTTCATGTTTCCCTGGCAGTCATACATTATGTTGGAGAGACAATACCTCCTCCAGATAATGCCATAAATTAGGGAATTTACATACATATGCTCACATATGCAACTGCAGCCTCATATCTGTCGCACTCAACACATGCTGGATTTCTGCTCGCGTTCATCCGTGTATGTCTATGTGTGTGTGTCCATCTAAGTGAAGTGGTGCTCCAGTGGGACCATCATTAGAATGGATCTACACTAATGACACAGGAAACTGATTCACAGAGAGAACTTCTGAAAAGCCCACATCCACGCGTATACACACGCGCATTAATACACACACATACACACTTGTCCCTGCTTTCTGAAGAGGAAAAGCAGGATTAAATCTTTCCATTGAAATGTTATGAGTACATTATTTATTAATTGAACTGATCAGTAATCCCCTCTATTTAATTCCACTAACAGCTGAAAACTTCACATTGATGTCACGTGCACACATGCACATAAGTGCTTGAATATAAATTAAAGCTTTCACTACATGTTTTATGAAAAAGCATGAATTTATATATTACATGAATGATAAGGAATGATTTTCACTATCGTGTTGTTACATACAATCTTGATTTACATAATTTTAAGAAATTCCTATTGGTATCTGACTTTTATTCCTTCTCTTTTGCAAAAGTTTTTCAGTCCTTGTTTTAAAAGTTGTACTGAGTGACTGTACTCAGTCCATTGAAAACACAGAAGAGATCTAGATCTTTGACAAGATTGTCCACTATATGTCACCAACAGATTCTGGCTGTTGACTGAAGCAAAAATATTTATTTTACATGTACCCTCATTTAATAGACAACAGTATGACACAAAAAAGCCTTATTTATTCTCTATAGAGATTGGATAGGCATCAACAAAAAAATGTTGGTCAGTCATAGTTTCTCAATACTGACATGTTAGAACAACTTGTTAGAGGTAGATTCCTTTATCCCCCAATAGTGTAAAAAACACAATGTGGATATAATCCTTGTGTTATGTGTAAAGTTGCATTGCCAGTCCACTACTTAAATAAAGTCTGAATATTTTATTGTGGTGTTGCCATGATGTACTTTAGATGATGGTTTAGGGGGTATTTCATGGGATTTGGTTTCACCTTAACAATAATTGTGTGATTCGCTTTCACTGGTTAAACATCATTATCATCTAATATTATCAATTCTATTCGAAGATACGAAAAGAGAAATTTCAGTTTTTTGGATCATCTCTTGTGGAACCAGTTGTTAGTTTGGTTCCTGAGGTAGGCACCTTCTCTACGTTTAGTGGTAAGATTGCAACTTTTCTATGTCATAAAGCTTATGGTTACGGACCCTGAAATGTCTGTTTTTTTTGTTTTTTTACTGCAATTGTTCTACACTCCTGGGTAAACGATGTGCCTCTCCTCCGTGAAAATGATATTATTTCATAATTGTGAAGCCAATTGAGATCAGATTATGTTTCTTTGTCTCAGTAGGTATCTAAGACTGGTGTAATTCACCTCTTCCCCTAAGACCTGACCAGTTCAAGGCAGTTTTATTTTCCACAGTCAGATGTTGCGATTTTAGTAAGGAAAGCTTTTAGATTTTAGCAAGAAATTCTCTCTCAGGGAGGCACGGTGGTGTTGTGGTTAGTACCGTCGCCTCACAGCAAGAAGGCTCTGGGTTCGAGTCCCTCTGTCTGTGTGGGTTCTTTCCGGGTTCTCCTGCTTCCTTCCACAGTCCAAGAACCTGCATGTTAGGTTGGTTGGACATTCCAAATTGCCCTTTGGAGTTAATGTGTGTGTGTGTGGTTGTTTGTCCATGTATGTCTTGTGTGATGCCCTGCGATGGACTAGTGGACTGTCCAGGGTGTACCCTGCCTCTTGCCCATTGACCACTGGGATAGGCTCCGGTTCTCCCTGCGACCCCCATTAGGGAATAAGCGGTAACGATAATCTCTCTCAACACTTTCTTTACTTTCAACTGTTCACATTTAAAGTAATGTTATTTTTAAGTATTCAAAGAATTACCTAAACATATACTAATTCTTGTTGATAGATTGGTAGATGTTGAAACCTTCTGCATGTGAAACTCATCAGCTCAAATTTACGTTTGTCCAACGGAGAATTATTGTTTTCCAGTTTGATTAATACTGGTTCCGCAGATGTTTAATCTGGATTTCAGACATTGAACTGAGGTGACCTATAAAACTGGACAAAAGTTTTACAACTTAATTATTAATTTCCTATATCGCAATTAAATAATAGTTAAAATGAATCATTTAAAATATGAAGAGCTGATTTAGGAACAAACTCATTTTAAGTCTGCAAATTTGCTTTAAGATGCAGTTGGTTGACCATAAATACATGTTTGTAATTAGCCATATGATATGCAAATGAGACAGGATTTGGATTAGAGAGAGGAAGGACACATTTTAACTTAAATATATAAAATGACAGTTAAAGGTTTGGATTATACTGCCTTAATATTGCTTGACATAAAAGAGGAGGCAAAATAAAAATTCATCATCTCACAATTTCTAAATTTTTCTTGTCTGATTACACTGTGTGTTGAAAGACGGGGGTCTTAATAATTATTTAACAGACAACATCTTCTGTTTTTCACCTATTTTTTACTGTTTGTATAGGCTCAGGTGGATGCAGATTATGACATTACGAAGTTCAATATGTTTAACAGAAAAGCAAATATATACTGCTACCGTTCTTACAGTACAGTGCACTTTGCTAAACTGCCTAGGTGAGTAATGTATTCACACTCCTTATTTGTGCATAGCACATGTAGAAATTAAGCCATTTCAGTCGAAAGGTATTCTGACATCAATGTTTGTTTTTCCTTTCAGCAATGAGTCCAACTACAGACAATGAGAAAGTCATGCTTCACAGTCAAATAATCTCCAGTCAGAGAGTGAGTCTCTGATCCATTCCATCTTCTTTTTCCATCTGACTTTTGTCTTTATTGTTTACTTTTTTAATTAATCGCGCTGGTTCATTCTAAACATGTCAGAATAAATACATTTTTCATCCTGGTGATACTGGCCCTGCCGTTACATTATTAATGCTGCAGAGAATTCAGCCTCTGTTTGCAAATAATATCCTCAAATTGAATCATTGTTGCATGAATATATGCAAAATATTCATTTCAGGCGGCGTGAGGGTTGAGTGCTTTTAAATTGGAGAGATCATTCATGGCTTCACCTTTTCAGGCAAGATAAAGTTGTGTGCAGTAACATTACATTACAATGTCAGTGGAGGGGAGTGGAGTTGGGGGGGGAGAGAAAAAAGTGGAAATAATGACCAGTGTGAGTCAATAAAAAAAGAAAAATCCAAAGCCATTTGGAAAGTAGACAAAATGGAAAAGAACAAGGACAATAAAATAGGAAGCAATGTTTCTATTTATGTTTTCTTCTACCACTTTCCAAGCATAACATATCAGCAATATGTGTTTATATCTATAAGTCTGCTGGAATAGAGGTTGGAAAAGCATGAGTATAGATTAAAGACATGACACATAACCAAACAGTCCATCACAGAATATGTAGATTTTTAAAGATAATTTTCCCTTTTTATTCTGGATTATGGCTTTTTCAACATATGCATTTGTCCGAGTTGTACCCTATTTCATTGGGTCAGGTTAGATTTATTTTACTGTTGTACAAAAAAGGAAAAAACAAAAAAAATTAACAAAAAATCTTGTGACTTGCTTATTTTAAGTGAGGGGTAATCAAGACTTCTCCTAAATGTCCTTGCAATTGGCAGTTAACGTCATTTGTACACATTTGTCAAGTTCAACTGTAACTAAAATTAATGTAGAATTCTTGTGCTTTTTTTTTTACTTACACTTACCCAAAATAACTTATAGCTGATCGTTATTTCACATATTTACTGAAGATTGATGAATTGTATGCTTTAACATTTGCCGATTTGACAAAAAAAAAAATCTTCCGTCAATTATACTTCTAGGTACAATGAACTTTTTTAATCACATTTGAAAAAAATGTGTAGCTATAAGCATAAATCTGTCTGGATTCCTGCAAAAAGATTATATCTGAATTCACACTACAATATTTGAACTACAACAAACAAATCTTTTTCCTCTTGCTCCTTTCAGTTCAAGCCAAATCATCAAAGATTTTACCGACAAAGTGCTCTTCCTTGAAACTTTTTAGTACAAGCAGCCACATTTTTTAAGAATAGTTTTATCACCATTTTCCTAAGAATTGATATATAATTACATGATGTTATTCTTTCAATACATACAACATTGGCTCAATTAAAGAGCCTCATAATTTAGATGTTTTATAACAGAGAGTGCCACTGCTGTGGCATGGGTTCAGGAGCTATAACAAAGATTTCCGAGGATTAGTATTCAGTTTCTTCAGTATGAAAACAAAAAGAAGGGGTGTATTGTGAAATAATCACCGCAACTATGAAAAAGTTTCTCGACTCTTATAACTGACAATCTGCGCCTGAAATGATACCACCGTTTTTGACCATACCCTCACATTTCATGTGTATGAAATGAAAAAAAAAAAAACTTGATCACCAACCCTAAATAATGGACAAAAGCAAACACTTTTTTAATAACTTTTCTCCTCAAATATTCATGTTAAATGGATCCTTAGGAACAGACAAAAATTCTTCCCAGTTCTACTTTTGTTCACCTTTTAAATGTTAATATGTCCTGTAACTAATCATAGAGGAAAAACGTAATATCCAGGAGACAATATTATTCTTTCCCCTATTTCTACCTTCAAGAGGTTGCACATTAAAAGGTCTAAACACATTTTAATGACTACCACAATCAAATGTTTCCATATGAATGCCGATACTGTGCTCTGCACTAGATTTTATGGTAATATTATAAAAATGTAAAGTGAAAAAAAAAAAAAAAAAACATAATCTGTTTTTTTCTTTCTTCTTTTTTAATGTAAAACGTAAGTCAGAGTGGCAGAGGGAGGTGTGTAAGGAATGAGGAAGGTGGGGAGTTCATCACATGGCCCTGGCCTCGCTGAGGGATAGGCTGTCGCTAGGAGACAGAGGCAGGGAATGGACCATTGGCAATGATGTATTAACTGGCGAAGGTGGCTGACAGTAATCTTTGTCACTAGATGCAGTGGCTGTCTAAGTCCTGTCATTTTATGCATCCCATGCAAAACAGATGTACTCGGATTCTACAGGCACAGGGAAAGAGAGGGAGACAGATCCAGCCACTATGGAGGATAGAAGGGATGGAGGGTGGATGGGGGGAATCATTATACAGCTGGGGGTTGTAAGAGCTGTCACAAAGAATTTCATTATTTTTCATCTTGTACCTGGAAGGTGAATTGTGCATATTGTAATTTTTTTTCCACCGCCACCATAAGCTTCTAAATAATTTGGGAACTTTCCAGGGCAGAAGTTTTCCTTTTTCTCTCCGCTCATTACCCAGAGTTCAGGGCAGAGGTGCTCAATCACCCTGGCTGAAGGAAACGCTTACACATAGAAACGCAACCTGCCTCTGCCACCTCCTCCCTCTTGTCCTCCTATCCACTATATACACACCATACTTTACCTCTCATTCTCCAATCTCTCCTCCCTGTCTCACACCACCACCACTTCCCTCCCTCTTAACGATTGTCTTTACAACCTCATCCATTTTCATTTTCTTTCTCTGCATGTTTTGAGTTCCCATACCCCCGTCCTTGTCTTATTCTTTCCTTTAACTTGTTCCACCGATTGTTTTATGTTCCGGCAAAGATCACGTCATCACCATTCCCACAAATGATGTTTTCCAAGAAACAACTTCCAAAACTATCTGTGTTCTGTATGATAAAAACATAATCTGACAAATATTTTCTGTTAAAGAGTATATTTCCTCTAACTTAATACAGAACAAATTGTGTTCTGTTCGACTTGTCTGAGGTCTGTGGCTTTATATTGATCATTTGTAGGTGTTGTTAGGTTGCTTCCACTGTCAGGTTTGAAGCCTGCGTGTGAATATTACTCATCAAACAGGATAACTGTGGCGTCTCAGTCAGTTCATTTAGTGTACTTGCTCATTGTAAGCCATCTATGATGACCTTTCCCATGTCTTTCCTGCATTTCACTTCATGATATTTGGGAAAGAACCCTATCCCCATAACCATGTGTAGGATAAAGCATATATGGAGAACTTTGGTTCTCCATATATGAAGTTTTAAGACAAGCATGAGGCCAGTATTCTACTTCAGTTAAAATATAATTCACTTTCAGATGACTAACTTGGGGTAGCGCGGTGGTGTGGTGGTTAGCACCGTTGCCTCACAGTAAGAAAGTACTGGGTTCGAGTCCCGGGACCCAGGAACCTTTCTGTTTGGAGTTTGGATGTTCTCCATTTGTCTGCGTGGGTTCTGTCTGGGTTCTCCGACTTCCATGTTAGGTTGATTGGACATTCAAAATTGCCCTTAGGAGTGACTGTGGGTGTGGGTGGTTGTTTGTCTCTGTGTGGTCCTGCGATGGACTGTCCAGGGTGTATCCTGCCACTCGCCCATCGACCAGTGGGATAGGCTCCAGTTCTCCCCGTGACCCCATTAGGGAATAAGTGGTGATGAGGATGGATGGATATGAATCCTTTTGTAACTTTTATGGTATTTACTTATTTTCATGTTCATTAAGGCTCATGCTGAGACTCTAGATGAAGAATTTGGTATTAGCTAAAAAGTAGCCAAAAAGTATTAGCCAAAAAGTAGCAGACCTAATTGGTACTATTCTTTTGCACATTAAGCGACGTAGCCTAGCGTCACGTCGCTTGCATATTCGGAAATCAACATGCAGAAAATCGTTTGTAAAGAGATCGCCTGGAATGCTGTCGTCGCTGTGCTATGATATAATATTATCATATCTCGCTTGGCGGCGCAACCACGTCATGCCTCGAACGATTTAATAAAGATTATGATAAACTGCAAGATAACATGGCGGGACGATGTATTTCAAACGAAATACATACATTTTTTTAGTTGATTCCCTGTTTATTTTGCATGTATTTGATATGAAAACTTGCTAACGCGTCCTACCCCACGGAGTTGAGCGCACAACAGGCTGACAACTTTTGATTTTCTTACACCCGGACAATAAAGCGTGCGCGCACAGTCGAACGGTCATTTCGTACCCTGACTGGATGACTAACTTGAACAGAATATGAATAAGAAGATGCTATACTGCATGTCAGAGACGTCGCAAAAGCCATTATAATTTACTTTAACTGAGACATGTTTTCTGTGCCTTACAGACAATTTGATCTTTGCCACAACAGAATATTTAACGTTATTTTTTTTTAAGCCGATGCAGAGTATTAATCATACTTCTATTTTCAGCAGAACAACATCACAATTTAACGACTGTACATTGTACATGTAGACAGGAGCAGAAGGACAATATCTTTTATCTACCTGCAGTAAAAGTCACCCTCTGTCCAAGTCATGAATAACACTTATATTGCAGGCTTTGTTCTTTACTGTCACTTATGGAGACAAAGAAGAAGAGTGCAGAGAAGACTGGGAATGAATCAAGAAAATTAGCATGTTTACTTACAGAAAAACAATGAGTCAAGAACATGCAGTGAAAGTCATATGATGCAGTTTGTCTGTGGAATGTTTCACATGAACAGTTAAAAACCATTTAAAGTTAGCAAATTTAGAAATTTTGCATTTGGCATGAAATGCTGCTTCTTTGTATTTGGTTTATTGTTTGGCTTTCATTAAGAGGGCCATCAAATTTAATCTTCTACAACAATTAGTACATATAAACACCTTTATTAAAAAACAAATATATGAGCCAGGTTTAGGTGTTCTATAATGCTCATGCCTGCATTAAATGAAAATAACCTGATGTCAGTATTTGGCTCTAGGATAAAAATAAAATTATTATAAAATTCATTACAGAATAAAAAATGTATGTAAGTAAAATCATAATGGCCACGGATGCCCGAGGAGTCCAATAGGTCTTCAATCAAATTCTCTTATTTTTGCCCCGAATGTTATACCATCAACAAAATGTCATCCTCATAACCTAGAAGTTCTGTTAATTATCAGCATACAGTATCAGACTATTGAATTTGATAAGTAATATCCAGTTGTAATAGTTTTATATAATATACAATTTCTAACCATAAAAAAACAAAAAACTTGAATTCTTAACTTTTGTAGTCAGACCAGTTTAATGTCAGATAAGATATTGTCTGTGTGGTGCATACTCACAGTTTGTTTAAATGTACATAAACCAAATAGATAGATAGATAGATAGATAGATAGATAGATAGATAGATAGATA
>CAJRST010039999.1:18463628-18477515 GCA_907169785.1 Menidia menidia | reverse complement strand
ATAGATAGATAGATAGATAGATAGATAGATAGATAGATAGATAGATATTGTCAACAGAGGAAAAACTGTGCAAGGGGGCGAGAGAAAGGGGTCACACAATAAAGTGATGACCGGGAGATAGAGAGGAGGAGAGAAGGAGAAAGAGATGTAAGTGGGCTCTGCGGATGCCTCGGTCGGTGGCAGTCTGTCTCTGATTTCCATTCATTGTTAAGATGGATGAGATCCCAGCCGGACCGGGAGCAGACCGTCACATTTTTTTCCTTCGTCTCTTCCTCTTCTTTTTCGTTCTTTTTGCTTTTTAGAGGGGGCGGTTGGGGGCATTATTCAAAACAGAGCTTATTTTTGGTGGTCATTATGCATGCACACCTGATCAGCATGTCAGCCTGGCCTCCCTGCATCGCATGATGGAACAGCCCAATTTACCTCTTTCACCTGCCTTGCATAAAGGCACACTGAGCACACACCGGTGGGCACTCACTGTACAGTACAACACACATACATATACTTAGTGGAGTAGAGGTGGGTGGATGGAGTCAAGTGCAAGTGTGTGTTATCATACGCCGTTGCCGACACACAGACATGCACACAATGCTATTTATTTGCAAAGTATGTATGAAAGTCCGTCCTTATACTATACACAGCCATCTGAAGTATTGCACAAATTCACCTACTGTTATGACAAACACACACACACACACACACACACACACACACACACACAACTCCTACACACACTCGCCTAACTGTGTCAGTTGTTACTGAATCAAAACTGAATTCATTAGCAAGTCAAGACACTGTCTCTGCTTTTCTCCACCTACCTTTCACTGGGGCACTCTGAATGTGGTATCAACACATGGAAGGTTCCTTCTGACAACACACTGCAAAACCTCCGTCATTAAAATGTAATCAGTCATCTTTGATTAATCGAGCAAAACTTAAAATGAATGTAAAATCCCTGCTTGTTTCTATTTGTAAGCTGTATCCTGTACAGAATAGGGTTTATTTTACATTATTTATCCCTAAATCTTGGTTTTCTGCAAACACATAACATATATATTTTTTATTTTTTTTATTTATTTGTTTATTTTACAGGAACAGTACAATTAAACATTGCAACCAAACAGGTGGCCGATGTCCAAGTAAATAAGGCTTGTATCCATGGGCTAATTTACAGCCTTCGTCCCTGGTTAGGCTTTTAAAAGGTGTTAGCATTAAGGGGGACGGACAACACACAGATGCATAAGAAACAAGAGAAGTTTAAATAAAACAAAAACATGTAAAAAAAAAAAAAAAAAAAAAAAAAAAATCTAATACTCTATTAGAAGGTTTAGTAAAGTACTACTGGGATGTAAACTTCTATGAATCCTGAAGTAGTTTGCACAGTCCCATAGTCCCATGGAGAGCATTTCAGTACTAGAAAAAGTACTAGAAAAACAAACGAGCATATACTGGTAAATTGGAAGATTCTGTCAGAGACAACTTTGGCTAAACAATTTATATGAGAATTTATGGAAGTCTCTTTTCATCAACATCATAGTAACAGAAGAAGTCATTTTGAAAATATAAGGTTGGACCATTCAAGACAGAATTTGTGATACATTTATAACCAAAGCCTATATTAGAATCTGGCAATATTAGGCTGATTCCTACTGTGTTCTCTCCTTTCCTGTTTGTCTCCCTTTGTTTATACTGTGCTTGTCCGAGGTATTTTTGACCGGAGTTCTGTTGATTGCACATTTTTCCTCATTTTTGCTTAATCTTCCTTTCAATGGTTTGTGAGGCATGGTCTGCACTTTTACTCATCATCAATTCATTAGAACCAGGCAGTAGTGAGTTGATCTCTATGTTTTTTGGCTGTGATGATAGTATCTCTGCAGTAAAACCTGCCTAGCTAATTAAGGAATTTGCATTTTGTATCAGCCAACCTTCTCAAGTTTATATTCTGTCTACTTAGGTTTTAGAGTATCGACCAGGTCATACATGGCATTGGTTTACCATCTATTATTAACTTGGTATTTACACTTAATATCGACACAAAATCGCTATTCAATCCATTTAATTTGCTTAAAATTGTCTTTAGTGTGTTTTATCAGTTGAAGTAGGATTCACGCATACAAATACTTCCAGTTTTTCTTTTTCCGTTGCCTTCTCAGTCCATAACTACAATAAACTATGAGAAGCAAAAAAGTATGATAAAGGTTCAGAAAATAAAAGCGAAAGCTATTTTTCACACAGCAGTGTGCACATTGGAAGTTTACCTCATCTTTAAATATCCATGACCAAGGTGTCACGGTGGTGTGGTGGTTAGCACCATGGGCTCACAGCAAGAAGGTTCTGGGTTTAAGTCCCCGGGGGAACCAGGACCTTTCTATGTGGAGTTTGCAAGTTCTCCCTGTGTCTGCGTGGGTTCACTCCGGGATCTCTGGCTTCCTCACACACTCCAAAAACCTGCATGTTAGGTTGATTGGACATTCCAAATTTCCCTTAGGAGTGAATGTGTGTGTGGTTGTTTGTCTCTGTGTGTCTCTGCGATGGACTGGATGACTGTCCAGGGTGTACCCCGCCTCTTGCCCATTGACTACTGGGATAGTCTTCAGTCCTCCCATTAGGGAATAAGTGGTTACGAATATGGATGGATGGATATCGATGACCATTTGAATTGCCCCCAAGGGGATTAATAAAGTATTTTCTATTTTATTATTTTACTATTCTATTAATAGACTTATTAGACACCTTTCATCCTTGCTTAAGTTCTGCAAATAACTATACTCATGCAGATATGTTTATGTTTATGTTTATATGTACTCACTTGTGTCTCAGGCTTCAGTATCTTGCATAAGCATTCATCACCTGGGCTGAGAATCACAGTGCAGACTCAAATGAGCTTTCTTGAGCCAGGGTTGTACAGCAAATGGCATCTCTATCCTTAAATGAGGAACTGCTGAAATGATTAACTACTTCAACAAAAGCATCGAGCATTGATTGCTCGTTCCCCATTCACTCTGAGGTCCACTTCATTACATACCAAAAGGTTAACATCAGGTTGGGATATTGTTGAGGTCAGAAAAACTAATGATCAGTTAATATAAATCCCAATGGGATTTGCTGCTGGAAGATTATTTGTATCGTTTAGAATAAGCTGAAAAGAAAATAGCCAGGGGTGTTTATGAAAATATGTTTAAATAACCCATTGAAACATATTTATTTATTAATGCCACTTTTGAAATTGTAGACATATTGTGTGTAATGACTGAAAAATGTCAGACCTTCAAAGTGTTATTTCATGTTGAATGATTAATACAACAATAAAATGTCATGGCTAAGATGTTCTTAAAATGACGGCTTGAGCATAAAATTGCAGTTTGATGGGCATTACTTGACAAGCATGATTTTCCCATCAAAAATGTCATTTGATTTTTTACTCACTCTCATATCTGTCATTGCAGAATTATACATTTTGATTGAATGATGAGCATGTGACCTTAATTACAGATATTTTTATTTTCCTTGTGGATACTGTTGAAGTTTTATCTATTACTTTTGCATAAACTGACTTCAAATAAGTAAAAAATTTTAATATATCCCTAAAGTCCTTCACCTTAGAAGTCTGAAGGTAAAACTGTTGATGCACTACATGAGTGTGGAATGGCCTGCATACTGCACTGGTGCCTTTAAAAATGGAATTTCTTACAAGTACCTTTCATCTTTGTACATAAAACCCTGACCCCTACCTGGTCCTTATCACCTTACTTGTCTAGTGAAAAAGCTGATTTGGTCCTTGAGTCTTAAAACGAATTAATGGATTTGTATATATATTTGACAATGTTCACCTAGAAAAAATATTGTTTTTTTTTAATCTATACTTAATATACATTTTTATCTTGAAATGCTTTGATTACAAAACTTTAGTGCTTCATTTTGTGTTTGAAATAAAACAATGTCTTTAATAAAGTTACTTCTTTCAAAAGGTTTTGGGCTTTAAATATCTAAAGAGCATGATTAGATCAAATTATAAATAACAATTTAATTAGATGTAGAGACCATATTGATTAATTTCTCAAAATATGATTTCCACAGACAATTTTCAAAAAAAGTAAAGCAATGTTAAAATTGTATGCTTCCTGTAATTTAGTTTTAGAAGCATCACTCTTTCTACAGTAGTAAACTACACACAATCTCACAGTTTAGGAAGATGCTTTAGTCTGTCTTGAATAAAAAATGTGTTGGAATCTGTACTTTTTCTTTTTAAAACTTTCACTAATGAACATTTAGCCACTGCCAACGACGTGGTCCCATGAGGTGTGGAACCCTTTACATCAGAACACTTCACGGAACACTTCACCTGTGACAAGTTTTATTTTAAACAGATGTTTGTCTGAAGGGAGTTGCACATGGACCACAAACATTTTCTAAAGTAGAGACTGAACCTTAAAACCCCATATTTTGAGAGTGTGGCTTCAAAAGTTATATGTATTCTGAAAAGGAGATAAAGGAAACTAAAGAGGAGATTTACAAAGAAAGAATTAGGCATGTTAACTTAGACTGAAGACTGGGACAGAGACTTGATAGGTAAAGGATGATAAGAGTAAAATAGAAGCCTTTTGGAGCCTTCTCTAGATCTTTATGACATATGAGACTATCTCAGCCTGGGCAGCTGGGTGAACCAAAGAGATCAGCTCATTAACTTCCACAAAAATATACGGTAACTAATATCATGTTCAAACTAAGGCTGGAGCATGACATTACAATTGTTGCAAGGGAGCAGCTTTCCTCCTCTACACAATCTTGTCCAGGTGTGTGTGCTACTGTGTTACATGGGTTAAAAAGACATTACCCAAGTATGGGACAACAAGGAGACTGATGATGTGTATTTGGGTGCGCCTGTGTCCATTAATCAGAGCTGTGGCCTAGGCCGAGCCCTTTGTCCCGCCTTTTCACACAATGGACCACCCTTACGTTCGGTGAAACACTTCACCGAAGCACACACATTTCACAGAAAAAACACTCCAGAGAAACAGAGAGAGGCAAATTTATTGGTACATATAAGTGTTTTTTAAAAAGATTATATTTTGAGAATTTTACTTATTTTATTTCACACATGCTCACACCATGTATTATTCCAGGTCATAATGTTCTTAATAATGAAGGGGGTGAAGTAATATGTTCCATCAATCTCAGACAGATTTGTGCAGGGCAGAGATTGGGTTTTGGGCACACACACACAGAATATTATCAGAATACACAAGACAATCTCACAAGATGTGGTCATCATGAATTCCAGTGTGTCATGTGATTTGGTTGTATGTTGTTCCTGTTAATGAATTCCCTATAAGAGGCTGTAAAGGCCAAGTCCAACTTTGCTCCACAACATGAAATGTGCAATACATCGAAAAAGATGTACTTCCTTTTGCATGAAATAATGTACGAATAGCAAGGTTATTATATATCTAATAATTTTTTCTTTTTACTTTGATATTCTCTTACGTCGGTACAATATAACACTGTTATGGAATTTTCTAACAAATGTGCTTGCAAGCAAATTAAGTTGATACGATTTATGATTGCAATTGAAAGTAAGTATTTCATAATGAGGTAAAGTAAAACATTTTACAAGGCACTGTACGGTTGTCTAAGACCACTTATCAATGTCACCTAAATAGCAATCACAACCTTCTCCACATGTCTATTGACAGGTAAAGCTGTGACAGTGTGGCCAAGGGTGTGAATCAGCCACCTAGCCACCCCCGCACCACACTCACAAATCCCTCCCCAACCTCCGGGTAACAGCTTGGGTGTCAAATGTGGTAATTGGTGACGGCATGAGGTGTAAACAGGGTGAGGGCGGCGAGGCTGTGATCACCCTACCGGTGGTGTGAACGGAAGGAAAGGAGGAGTGGAGGATGGAGAGGATTAAGAGCTACTGTGACAGAGTGTGAGGCCGTCGTAAAGCCATGTACATAAGAACGCAAACACCACACAAAGAAGAATGCACTTCGTACAGACGTGCACACACACACTTGCTCAATCACAGGAAAACAAATGTAAAAAACAACTTGCAAAGTTGTGTCATAGTCTTGTCTGCATGTTTGATTGCCCTTATTTTAAACAAACCGACGGCATGTATGGCCAGGTTACCATACTTTCATCTATGATTTTACTGTGATGTACACCAACCAGCAGCAGAGCTTCTGTGAAGTGTCTATATTGATGTAGATTGTATTGAAAAAAAGTGTGATTGACTACAAATGTTTATGAACAAGGTTTATCTCACCAGAAGCATAGATTCCTTGGCCTGCATTGGTGCCAAACCAAATTACTCTCCCATTCGCACAGTGCCCTCAGCCCAAGCCATGAAAACACACATGCATACACACAAAGTGAATTCAAACACTGCTGCAAGAAAAATTTGATGTTGGGCAGTCAGATACTCAAATCACCAATGAGTGTTACGCAGCTTGACAGGTGGGGTGAGTCTAGGCTGCCCCCATCCCCTCTAACCTTTTTTCATCGCTTCTCGGCCATGTTTCCTCCACTGCACTCTCATCTCACTTAATACTCTTAAGTGCCCTCACTATTCATTTGAGGTTTTTTCTTTTTTATGATTGTTTTTTGAAAACAAAGTTGCTCATAATCAGAGGTGACACTCCTTCCTGTGTGTAAATAAGAATATAATTAATTTGTTTTCTTCCATCACTTACATGTGACACAAGATTATGTGAAAGAAATACAAGTGACTGACAGTAATCTGATGTTTTTAGATCTTACTCTTCATCTAAGAATGAAATGTGACACAGGACACAAACAAACTTTATATTTGTGTGTTAGCACAAGAAGGCCCAAACCGCAGACTTTATTCAACAATGAACCCCCCCCCCCCCAACGTTTTAATGTGTCTAACATACCATCCATTGTTGTGTATGGAAGCCTGATTATTAAATTACGTCCCTTCCAGCACCCCACCCCCACATACAGGATATTATGTTGGCCAGACAATTTGACATGCCCTGATGTAAGAATCACTGGCAATAAAAGCCCCATAGCCAAAATACTTGCCATGTTCCCACTATCCATCCATCCATTATTGTTACTACTTATGCCCTAATGGGGTCGTGGGGAGAACTGGAGCCTATCCCAGTGGTCAATGGGTTAGAGGCGGGGTACACCCTGCCACAGAGTGCCAGTCCACCGCAGGGCCACACACAAGACATACAAGGATAAACAACAATGCACACTTAGATTCACTCCTAAGGGGAGTTTGGAACGTCCAATCAAGCTAACACGCAGGTTTTTGGACTGTGGGAGGAAGCTAGAGATTCTGGAGAGAACCCACACAGACACAGGGAGAACATGCAAACTCCACACATAAAAGTCCTGGTTCCCTGGGACTCAAATCATCTAATTTAGATTTGATGAAGGAGGTGGAGATGTGGATCTCGCATTTCAGAACGAAAACGTCACAGAATTTTCAAGTGATGAGGATGTGACTGCTCTTGCACCGGCAAATCCTCCCCTCCAGGAAACACCAAGAGATGTGGCCGAATATATGATTGGCAGGACAGTTCAGACATTGAAACAATGTCAGAATAGAAGAACATGCATGTCAATCCCCTTTGTAATACAAATGATAAAAAAGTTGCAGACGTGTGCATATTCCACAGAGAAGATAAAATATGGCACTGTGTGGTTTCCCTGCAAAGTTGGAGACTTTGTTTGTTCGCTCATGACAGCATTCGATGGATCTGGATGACCAACTGAGTTTGCAACATGCAAAATCACCTTTAAAACTTTCTGTGTTTGTTGGATATCAGCATGTTGTTAAACATCAAACACTGCACAGTCCAGGAGGGCCATAAAAAAATCCCAGCTGGCAGATGAGTGTCTTCGAGCTGACATTGTGAGGTTGGCAGAGTAAATTGTCATTGAAATTGGGGTGTAACCTCAACCAAATTACCATTCATGAAAGATTTATTACTTTTTCTTTCCCTAAAATGACAGGCCATTATTAAAATGAGTGTTTTTTATGACAAATAGTGTGTCTTGGATCAATTGACGACATCTGTTTGTTAGCTAAATAAGATATCAAATGGAAAATGGTAACTCTTAGCTCATGAAATGAGATATGACCTGAATAAAATTGACGGCAAAAAAATGATGTTGCAAGGCAGCTTGGGGGCTGGAGTTGTTGCTCACAATACAACGAAGACAGTTAGCACCAGAAAGGAATACACAACTTCTGCCGAGAGAAAATCTCTGGGCCTGCTACTGCGATTTTTGCTAGCCATGCTTCTAACAAACATATAACCTTCCAGTTCACACAGACACACACAAAAACACATGAAAATGTTAATGTTAAGACAATTAGTTGTAAAAGATAAAAAAAAAATCGATTATGTGTTTGGTTTACTTACGCACCATATATATGCAAAATTGCCTTGACAACTGAAAAAAAAAAAAATCCACCTTTGTTCACCAGCTAGTTCACAACAAAATAATAAACCATTTTTAATTTGTTGTTCAAACGTATCTACCTTTTTTACAACAAGCTGCCCAAAATGAACCGCAGGAAGTCCAACACATTGTTATGTAAACAGATTAATGCACCAGTACTGAAAAGCAAGAGCTCAATTTAGCATCCTAAGACTTTTTTTAAACCTGTTTTTGTTTGTTATGTTTGCACTTTTCATAACAGCAATGTTTTGCTAATTTTGAGGTCAAAATATATTAGTATTTATTTACTATATAGTTATTAAAATTTTAAATACTAATTGCTAGTAACTTTATTGTTTTCTCTGATTTTGCCACTTGACAGAATTCAGTATTTGTTGTGATGTATGTGTGTGTAGATGTCCTGTCTTTACTTTTTAATTTCATGTCAGAAAAGCAAAGTTAAAGTTCTTCCAGTATGCGCTGAGATTATATTTTATCATTAAATGCTTTTAAAAAATGTACTCCGCCTGATTGTATGTAAGGTAATTGCACCCAGAAATCATTGTGTATCAAGTTAACATGCCAGGACATGTTAAAGTTATTTTATCATATAGTTTTTCATAATTTTTCAAATGGCACTCTGTTTTGTTATGTCATATTTAAAATGCACTGTTGTTTACAAAACACATAATTAAACCACAATAATCTTAAAACGCTTCACTTTTGATTAATCATCTGAAATGATAAAGTCAAGGCCTTGATTCCTTTATTTTCTCTCACCTATTTCTTCTTACTTTTGTTCTCTATTCAATTATCTTTCTCTTGCTTAACTAATCTCTTGGGCCTGCTCCTCTTTTTCCTCAATGTCTTTTCCTTTTTCTTTAATCTCTTTCATTGTGATCATCTTTCAATCTACTTTTTATCCCGTTTGCCTCCCTTAACTGCTTTCCATCGTGCTGAGTCAGTTCATAATCAAGATATCAGCATCTTGTTCCATCTTTGCATCTCATGTAGCTCCTTGCCAACGATTGTGCAGGGGGGATTCTACAATTAACCCATATGGGCTATGCCTGTTTTACCTGAGACAAAAATAGCACACACAAATGTTAATATCACAGGAGGGGCACTATGTCCCCTAACATCATTCATGTATAATTCAAAATTGAGCCCTCCCTCTGTGCAGCTCTGGTTGATGACCTTTTTGCATGAGCCTCTTTCAGGCCAACTAATCTCTGTGAGCCACAGCAGTGTTATTTGTTCAGAGTTATTTATTCCCTTTTGTTCGGGGTGGTTGTGGTCGTTGCCGTCTGCCGACGTGGGAGCTTGTGGTCACAGTGTCTCTGGACAAGACACTGATCCCGTAATTACCTACAATGCAGCCTAAAATAGGGTGAGGTTTTTTTCTACGTCCTGCTTGTGATGGCCCCAAGCTCAGATAAATGTGAGGGTTGCGTCAAAATGAGCATCTCTTGATGGGAAAATCTGAAAAAAACATACATTTATTTGCTTTGTTTACTTAAACTTTGTCAAAGGACCAGTTATGTGTAATTTATTGATAGAAACTAATAATAATTTATAGAAATACATTTCAGAAATACAATTTTAAAGAATTCAATTTATTTATAAGATGTATATTTCAATTTAGGGTAATATGGGGAAAATTGTAAGGGGCGATGATCTGCTGAGAGTTGTTTCTGCCTACACACACACCTACTATCACTCTGAGGGAGAAAAACAACACACAGGAGAAAAGGAATTAATCCAGAGACTCGTTACTATTAGCTCAACAGTAAATGCCTGCTTTTTGACAGGATTTTTTTTATCTTTTATTTTGAAAAATATCCTTTCATCTAATAATGATGAATAATATAACTTAGGCCTTTTTTTGCTTTTGTCAAATAAATGATAACCTATTAACATGGCAGTCTAGCCCTGTCCACACCTACACTTACATGTAATCAACCAGAAATTCAAGGAAATGTAAGCCATGGCAAAAAAGTAGGGGCTCAACTACCAAAAGATTTACCAAATGTAAGTGTTAAACTGCAGTGTTTAATGTGTATTAGGCATCTAAAATGTTAGTGATTACAGAAATAATTCAAACTGGACAGGAGGGATTTTGTTTTGTTTTTGTTTGTTTAATTATAAGTCATAAAATCAGATGAGCACACAAACACAGCAATAAAATAATAACACAGTACAGAGAGCTTGAGGTGAGAGCAAAGGGCAGAAGATGACCAGACAACATGTGACTATGTAATGTTAATGTACTTCAACAAAGAAAAAAAAAAGACTTGGCTAGAATAAGTATTTCTTCGCATAAAAATGTGGTGATTATGGTTTTGTTGATGATAAAAGTACATTTTCATCCAGTCTTCTGTCCTTTTTTTTCTCAAATATTTTTACTACTTGGCTCTATATATAACATAAAAGAACAATTTCCTTGACATACATTAATTCTTGGAGGTTTACAAGAATTTGGCCCAGGGAGGAAAACATTTTTTTTTTCAGAAAGTAAAATTGTTTCTAAAAATATTTCACCATCACAGAAAAAACAACCTAGACATCCTGCTTTACCTAGAATTTATTTTATGTATCATCCCTTGTCTGTTGTTCAGGTGACAATATAATGGCAGCTACATTTAACAATGTGATAGTGACAGGATGAAAAAAGTGCGCTCTGGTTTCCAGAGGTAGCACAATTCAACAAAAAAATGATCGCAACCCATTCAAGCAGTTTCAATGAACATCAGGACTAAAAATGGTCTTTAAATAAAATATCTTTGTAAAGATGATAAGGTTACGCATGCGCTTTACGGTTTATGAAAATAAAGAAGGACCAGTCATAACCGAAAAAGTGAAAATAGCATAGATTAGACATAGTAGTGCACAGATAAATGTATGGCTCCTGGCCTGTATGAAGTTGTCCCTGACACCCAGAGGCCTCATCATCCAACATGATGCAGACTGTGATGCATCGACCTAAGCCTGAGGCTCAAGTCAATAAATCCATCCCTCCTCCTCTGACTCCACTTCATTCCTCTTTTTTCCCTCATTCTCCTGTGACCAAGGAGGTGAGAGGTGCCCCGAAAAAGAGGAATGAACACAGCCCATCAAAGTCTATCATGGCAAGGTCAAACTGTGTCCAAAACTATGGAAAAAAGAAAAATTGGAATGGAATGGGGAAGAAAAAAAAAACATGGGACGATATGCACAGACAAAAAATTACGCAGAAACTCTTTTGAAAGCATATATAGATAGGATAGCCTGAATTGGGCCCAGAGGTATATTTTCATATTATATGATAATACATAATAAGGATTTTCCTTTTTCCCCAGAGACATTAATGAGCCATGCTGTCAGTGTGGCCCCGATGTTGTAATTGGTTTGGTTTCAACAGAATTATCTCAACAAATCTATGATGGATGCCATTTTTTCTGATTTCCCAAAGGGAAATTCCTCCTTACATGCCATGACTTTCATATGGGTATTCTTTGCAGTGATCATAATTCCTGTTCAAAGCATGGACTGATTCCTATTGAAACAGACAAATCTAATTTCCAACGAACGGGTAAATAAAGGCAATTTTTTTGTATCATTCCCCAGCTTTTCACTTGACACATAATCACGAAAAATAAATGACATGCCTTGATAGATTCTATGATCGTATCATGTTGGAAGGACTGTCTGTTGGTATATTGACGCCGCTTTATAACTTTCAGCGTAATTTTTTACGTTCAGACTCTAGGAAAACGCACTAAAATATATTTATCTGCAAAAATCCACTTTATAGTTGACCAAACTTTATGAAATCAGCATCAGCTGAAAATATGTCACAGCCTTTCTTTGCTTCTTTATGAAATGATCATATATAGCAGATAACGACACTTATACACAAAAACTACTTGTTAATGAGCATATCTGTTCTCTGCTAACAAGTGGGCGTTTTAAGGATTTATTAAATCAAAACTATGCTAAATAGACGGACTCAATCCAACACGGCAACAACAGTAACAAATTCAGATGGCAGGTAAGAATTCTTTACTCAACTTTGCTTCTTTTCAACATGAAGTTCAGCATAAGGTTCTTATACATTCCCCTATTATGTAACTTAGCCTGTTAAGATGCTGAAGTAAAATATTGACAGTTAAACCTCATGGGCCTCACTTTATGTAATCAACGATTTGAAAGTTATTTGAGAGCCTTATTTTTATTCAAATCATAAGATCTATATGGTTGTGACTTGTTGCATATTAAATATGACCCTAACCCTAACACTAGACTTTTATAGTTCTGGAGGAATGCTCATTTTTCTTTGTTGACCATGGGCTGAAATCACCCTGAAACACTTGACTAATTTCTATCCATCTTTTCTGTTGGTTGATATAGCTAAGTGACTTGTTTTTGCTCAGAACTTGGCTCTGTCGAAGAAATTCAACTTGAGGACTGTTGATCTGTGATCTCATTGGAAACATGGACAAAAAGGTATGTCAGAATTTATTTTAAACTTAAATCTTACTGTCAAAAAAAGGTATTTGATAGACATAAAGATGGTTTTGTTTCATTGGTCATACCGCATGAAAAAAGGTCACATCTCAAGCATCAGGGAAGTGGTTCTCAAGCTAATCATATCAACCTCACAACACTAACCATTCCCCTTTCACCATATTTTAATCCCATGGGCAAAATATCAAAGGCATTGTAAACTCAGTTTACCATTTAAGGTGATAGATGATACCGAATGATTATTTGTCATAATAATCAAAACTTCAATTTTCAAGTCATTTCAATATATATTACAGAAAACTGTGTATATGGTCGTAATGCTCTCTTGTGCTTGAACATATTTGTACTTAGAGCTCAGTGATATTGTTAGACATTCTCAGCACAATACAACAATTAATGAAAGCCCCAAAGCCCAACCAGAGATGGTTGAGCTTTGGTACAATAGCCACATTTGAGCCTTCTGGAGGACTGGTCCTATTTTAGCCAAAAAAGGCATATAAAGCAAATATAAAAAAAAAAAAATAAATAAAAAAAAAAAAAAAATATAATATATGTAAACATTTGCTTTTTTTTTTAGGTCTCGTTTCTTGATATCTCTGAGATAAGCAATAAAGATTAACAATTTGCAAGACAACCTACATACACAGTCACACACTGGGCATAAGGATGGGGGCTTAGCCAACTTCTGTGAGTCGTCCTGACTTAACTTGTGCTCCAGACCGGGTCTTAATATTCCGCCGGAGTGGCGGAGCCGCTCTTCTGCACGACCAATCCCATCGTCAAGTTAAATTTGCATTAGCAAATGGGAAAGCAGCGAAGGCCTATTTGTTAATCTGATCTTTGTTTACCCAACACTCTTGTAATCCACTTTTAATTAAATAGCCGTCCAAATATGTGCTAGCAGCAGTTTGACTTTGTCTGTGCCCACATAGCCAGACTGAAGCAGACAGAGAA